>JAQLOL010000010.1:3167217-3187693 GCA_029783665.1 Naso thynnoides
AGAAATACTGTTTACTGAAAATGACTGTCCTTGAACTTATACTGTATGTAGTGCTAAATGTGACTGTCAGTACTGCATGTGAGAAGTATGTAAGTGTGAGTCTCTCATGCATAAAATGTCCGCTACCTTGGACAACTAGCTGCGGCTACACCAGTCTAAATCTGGTTTAAAGTTTTGAAACTACATCATAACTGGTGTTTAACAAAAAACAGGTTTTAAACTTAAATGGAAATGCAAAATATTTTATTTGTACTGCATAATAACACTGCATTGATGCTAGCTGGGCTAGCGCTGGCTTCGTGGCTAATGAAAGTGACAGCCTGTGTTGTTAATTTCAAGGTGTGGTGGCTAGCTAGCGCCACGCGAAAACGCTAGTGTTGCACACTTGAATAAGAGAAATTACTCATTGTGGCAGTTTGGTTTGGCTCTTTTAATTAAGACTGAAAAATATAAAAACATTGCACATTAGCGTAGCTTCTGCCATCTGCACATTGCTACACTTACTGAAAGTGCTGTATTTTGCTTTGTAGGCCTACTTATCAGTTACAGATGAAACTTTGCCACATGCAAAATAAATTTAAATATGTTGCATAAATAAAAGGACTGTTGCTCCTCATTTCATTAAAACCACATTGAGGCACAGCACATGTTAACTTAAGAAACACCATATCAGTTCTCAGCATTGATGTCCCGATAACAGTTAGCTTAGTTGTTACAGAGACACAAACCACAACTGGACATAAAATGTACATAAACAGCAGGAATAAACTTTTCCCACTGACTTTCTACCTGTGCTCTAACATATGTTCACTCATTACTGTTTTTACAGCCTCACCTGAAAAATATAAAGACATTGCAGTACATTAGTGTTGCTTCTGCCATCTGCATGTTGCTACACTGACTGAAAGTGCCATATTTTGCTTTGTACTGCAGATGCACTCACTTTTGGGTATCACCCCCACCCCCCGTGCCGTAAATGAGGAGCTGTGCTCCACTTGTACTGCACGTCTTGGTAGGCATTTGGAGCACAGAATCTGGTTTTAACAAACACAATGAAATGGTATAATGAAACAATAAATAATGAAATGATAAAAATTTATGAAATAATAATTGGGGTGGACTTTTTTGACTGACAAAACTTTGATGAACTATTTGTCTAACTATTTATCAACTCCACATTCCCACACTAGCATAGCCGCTAACAACCTACTCTAGCTAACTCAACTGGCAAATGAATACTAAGCAACAGTGTATCTCTTGTTTCCAGAAAACCAATATCTTTTCCACTAACTCATATTGTACTCCTAAAAAAAATAGAAAGCTGGGAATAGTGAAAATAACATTTAACGTTTGTATTTAATAACCAGTAGTTTGTCTTAGTGTTGTGGCAGTAACTTGCTGTACAAGATGGCTGACGTTTCTTGCAGTGTCAAATTCCTAGATGAACAGATTGATTGTCAGGAAGGACTTTTTAAAGTACAAGGCCATGGCATGTATGGGCAACATATTTCTGCAGATAATGTTCAAAATGAAAAACAGACTGAAGTACACTGATGAGCTATGGCGACCACATTAAAGTACAGTGTGGATCTCTTTGTACAACGAACTGACTTGGGACTCAATCTAATCACCTCTGAGCCACTTTTGTGCTGCTTCAACAAAAAGAAGACTGAACTTCATTTTGTAAAACTGCTAGAGAACCTGCCTCCGTAGATATTGGATATTTTTTAAAAAGTGATAGCATCTGACCAAACGAAATTAAATTTGAGAGTATTTTTATAAATCATACCAGGTCCAAAAATGTGACCATCATGTGTATTATTATGTAATTATGTAATTAATTTAAGCATGCAATAAACTGTCATGGGTGGTGGAAACTTCTCACAAAAAAAAAAAAATTAAATGAATATTTGCTTCAAAATGCAGCCATTAGCAAAATGTAAATTGGAATTACAGTTTCTTTACAACTGATTTAATGAGATGTGAGTAAAGACAAAAAAAGAGAGAGGAGGAGTGCGTGTTTGTAGCAGTATAACATAGTCACTGCTACGGACGCATGTATCCAGTGTGTCAAGTAGTTACACTGAGACTTGGAGAATAGGTTAAACTTAAGGGGTGTGGAAAATCCACAGAATGTCCATCTTCTTGAATTGCAGTCATAATAGAAGCCTAACAGGTGTTTCAGACAGAAAACGCTGAAACACTTAGGCTTCAGTGTCAGAGTGCTGACACATACAGGAAAACAAGAGGCTAAATGTAGCATATTTCCAAAAGGCTAACCAAGACAGTGGCATAAAAGTTTCAGTTGCTTCTGCAACATCTCCTCGTGAGAAAAAAGGGATTAGATTATTATTAAACGAATCCCTTTTTTTTTTAAATCAGAAAATTCGACAATTTTGTGGTAATTTATAATAAAAGGTTTTTGTGCTGGTTTTCAGGGATGTTGTTTCCAATCAAAGCTGGGAGAGAAGTGTATTAAAGTCTTGATTTATACGCAACATGTTTAACCAAAATATCCTGACCTGCAGGACAAATAGGCCTAATTACATTGAAGTTAAATGTTGCATTTTGCTTCTAAGAATTCTCTGATTAATAGATTTAATTGCAATGGTGGTCACATGTTTTTGACTGTCTCATTGGATTGCACAGTATGAGAGTTCAGCAAAAAATCTATCTTTATAACCAAGAGGAATCACATCTAGAAACTCTGAGGCTTAGCACAAAAGCATATTTCTTTGCTCTTCTTTGAGATATTTGAATGTTTCAAAGGAGGGCAGAGCAATGTGGATAGAATCTTTAATTGTGCCATATGTATTTTTAAAGCACCATATTGATATATTAGAATATGTTAAAAATTTTGTGTAGAACCTTTTAGATAAGATAACCAGATGGTAATTTATGTTGGCTTAATGCAATCATTAACTACTTTGTAGATAGTGAAGACAGTTCATCATATTGATCCTGCAAATATCCATGAAAGTCTAAAAAAGTTTAAGACTGTTAGCTTATGTATATGCAACACTGGCCACAATGAGAGATATGCACAAGCAGATACATTAAAGGGAAGCACCCTGGTATTATGGAGGACCACAACGGTCAAGGAAACTGTAATAAAGCAGTTCTTTAATAAAAAACTAATTGTACAATTAAAAATGGGAATTAATAAATTAGCTTACAAATCCATTAATTAATACATCAAGAGAAATTATAAAAAGAATTTACACTGAAACATTAAAATAGTAAATAAATACATGATTTAAAAATACATTAAGTCCTCAATAATTACTTTAATTTGAAAATTAAATTTTAAAAACAAGAATAAATAACTAGATTCAGAAACTAAGAATATAGCTTTAAGACAGGCATTTAAAAGGGCAATTCCTTTTCTCATTTTCAGTTCCATTTCCTCGCTGCTTTTCCTTATGCTATTGGCTAAATGATTGTCAGAGTCATTTAGCCTCTCCATTTAGACTTTCCATGATACTTTGGGCCTTGAGCTGGTAAAAAGAGGTAAAACAATGCAAGTTAGTCATATGGTGTAACAATTGGATGTCACCTGATGTAACAAGCTTTCTGATGATGTACTGTTTTACTGTTTTAACATTTCATTTGTGAATTCTTTTTAGAATTCCTATATTTATGGATTAACTAATGGATTTGTATACTAGTTTATTAATTGGTGTTTTTGATTTTATGATTAGCTTTTATTTAAAATAAGGCTTAATTAAAATTACCATGACCGTCGTGGACCGCAAATTGTCCAATGAACCAAAACTATTTCAAAGTCCTGCTTTTGCTTTTACCGACAGTATTGCAACCAATTAGACATACTTTACCATTTACATCATTTATTTAATCTTGTGTTTACCTTAACCATAGTCTGGATGCAGTAGCTGTGAATGTAGGATTGCTGGTTCGGAAAGTTACAGAAGTTGTCAAAAATTGTGGCCCAAAAACTCGGGCAGTTCTGTTGAAGTGTATAAGAGCCTTAACCCTCACTTCATCTTAACCATATCTGATTTTTACCCTAAAAAAAGATTTCTACCTAGCCATCACCGTACTATAGTTGCCATGTGCAGATAATGTAGAAACGTCCAACAATAATGTTTGAGGGTTGAGCAGTTGATGCTAGTGACGGACTGCTTATGAACTTGCAGACTTTAGGGGCTTCATCTTCATCTTAACAGATAAATCTGATCTAACAGCTACATCAAAGAACTTGTGAATTTGTGGCCTTCAGGTTTTACTTGACATACATGCTTCAGTATCTCTATGATTATGACAACCAAATATTTCAGCAAACACAATAAACACATAGTTAAGCCATTGTGCTGTAACTGTGCACTCCCATGGTCACAATAATGAACTTTTCTAATAAGTACTGTCTACATTCCTGTTAGACCTGACTTTAGACTTGATAGTGACCTTCAAATCACCCTGATGCACAATTCTTCCAGTCCACCCACTTCATTCCCACTACTTCTACTGTTGAACCTTGCGTACATTCATAAACATCTGTACGTGTCAGTGAAGAAACAGTCAGTGGGATTGAATTCCTTCCTTTGACTCACAGGATGACATTTGTAAAGCTTCACTTTCACATTGGCACTGTAAAGGTGCGCAACACAGATGTGCTCAGTTGGAGGTGAAGCAAGGCTTTTTAAAAATTTCTTTTAATACTTAAATATTTAAATTGAATACTTATCTTCATTCCAGAAATGTGCATAAATGAACATTAAACAGATTTAAACAACACTTTCCTGAATAGGACCTCATTTGAAAACAAGAGAAATACAGCCTGATAAATGTTAACTTTACAGGGATTTTTTGATGTATTGGTAAACATGATATTTGCTTTCTTGCCAAGAGATGAATAAGAAGGCCTGTGGGGGACGCTAAACTGACTGCTATTATCTGCAAAGCATTAGTCATGTTTGGGTCACAGCCGAAGGCATAAGCAAGCTTTATTTCTGCTCTGTTAGCATGTTTACTTGTACTGTAGATGCTACAGTACAAGCAAACACAACAGTGAAACGCTTATGAGAGCTATCATTGTGAAAAGAAGATCCCTATCAAGCAAAGATAAAAACACAGTAAAGCTGCAGGAATAGTTCATTCTTAAACCCATTTTACCTAGATTACAAACTAAGATTTATTATCAAGAGGCTACCAATTTATTTAATAGGTAAAATACAAATATATTTATTGTGTATTCATTCAGAATACTCCATTTTCTGCATTACATTCAAGATTTAAATAAAAGGCTTGATTTGGACAACCTTGTGTTCTGTAGCTTAGTTCCACAGCAACATTTCGAGTTACAGTGACCAAAAATATTCTGAGTGTCATTCAGAAATTAATTGTTTTTTGTCAGCTTCGTTCAAATTACAAGGACCAGTATCAAATAATGAATGCCACTGTAATAAAAAAGATAATTAGTAATTTTTACCGAGATGTGTTTATTGCAACATTGACACTGTCAAACCAGATGTTGGAGTTTTTTCTTTAAATAAAGCTGAATTAGCTTGCACAAACAATAAGTGCCAAATGGCAGTAAACATACTGCTAGATAGAAGCGGCACTGCAAACTCAGTTACCACGGTCACATCAGTCACATGACCCTTGCCTTGCAGGTCATAGCAGTCCCTGCAAGTTCCTCGGAAGTTAGTCATTTTTATGTGTTCACTCTTTAAGCTCAGGTAAGGATCCTGATTTTAATTGGGTACATCTAGCTTCATGCTTAACACACAGACACGGAAGTGATACAAATCTTCTCATGTAACTCTCAGCAAAAAAGCAAATGAGAATATTTCTTAAAATGTCAAACTATATCTTTAATTTATCATGGACGTGATGCTGCTTTTTCTACCTGTGGCAAGACACAAACAACAAACCAACCATAAATAGATTAAAGGATTGACAGATGGTCCCTGAATTAACCAGAACTGGTCCTGCACCTGTGACCACAATCGTGGTTTGATAGTGGAATGGCATAAACATATGTGTGTTTTTTTTCCCTTCCCTGCAGGAACACACCATACTGTATACAGGGATTTTTAATTCACTCACACTGAATGGTTGGCAAGTAAAGTGCACTCTTTCTCTCTCTCTCTCTGTTTTCTAATGAATCTTTAAACCTAAAGCTGTTTGGCCCACCTCTGAACACTTGTCTCGGGAGCAAATAAGATTTTGATCAGTGCTGCAAATGTCAATACCCTGTTAATGCAGTGTTAAGTCCCAGCTCCACTGTTTAGAGTCACATAAAGTCTCCTTCTGTGCAGTTTAAAAGCTGGTGAGGAAATCAGCTGGAGTGAGTCAGTGCTTTGTGGAATATGTCTTCTGTATTCACTCCACAGGTGTAGGATTGGAGAGGCCAACAGTCAGTACCACAGAAATACAACTTTGAGCTTGATGGTTACAGCCAAGCCCGGTTGAATGGGGCTCATGTCAGTTTATTATTATCTGCTTTAATTTCCAGCCCAATGAAAAAAGAAAAAATTGAAACCTTTTTTTGAAACATAAAATTATACCGGAGCTCCACGTCACATGCCATGAAAACTGCTGCTGTATTATGAGAACAGCACTGTTGTGTCAGTCAGTCAGTAACGTGTGTGTTGTCTCTTTTGTAGCACTGACAGACAGTGCATCTGTAATACTGAAATACAACGTCAGGAAGCTCACACAACACGTCACTTGTATGTGATACACTGTAAAGACATCGCAACTCCACAGATAAAGGAAAATCCAGCAGGTGTGCTTCCGAAGAAGAGGAGGTGAGGGGCCATTAGGAACACATGGCGATCCAGCGTGGGTGCAGAAACAAGCAGCAGGACTCCACAACCAGGGGCAATGGAGGTGAGCAGTTGCTGATGTCATAGGAGGTGACAGGTAGCGTGTGACTGGGTAAGTGTAGGGCACAAAGGGCAAGCAACAAGGCAAATTGTCCAAAGTAGAAGAGGTAAGAGGGTCACATGGTCTAGAGTCTCTTGTCTCACATCTCGATATGAACGTCTTTGGCTGGTGGAGTGCCCCTTAATGAGCCACTGATGGTGTAGAACCTGCAGGGACATGAAAAAAAGGGGTGAAAATAAATGTCTTTTTGAAGACCAAACGGACTTTGAAACATATTTGTATATTGTATATCTGAGAACATTTGTGACAGCGCCTTCTTTTTTTTCTACTTAGAAACAGAACGAGCACCTCTTAAACTTTTATTTACTCCGAACTCATATTGCGAATTAGTCTGGCATGCAGCACAACCTCCTTCTCTTAGGCTGTATTTACACAACATGGCTCAAGTGGCCCAATCTGATTTTTTCCTCCCATGTGGCACAAATAGGATTTGTACTATGAACGTGTAAGCATTAAAAAAGCACATGAAATCTGATATTCTCAGATCTGATCCAGGCCTCATCCATTTGTGGAAATAAATCTGATATGAATCTGATATGTGTCATTTCAAATGTAGTCTAGGCAGACAGATCGGATATTATCTGTCAGTGCGAATCCCACGTCACTGAAAATGTGACAGTTCTGCATTTTTTTGAGGAATACACACAAGCAAAGGATTCCCTGTGCTCTCTGCTGAAAACATAATCAAAATGACGAAAGTGCAATGAAAGACAAGTGCTTAAAAGACAGCTAACAATCGCTACCAAAGGTAACGTTAATTAAAGTTACCTGTCTTTAAGGTCTTGAGGGCAAAGAGATGGCAAAATACAGCATTTGTACAGGAACAATTGTGTTTACAAGAAGGCTTCAGTTGTGAGAGTGCAGTTTTATGCACTCGATAGTCAGCACATAAGGTTCCCGTGGGGACAAATATTTTCTATTGATCTGTGACACCACCGGTGGCCCAATCCCCATTACAAACAAAAAAACAAAAACAAACCTGTAGCATGCAGTATTACGTTGCTGCTAATGCAACTGAACATTTCTTACATCTGCAGCTTCACATTAAAAGCATTTGACTGGTGAAACGAGAGTTTACTTTTATTTTGAAGCAGGTTTATCACAGGATATACAGTGTTCAGTTAGCTTAGTCAGCTTACTCCTATCAATCATTAAAAACAAGTTTGCTGATCGACGCGATGATCACTTTCAGCATTTGTTAACAGCGGATCAATTTTAAATACGTCTGGGAGTAGTTTCATACTGTCTGCGAAAGTAATGGAACAACAAGGAGCTGATGAACAGCTGCTCAAATTGTCACCAAATGTAAATGTAGATATTGAATTTGAGTCACTTTTATAACAGTTGATGTATGTTGATTGATACAGGTAACAAATCGGAATTGGGAATCAAGACAAGGCAGCCTTTGTCTCTAATAATGGTAAATGGATTGCATTTACTGTATGTAGCACTTTTCTAATCTTTAGAAGAAGAAGAAGTAACCTTATTAATCCCCTTAGGGAAAGTGATCCTCTGCATTTGACCCATCCAGTTCATGGTTAACCTTAACGACATACACTAGGAGCAGTGAGCTGCCGCAGTACTTCACTCGGGGACCAACTCCAGATCTTATGCCAGTGCCTTGGTCAGGGGCACTGATGGGAATATTAACCCTAACATACATGTCTGTGATGGTGGGAGGACACCGGAGCATCCAGGGAAAACCCTTGCAAGCAAGGGGAGAACATGCAAACTCCACAGAGAAGAGACCTGGATTCATACCCGGGACCTTCTTGCTGTGAGTCAACAGTATTAACCACTAACTTGCTGCTCGGTGGGGCAGCACGGTGGCTTAGATTGCCCAAGATGCTTTATAACATAAGTAAACTTCTCTAAACAAGTCAGGCTTCTTTAAACTGTGCCAACTGTTCAGCAGGAATTCACACACACACACATTTACACCCCAACACCCAACGGAACAGTTATTGAGAACAAAGACACTCTGACATGCAAACTGGAGGAGTCGGAGATCGAACCACCACATTCCATTTTTTCTCTTTTCCTTTTATTAACGACGCATCTGCTGGTTGTCAAATGCAGAAATGTGGACAGAATTCCACTGACAATTGATGACGTTAATTCTGATAAAACTACTTCCATGCCACTGCACAAAGTAATTATCCTTGCGTGACGAAAATGGTCACTTGCTCCAATATTACCACTTGGAAACAGACACGACCACTAATTAAGCCATTCTAAAGATCTTTGTGTTTTTTCTCTTTAGAGACGGAGTAAACCTTGAAGCGGAATTGTTTTTATTTGAACAAATATAGCCTCACAATCTAACACATCTAAAGATTAACATCAGAAAATAATGCTATTGATACCTTTACTATCAGCACTATTTATTTAAATCAAACATAATTTAAAGGGGAAAAAAAAAATTGTTTGACCCAAAAGCTACTCTGCATCTATTTGCACAATAAGACAAGCTAATAAGCCAATTAAATATAGTTCAAATGAATGAAATTTCCTAAGATTCACTTGCAGTGGTGAACTTCATTAGTTATACGTCTTCGAGTCGACAGTGAAGTTAGCAACAGTGAAAGCTTTCATTAACAACACGCTGCTGTGACAGCCCTCACCATCAGATGCCCTTGAGAATGAGATTAAAATGCATTTCATCAAAAACTCTGAATAATGTTTCACTTCATGGTTACAACACCCATCCATCCTTCCATTATTTATAACCGCTTATCCCTCTGGGGGTCACAGGGGGATTGAGCAGATCCCAGCTGACACTGTCCAAGAGGCAGGAACACCATGGACAGCTTGCTTCAACACATTTACGCTTACTGGAAAATTAGAGTTGACAACAGCAAAACAGAAATATAGAACAAAGCATTCTTTTCTGTTATGCATCCCTCTCAACCCTGTGAGCTGAACTCAAGTGGCATTTAATTTGATTTTAAAATGGATGTTATGTTAGATTTTTCATGCACTGAAACTGGATATTCCAGCATCTTAACCATTAGACTTACTTTTAACTATTTTCACTATTCATCACTTAAAGCAAGCTTTTTGAACCATTAACCAATGACTTTTGTCCATCTTTTTCAAGTAATTAGCAATTATTTACAGCTGTTTCGGTCATTTATCTGGTATTCTCTCTCTTATTCAATTTTTGTTTATTGCTTTAGGTTATTTATCAACTACACTGAACCAACTATTGCAATATTTTTCGATTAACAACAGGACAACTTTCACTTCTCACCTTTTTTAAAAAATATCTTCTCTTAAGTTTTGGCTAACAATTTAAGCCATTTAATATTTACTTTTAGCGACGTATTTGACCATTTAAGATTTGTCACAAAATGTTTTGGATAGTTAGTTAGTTAAAAGACAGACAACAGACTTTTTCAACTATTTTTTTTGTCACTTGCTAACTTAAGACTGACATTAGTCGAGCCTCTCCTTAATGTTTTTATGTCTCTTGGAAACTGCAGAAGCAGGTTTTGGTATACAAGAAGCCTTTGATCATGATTTAGGCTACATATGAATCACTAGTATGTACATTTTGTTGCATTGTTCTTTCTGTTTACGTCAGTTTTTTTCAAGTACAACAAAAGTTTTGCTCAAGCAGAACATGCTGTGTATGTAATTAAAATAGATATTGTATGATCTACCTATCTATCTATCACTACTTCTCCTGTAATCCTCTTCTCAGCAGTATTAGTAGGTTTGGCTTTATTAAAGTACAACCATGCAGCTGAAAGCAAATATGATAAATCTGTCAAAAAAGTAGTTTTTTGAAATACAGAGGAGCTGGAAAGAAACTAAAAACGTTGAACAGACATTCAGCTAGAAGAAGCTATAAAAAGTAATGCAAGCTAAACACAGAGAATTAAAAAAAATCTCTCTGGTCTCGAGCAAAGACATAAATTGAGTCTTGCAACACACGCTTGTCTGAGGGGAAGAAGGGGGGTTATTATGGGTCAGCCGCGGTCAGGGTCACGTCACCACAACCTGTTTGGAGGCCAATTGGGCGTGCTTTGTTAAGACTAGAGAGAGTGTTTATTTCAGGTGCAGCACTGCACAACTTGCTTCGCTTAAATTTCTAAGGGAAACCAAAATCAGGGTGGCATGAGCTTCACTTAAGTCGGGTAAACGTACCAATGAAATATCCAATTAACCTCTGCTGGGACACAAAACTGTCCCAGATTATCTTTCAGATTATCTAGAGTTGATTGAACCAACACAGACAAGGGTAGAATGTGCTGTTCATTTCCAGAGGTGGAAAAAGTACAAAAAAAACTACTTAAGTAGAAGTACTGTTACCTTAATAAAATTTTACTTAAGTAGAAGTAAAATTACTAGTGTAAAAATGTACTAAAGTAAAAGTAAAGATTAGCTCAATTAAAATGTACTCAGAGTAAAAGTAACTTAGTTATTTTTGGGGGGGTCACCGGGGTTGTAACATCATCTCTCTGTCTTCATCCTGCTGCATGTCTGTGCACAAATGCCCCTCTGCTGTCTGGGTGTGTGCGACTGACTGTTGTTCACCTTCTGGTGCTGCAGTTAGTCAGCCAGAGCCAATCAGATGGACAGTTACTGGCACGCAGACGCAGCACCGGATCATAGAAAACTTGAAGGAACTAATTGTTTCATCTTTTTATTACCCAGTTACGGATATGATTGAAAATGTAGTGAAGTACAACACTTCAAACAAAACCTATTTAGGTGAAATTACATTTTCTTAGAAATTACTTAAAAAAGTACAAGTACACACAAAAAAAAAATCAGTTGTAGTAACACGAGTAAATGTATTACATCACTTTCCTTGTTTTGTTTCATATCTTGTTCTGTTACTTGTAATCCACTGACCGTGTTAGAAGAAAAAGCCGTTTATTTTCATGAACAACTCAGTGTGAATTTAAAGTCTTGATAACATGAAAAACGTTTCAGCGAGTACAGACTTTAGATCCTCTGTCTGCCAGCCAATAGCGCACTGCACTTACAAACTTCCTCCATGTGAGATGTATGTATAGCTGTGATCCTCTTAAACAAACATCCCTGACTGAGGAAGATTGTCCTTTGGATGAAAAATGAATTGATCAGTGTGAAGAATGAATAGAGTTACTGTGTTGCAGCTGCGTCATCTCAGTTTGATGACATCAGCGATAATAATGTAGGCCTATAGGAGTTTTGATTGTAGGCCTAATTTTAAATCATGTGCTCACGGACAGTTTACTGAGCATATTTTAGCAAGATTGGGACTTTCTCATCTTTACGTGCCAGTCTTTTGTTGGGTTGAGATCATTTTGGCTTATGAAAATGGCAAATTTAGCTTCTCCTTACCCGATGCTCTAATGATCAGCCTTTAACAGCCATCAGCTCTGAGACTCCCTTAGGAGAAGTGATGCTGATTCAGTAACTTGTGGTTGGATCACTTCCTGAAACTTGTCTATTGAAAACAAATTTAATCTGCTTTATTAGTATTACAAGCAGTGTCACTCTCATTATACTTTTGTTCTTTCTTTCCTCTATTTATTTCTTTCCACTTAAGATTTTTGTGCGGCAAAAATCACAAGATCACAAGTCACCAAAATGGGCAGATGGGTTGCATATTTCGTCCATTACTCAGGAACTTAAAATGACGGTCATTGTTCTCAAATGCTTTATTAAGCAGGGTTACGTTTTTGCAGAGGAGTGCACTAGAGGAGAGGCACGCCAACGTCAAAAGACAAATATACATTTAATGTTCTTTAGGCTACAGTGGCTGTGAATGATCAGTTTCGTTTGGCTGAAAGCGTTCATGTGCCAAAACAGATAAGAGTCGTTTTCAAAATGAAGGAATCAATGAAAATTACATTATAATGAATGAAACAACAAAAACACAGATAATAAAATAAAATGTTTTATCATGTTTTTGTTATCCTAAATCATGTTCTTTATTCATTTCGCGAGGAATGATTTTACAAAGCATAAATGACCTCATATGAGACTGCAGAGACAGCAGCCAGGAGCGTCTCATACAAGGCTCAAAAACAGCCCTGAGCTCATCCAAAAGTTCCAAGACTTCAATGACATGACTTCTAAAATGGATGCAAACATGACAGTCCGACTGAAATCATACTAAATCAAATCTCTCAAAATTGAACTAACACACCCAGATAATGCAACTGGGAGTCGAACTGCTCCTGCAAGTATTTGATTCAACCGGACACGGAGTGGCCTGAGCAATCTGCCTGTGATCGAGAGTCCTTGCGGGGTATTTTACCCGGATCTAGAACAGCAAATGTTTGTAGGAGAAAACCAGTAAGAAAACAAAAATTCCATAAGCACGGGGAGAAGCATGCACCGAATTTGTACCAAAAGTAAAGCGTAAATATGAGGTGCATGGCGCTGTAAAGTTGTCCATCCATTCACTGTTCAACGTGGATTCCACTAGTCGCTTGCTAACTTGTTTGTAGTTTGCTTGGCTAACCAAAAGAAGGTTCAATAGCAACCAGCTGAATGGGGATAATCGCCGCCTACCATAGTGGGCTCAGACAAAAAATCTATTCTCATTCAGCGTGTGCATACTGGCACAAGGACAGCAATCCAATTAAATGGCCTAATCGAGCTAAAACCATAGCTCGACTTAACAGTGCATGTAAACATAATGACATCGCTTTCAGGCTCAATAAATCACAAAGCTTGTGCTAAATGAATGTATTTGCATTTTCGTTAAAAAACGCCCCATGCTGCATATTCAATAAGGGAAAGGTTAAAAATCGACAGTGTGCGTTGCACTGCTCATCTGAAAGACATTATCCTCTGTGTGCACCCTTCGTAGATCAGTTTTCACATTTGTTTGCGGGTGATATAAAGTTTGGCAATGAATTTACACAAGCAAACCTTTAGTTAATCAGGCCCATAGAGGTTGAATTTATTTACTGGGTGCTAAGGGTTAGCAAAACAACTCTTTCATTAAAATTCAACCAGAGACACTCAAATCTATGCAGTCCAGTAAAAGCTATTTCACACAGGTCTAAAAGAATTCAAACAGAAAAATGGATTCACACAGTTATATAGCATGTATGGAGGAGGTTTGGTGAATGGAGCAGGGGCAGCTACCAGTGTCTTAACAGAGTAACAGGGTAAAGTGTTGGGCTGTACACCTGGATGTATCTGCTCAGCTGATAGACACACAACTGGTGCATGAATCTATGATTACAGAGCATGAATAACACAGCTGATGTCAGTGTATACAAAGGCTATGCTGCCTGAAGCAATGCTATGCTTCATCAACAACTGCACAGGAAAATAAACTAGAACAATAACACATCTTACCTTGACTTTCTAAAATGTCTGCGTTCCTTTTGGCCCTTAAAACAGGAGGATTTCATGCAGGAATTTTTCAGGTCCACGACCTGGTAGATGATAGGGTTGTACATGGCTGAGGACTTGGCCAGCAACGTGGGAATGACAGACACAGGGATGGGCACCGAGTCTGGCTCACCAAACGCTGACACCACTGACACCACCGCATAAGGGATCCACGCAATCAGAAAGCCTGCACAGATAAGCATCGCCACCTGGGAGAGGACACAAAGCAAATTTTCGATCATAAATTTGTCCTGAGTGCAATTCTTTCATGAGCACCGCTGAAATGTTTTCTTTCTCACGCCTTCCCTTTAACCTCTCACTCACCTTTGTGAGTTTCATCTCGAGGTTGTGGCTGTTTCTGATGCGAGCGTCATAGTGGGAAATCTCCTTTGCAGAGGACTTAACCTTGAAGATGATCATGACATAGGAGAAGACGATGATGCCTGTTGGGAGGATGAGGCAGAAGAACAGGATGGCCAACACGAAGCTCTGGCCAGACACAGAGGCCTGTGCCAGCCACCAATCCAATGTGCAGGACGTCCCAAAAGGCTCGGGCGCGTAGCTTCCCCAGCCGATCAGTGGCATGGTGGCCCAGAAAGCTGCATAGATCCACACGAAGGCCAAGCACAGGAAGGCATGGTGGCGTTTTAGCCATGTGCCTAAAATAATGGACAATAAAAACTTGAAATGCTGCACGTTAGTGTTGCTCTGATTTCAAATTCAATCCCTAACAAGTCCACTGAATAGTTCAGTTGGATTGTTAGTGCATTCCAATTTAAACTGATGTTAAATATTTATTCATTTTTTTATTTTGCTGTTTTTCTGCAATTGTAAAAAACAAAAAAGAAGCTCTTTAATTATCCCTTAGAAAATCAGTGAGGAGAATTCAGATTTCTGTTTGACTTTATAGGAACTGTTTTTGGATCTGAAGTGATGCACAGCATGACAGATAATTCATGCCCAGACAACTCATAAGAAATCAGAGGACTACAAATTGCTCCTGAGGGAGTTCTAGGATTCAGTTTACTTACAAATTTGTTGAAAAAATGTGTAATATGAAATATTACATATCACATATGGGTCTACATATCAACAGTTATTGTTTTTTACCCTAATCAAAAAGACGACCCCTATACCTTTGAAGCTGCTGAGAACAGTCTTTATCTACTCACCGTCATGCTGACAGAAGGTACAGTGAAGTTTTTTAGTTCACAAAACACTGCTGGAGCATTGCAGGAAAAAGGTGTGGAGTTGTTTTGAAAAACACCACTGACGCCATGTTTTTAGCCTCACTGTTCACTGTAGCCTGTAGCTTCTGAGATGGAAGTCAGGTTCGCGTGCCTGTGCCCACACGTAGAGGCGCGTGGTGAGACCAAGGAGAGGTATCACGGTGTCTACAAGATCAGCAGGAGGAAAAATCTGGTGCCCTGGTGTCTGCTGCTGACGCCAGACTTTGAGTTGCATATAAACAACAGGCAATAAGCTCTTGTTGGTCTCACTTCACACCCCCGCTTCAGACAGTGCGGTGCACATATCCATGCTTTCCTCTCTGGAGCTACATGCTACAGTGAAGAGTCGAAAACATGGCGTCAGTGACATTTATCAGAACAACTTGGCATGTCGAGGCTTGACACTTGTACTAATTCAGTCGAGCAGTATGGAGGCATTTTCGAAACCTGGTTGATGTTCACTGCAATTGTTTAGGAGATTACTTCAACGCTTTTTTCCTGTGAAACTCCAGCAGTGTTTTGAGGAATAAAAAACTGGTGATTGGATCATGACTGAATTTTTATTTCCCTTAATGTCACTCTCTTGCCTGATTTGTCTGTGTGGTTGTACATGGAATTCAAATGAAGAGCCCCACGTAAAGGCGATACTGACGCACCGTATCTGAGATGGCAGATTTTGAGGTATCGGTCCAGACTGACCACTGTCATTGTGATGAGGCTCCCACAGCCGAAGAAGAAGCCAGCCCAGCCATAGAAACGACAACCTTCCCAGCCGAACAACCAGCGGTGGGCAAAACTAGATACAATGAAAAAGGGTTTCCCTGTCACTGCAAGGACAGAGAAGGAAAAGGATGGAGATGAGGAGAAAAAATGCAAAAGAAAAAGGATTTCTTAGATATTTAAAGGCGAAAACACTGCACATAACAAACAAAAGTATTGTACATTTACTATCAATAGTTGGTTAGTTAGTTTTTACTAGGAATAGATTGAAAAACACAAAAATTGTTCATACTGAAAAATACATTGTGTTGTGAAACAGACAAACTTTGCCGTCTCCTACAGTAAACAAAAATGTTGGCAATATCCTGAATTTTTGTACTTATAGATGACAATGTAGATAGAGACAGTAAGCTACATCTGCATTTATACAAGCATAAGTGCTGCAGGGTCAAGTCTAGTCTGTTGAGATGTCATGACAGCTACACCTGTTGTCTTTGCCTGAAGATTTAATAACAGGAAGACGGAAAAATCCCAGTCAGAGTTTTGCTGTGCTGTTGCAAAAGCCATTTTCTGCTTTCCCAGCATTTCCTTTTCAAAGGATGAAAAGAAGGAAATTGTGTGACAGCTCTTGTGCTAACTTTGACAACTCTGACGAAGGCAATCTTTGACAAATGCCTCATTACTACATAAAGGATTGTGAAAAAGAAGAGGAAAAGACAGCTGATTGCTAAAGTGGATTATTTTTATGAGGCTAAATGTTTCAGGAACATTTAGATTTTGTCACTTTTTCAAAGCTCAATGGTCAGCATAACAAGTGACTTTTTTTAACTGGCAAAGAGACTCATCCCAAACCAAATCTGTAACAGTTGACATGGGAAGAAACAACTCATGAAAAGAAAACTATTTTTAGTGAATGCGGAAAGTTAGAATTTGCCTTGCAGGTCGATATAAAGTGTGGCTCCTAAATTTTCTGCTTGCGGTCTTAAAAATTTTCAGTTAGTGGCTACAGTGCTCCTAGTAAAAAAAAAAAAAAAAAAAAAAAGTTAGTCTGGAGCCCTGGAGTGTGTCCGATTACCTATGTGAACCGGTTAATCTTCATATCCCTACTGCCTATGCATAAGAAAAAGCACAGATGTCTTTAAAATTGATGTTACATGACCAGAGAAAACAGAGTAATTGAGCTGTGGTTTTCCCTTTTGCTCAAAAAGTTGAAAGTCTATGATGACCAGAATGCCCTGCGCACTTGGGAACACCCTGCAGGTGGGTGACATATTGTGAGTTGGGCAGTGCTTGGTTTTAGCTTGTCTGATTGTATTACAGCTAAACAGTACATTAAAACATTTTAGATAGATAACAGATAGATAACATTGCTCCTTTGATCATATAACATAACTGCAACACACACTGCATACAAAGCTGGTTCAAAAAAGGAAGAAAATATCCCATAAAATATTCACACACAACAAGGGTAAGTAAATTTAGCTCAAGTTGAAATGCACTCCCAATTGCAGAAAACCGCAGTTTCCTGAGTAGCCCTGAGGTATGTGTCAGATACAGGCATCTTTTCCTAGACAGTTGGACAGGCCTATAGCCATGTGCCATGCCAAGCCAAAGCGGCAAGAAAGCGATAACATCAAAACCTCTCGGAGCAAGATCCCATGACCCATGATGAGCCAAATGTTTTCTTGGAATCACAAAAAAAACAAAAAAAAAACAGCAGGGCATACACACCCATTTGCACACAGTTGCTCATGTGTTCTGAGGCTTAATAGCATTCACTCATTTACCCCGAGTCAAGTAATAACAGCAAAGAAACTCGACAAATCAACCAATTGTTGTCTTGAGCCTTAACTTTTGCTGTAATTTGTCCTCGAGCACATGTGGAGGGGATTATTGCAGAAATGGGGAATATTTGGTTGACTTTAGGTATGTTTGTCACTCCCCAAAATAAACTGTGTGTGTATGCTTCCTTCCTTACTTACATACGGTCTCCTGATGGTTTTTTAAATTGTAATATAAGAAACAGAAGTAACTTGGGGTTGAAGCAGAGGGCAAAGAATGGCTGAGCAAATGTGTTAGCAGAGCACGAAAAGTTAAAACGGAGCATCCTGCTGCAAGGGGTCCACTAAATATAAATATAGTGGCTGAGTCACGCCCCCTTCTGGTGAACCCAATTGGACAAAAACTTTTTAGAAATAAGGTCCAACAGGGTCTACCGAAAGAGGCGTGACTTAGCCACTCTATGGCAGCAAGTTGATGATGTCATATTTAGCAGCACAATTATATTGTCTGACTGTTCTTTTATTCATTGATTGCTCTATTTTCTAGGACTCTCTTTCTGTCAGTTCCATGCTCTTTTCCAGAGTAACTCCAGGGTAATAATAAATAACAATAATAATAATTGATTGCATTTATATAGCGCTTTTCTAGATACTCAAAGCGCTTACAGTGAAGGGGGTACCAGTATGTTGCACCCACCTGGGTGATGCATGGCAGCCATTTTGTGCCAGAAAGTTCACCACCCACCAGCTTGAGGTGGAGAGTGAGATGAGTGAATGAGCACATTAATTTAAGGGGATGACTGAGGGGGCAGATTGAATGAGCCAGGTTGGGAATTTAGCCAGGGCAACAGGGAGCCCCCCTGTCTTTGCCATGAGATCTTTTATGACCGCATAAGTCATCCAAAGGATGGCATCTCCTGCAGCACAGTGTCCCCGTCACTGCACTGGGGCAGTGGGATAGATTTTTGGCCAGAGGGAAGATCGCCACCTGCTGACCACAACCCTAGACCACTTCCAGCAGCAACTTAATTTTCCCCAGAGGTCTCCCATCCAAGTACTGACCAAGCCAACACCTGCTTAGCTTCAGTGATACCTGAACCATTGTATCCGTTGGTCTGGCTGTTGGCCATAGTAGCTCTATTTCAATAAAAACAGGTCATGAAAACATGGGCGCTGTCATTTTAAGAAAACAACTCAAAAAGGGATAAATAGTCAATTTATTAAGGACAAATATCAGTCTAATTGTAAGTTTGGAAGGGATCAGCTTCACAATGAGTATCAGGCTTTGGGCACTTGACCCATCTTTGTAAGAAATAATTCATTGTTGTTTACATCTCTCATTGGATTTTTTGACACTGACAAAAGACTAACAAAAACAAACAGAACAAAACAAAACAAAACAAAAAAGCAGACTGACACCTTCTTGGAAAATCATTTTTCCAGAGGAAACAGTGGGTCAAATTTACATGCATTGAAATTGCGCCATAACCTCTGTCATGTTTTCTGAACACTACAGAGTCCATCTTGGTTATGCACAAAGTTACTAGGACAATCAGGAAATGTCGCTCCAGTCAGTTTCTCTGAGCCTTTTGAGAGAGGGTGGCCTATGGCGTGAATTATACATGAGTTTATTTGTGGCATGAGGGGAATGATCCCTTGTCCCGTAGCTAATGTGAAGTCTCTCCTTCTTTAGATAGATGTACTACATATCCATTTATATTATATTGAGTTTTATTGACATGAGGTAATTAGTTTTCATTGAGACACTTTATACCAATCAAGTGTAACTACTGGTAAAGCTTGGTGATACTTTTAGAAAAATCACCAAAGCACTTTAGTAAACATTCTCTGTTATCCATAATTAGTAATAATAATTTCATATCTGTAACAGTTTATTACAGAGACAAAATTTCATGGTAATCTGGCCTAAAAATGTACACATGACTGGCTACGGACCAAAGCATTAGAGTGACAAGCCATGTGACTCAATCAGCTGAATGACCTCATCATCTTTAGGTCCTTCTGGGCAAAAACAGATTTCAATAATGGAGAAAAGTCATAATGTTAATGTATGTGGCCTCTCTGATCCGGAAAATGCCTGCTACGGATTGTAAACTTCAGGAAAAGCTAAAGATTACTGTCATCTACAACTATCACGATTACTTTTGTTCTTTATTTTTTTCATCAGGGCTTTTGGCTTAAAATAACTAAAGCTGTAATATTATTTGAAAAATTTTGAACACCTTAAGAGAGCAGCTTCTTCTTCTCTTATATTTTCAATTTGATGATGATTAGGAAGACTGACCATGTCCTTGTAAGCCCCACAGAATTGCTCAATGAGAGCAGAGGTCAACTATGGGGGGATAAGAGAGGATTACAAAACAGAGGACAGCAAGTACTATGCACTGTAAAACATATGTTATTGCATAATTTCAGTTGCATATCAAAAAACAGTCTTACTATTTTGTTTTTTTTTCTAAATTT
>JAQLOL010000010.1:3207786-3218976 GCA_029783665.1 Naso thynnoides
AACCACTTATTAAATCAAAACACCAGCAGTTCAGTGGTGCTCTTTGCACTGTAGATCTAATATGAGTGAAGATTCAGCCTTAAATTTATTCCAAAACACTTGTTGAGGAACTGCTAGGGTGAAATAAGTTACAGCTTACGTAGCATACTTCTTATATTGGAATACTGCTTAAACACACACCATATTAGATACTGTATATGGTTGTTATTGACCTAGAAATCTGTCCAACAAGAAGTGGACCCAGGTGTATCAGCCAGAGATTCTTCAGGTTACTGAACTTTAAACCACCTTTACTGGAGGTAAATAACAGGGCGCGACTGACATATCTGTTTGCTGATATTATCAGCATATATTGGCTTATTGCAGATGTATCAATATCAGCATTTATGTTCACTGATAAGTGCTGATATTAATACTGTTTTTTAAGGCTAGAAAAAATGCTTGCGCTAGTGATTTAAAATGATGTAATCACGTAGTTTGTCCAGCAGAGGACAGTCCATTATTTAATTAGTATTAAGTGAAGTGTTTACTGTTCAGTTCACTGATGTTTGAAACAAAGTTTGTTCAATATCCTGCCTCCATTACACATCTTTGTCACACATATTTGATAACAAAATTCGAAATATTATACATAGAATATTGGCCGATATATCGGAGATCAGAATTTTTTTCCCCTAATATTTGTATCGGTATTGGCCCCCAAAAAACCCATATCGACCCAAATAAGTAGCAAAGAAAAACTCAAATCAGAGTTGTTTTACTTTGTCTTTGTTTGTTTGCACTTGGGGTTTGTTTACAACCTGTGTGCCTTGTCGACCTTCTTATTTACAAATGTCACTGAAACTATGAAAATGTAAAACCCAAGCTGTAATAAACAGGAATTATCCTTTAAAAAGAATTACAACAGCAGTGATTAACATGCTTGCCATGTGGCATGTTTGTGTGTAGGGTGGGCTCCTGTTTGTGGGTGGTGAGAGTGGACGGTTGCATGTATGTTTAGACGACCTGAGTTTACGTGTGTGAAAGCACACAATCTTTCTCAAACACACAGGCCAAACCTCTTTTTCCCATAATAGCCTGCTTTCACTTGAGTTCTATATAAGGCAACTTCACCTAGTAACTGCAGTCTGAGGATACGCGCGGCCCCGCAGCCACTCAGGCTGTTTGGCCTACTGAACGTCAGCTCTGCTCTGCAGCATGAGTGAGCAGCAGCAGTAGCGAGGACAGATGCATCCTGCTCTCAGGAGTGCTCTGTTTTTTCTCTCACCTTTTTAAACCATTCCCTGTCATCCAAGAGAACATTCATCATTCCTGACTGCGTGATTTTTCTCTTTGTCTCCCCTCATTCCATGAGTCATCGACCTACTTATGCTCAAATCTTTCCCCACCAGCAAAGTAGCATGTTACATCTCTTTATCCCCCACCACACCCACCCCCCTCCGCTGCTCTGTGTCCACTCACTTCTGCTCCACGTGCAGGGCAGATGGTGCTCCAGTCTTTTCCTGGCTGCTGCTATTTGCAGTAACGTCTGAGGCTACAGCACGCCAGCTTGTGTGCATGCAGACTGTTTACTAACGGCCTGCCTGGCGGGCCGACACGCTGCGTGCGTTGTGTCTGGATATTTCGACAGCAGGACGGTAACTGGATGACAGGTTGACTGCTCTGAACAGATGACCTAAGCCGCTCATGCTTCCATGTTTGCTCCACTGACACATATGGGACAGAGGCTGTCCCGCATGGTGCCTTGAAATCATAATGAAAGATTAGCTCAGCAGAAACTTGAACCATTCACAGGTCGCTGTGATTGTGAGGTGGATCATTTATAAGATCGGGAACAACTCCAATAAGTCTCCCCAAAGTTCAGGCTTTTTAGCTTTTCTCAACTCATTGTTTTAGCTTTACTGTTTTGGCTTCGTTCTCACTGCTTCCCGCAATCAATTCCCTTTATTTCACCAGACAACTATTTTTAGTGGAAATGCTCTGATAGCAACATTGGTCAGTATCTATTTAATGACAGACATCCATGGCTGGTGATGAGAAGGTGAACATAGTGGAGCATGCTACAGAACCGGATATTTCCCTTAGCATCTGCTAAAGACCAATATAGAACTACATGTTGGGGAACTGCACAAAACCTAAATGAAAACAAAATTATGAACAAGAGAAATAATTTGCTGCAGTTTAATGAGGTGTTCTTGTGATCATGCGTTAATGTCCCTATTCAATCTCTACTCTTTCATACCCATTCATGATACTATCCTCTGTTAACAACGAACCTGTTTACCTGTGCAATGTTACAAATACGTGTTTGGAGCATTCCACAAATTTCCCGGTATCTTGTTGCTTAAATCCCAATTTGTTTGAAAATTCTTGATTCAGAAAAAACATATATATACAAAAAAAACCCCAAAACAATGAGGTTGATCAGGTAAAAAAAAAAAAAATCGTAAATAAATGTACTGTCTTTGTATTGTTTTTAATTGAGTTTATGTCAAAAACAATTGAGAAATTGTTTAGTCTGTTTTATACAGCAGCCAAACTTTTGGAATCAGAGATGCAAGTAAGTGAATACTTGATTTATATTTATTTGGACACAAACATGACTTTATATGATAACTGTTGTGCTGTGTTGTGTGGGAGGCATGTCTGTTAAAGTTACTATGAGGAGATAGGAGCTTTTTTCCATCTGAAATTCATATCAAATAAATCAAATAATCATTGTTTTTAATTTTCATTCTCAGAATGACAAATAACTTGACGGTAGATGACTCCGACTAACCCAAAAACAAATACAGACAGAACGATGAACTAATTTCTACAGCAGAAACATATGCAGTCAGTGTGTCAACCTGAAATTTAGATTAAAAAAAAAAAAGTTAAATTATCCATGTGTTGAGCATTACAAAGCACTTTTCAAAACAGCACAACACACAGAGAATGCCCCCATTCTGCTGTGGAGGCTAAAAGGGATGACAGTCCAAATAATGGAACAACTTCATAATGGAAACCAGGCTGATGACTGAGGCCTTGCTGGACCAGTTCAAGGCGGCTGGTACAAGCCTGCTGAATCACAGTTCAGGGTGTTACTGGGACCATCCAAGCTCAAAGCCATTAAAGCTCTGTTCGCTGCATTTAAAGGGGCAATCCAGCAAAAGTGGGATGTGACTTTAATTAGGAAGGAATGCTCCTAACACTGGACTCTTTGTCAGACCTAAAGAGCACTAATATCGGTTAAAACATCACTAAATAAAACTTAAGAGAGCTCTGATCCCAGTAAACTGCAGTGATAAAGATGATGTTAGAGACAGAGCCACAAAACACAGGATTTGGGACTTCAAAAGTCAGATTTCATTTACCTCAAACATTAGAAAAAGTAAAAAAAAACAGTATGATTATTTACTGTGGGAGAAAAACAATGACTGTACAAGAAACATTTCATTCAACAGTTGGCTTTCGGCTGACCATTATCTATTCAAAATCTAAATAAAATAACTTGTAAATAATAAATTAGATGTGCAAAACTGACTGCAAAATAAACCAACAAAAGATTCTCTCCCCAAGGCAAAAAAAAAAAAAAATCTCTTGCAGTAAAGGACACTGAAATCAGCTTACTGGTGACAGTAAGTTAGGGCTTTTAAATAACATTGAAAAGAGAAAGAAAGAATACAATGTGTTAGATTTAACAAAATATGCAATATTATTTACATTACTTGAATTTGTTTTGAATTTGTCAATGCATTTAAATGCTCTGTACTATTGTTTTGATGAATATTTTGTAAGTTTTGTGATTTCTCTTGCTTCTGTCATGGCACCACAACCCTCAGGTTGAGGTCTCTCATTCATCAACTCAACCCCTATTTTTCACACTGGTGTTGACTTCGCAGGCCCACCCCCCTAGCCTGACAGCCATACAGGACAGCCCATCAGAGACAATTCAATGACACTTTGTGCTTTTCTTGTGATGTTTTGTGCTATACCATTCAGGTTTTGCAGTAACATAAACTTACATCAAATTTAGTGTACTGGAGAGGGAAACAAAAACCTAAGAATTTGCACCTACAGTAGAACAATATTACCAATATTCTGCACCCTCGCACATATGCCACCTCAGTGTCCTCTGAGTGTATTTTTTTAGGTCTATCAGTAAGTATGTCTCCACAGTATAATGCATTTAAAAAGTCTGTACAGTCAATCATATTTCAGTCCCATATATTGGCAGCTCCAGCAGACCATCACACTCAGAAGACATATTTAAAAGCTGCTGTAATCTCAAATATAGAAAGTAAAGTAATAAGAAAGTAGTAATTTTGTAATCACAATAATAAAATTTAGTAAAACACAACAGTAAACAGACATGGCATGACATGATATCATTTTTGAAACATCTTATTATTACATTACATAGAGGAGATCTCCTAAAAGGTTACAGTGTTGTTATAGGTAAAAGTTAGATAAAATACAAAAAGTCTTTATGCAGTCTACCTAGTAAATTCATTTGCCCTATGAATGTCAGATTAAAAAATATATATATAAAAACAAAATTTAATTTTTTTTTTGGCTTTTTTTTGAAAGGCTCTTGATTCTTACAGTCTGAATTTGTTTGTATTCATAAAATGATGGTAGAAAAAAAATTATAACACCTGTTGGTCTCACAGCACAGCAAGGTCATGTCATTTTTGGCTTCAGCCTGGGTTCACCTGCATGACACATCCCTCCTTTCTATCCAGAAGGGGTCCGACACACGTGTGTGTTTTTTGACGAGCTGCGATTGGCTGCGCCGCGTCGCTAAGTCCCGCCCCTCTGCACTACGTCACCGCGGCAGTGCCCGTAGCTCTCCGCAGCGCTGAAGGAGAGCCGCACTGCACACTGACAAGCCTGTACGGGGCGAGGCGGCGATTCCAGTGTGTCTCTCATCCATCATCGCTATGGGAATTACCACAGCGTTCTTTCTAAACCAAGCCCTGATCCCGTACTATCTGAAACCGGTCCACCTGGAGACACGGACTATAAAACACTGCAGTTGAGAGTGTCGCTCCACCAGAGCCCAGCTCAGCTTCTGTCCTCCAGTGAGCTGAGGAGGAGGAGGAGGATGAGAAACATCTAGAGATGAGAAGTGTTTCTCCAGCAGACAACTTGGACTAGGACGTTTGCTCGACCCTCATCTGTATTTTGTGAATCAGGACGATGCCTGCCGCGTGTGTGACCGCAGTGGTGAGTGCATCACGTTTTGTTCTCCTCCCTGTTTGTTTTTATTCTTTATTCTAAGGACTCCTCCAGCAGGTTCTCGATTTAAAGGGACAGCGCCTGTTTTTTTTTTGGGTTTTTTTTTAGTTCCAGACAGAACTTCAAGTCAGGTATTTCAAATCATCTCCAGGTCAGAGTGTTAGATAAACGCATTAAATGCCACATTCTGTCATTAAATTTAACATCTCGCTAGTGTGTCACTCCTTACATTTAACACCTCGTCTGAGAGTGAACAGCACAAAGGACTCTCAAATGGAATGATGGAGAGAGAAGGGGCACCCACCAATCTATTGTTAACTCTCTGGAAATTTCAGCCAAATGACTCGTCTGTTGACTGTCAAAGAAATGATTTGATGAATCAAAGAGAAAGGAAGTACAATGAATACAATTACATGTATAATAATATATGTGCAATCATGTTTTGATAAAAAAAAAAAGTATTTCTCGTATTTTTTATGTTATTATCATCGTAACTTAAGTGAAGATTGGTGGATGTTTTTGCACTAGTGATCATTATGCCAGGCAGGATTTTACATGGTGGAGGTATCCTCTTGTTATTCCAGTGATGTGTTAAATATAGTTGGCTCGGTAGCTGATTGAGCTCAGGGTTTTATCATCCTCAGTGAGTCAGATGAGACTCCAGCACAAAGACTTTGCTCTTGTTTCCTCACAGACTGGGAGGCAGGTTTTTGAAAAGTCAAGGCTGTCCGTCATCAGGGTTGTCTGTGTCATGCCGACATCTAATTCACTCTTGATCACTTCTTTCATGGATTTTAGAGATTTGGGTTTGGTATGTTTCAGTATTCAGGCAAGATATTGGTAAAAATTGGACATTATGGATTTGTTTTTTTTCAGTGTCTGTTTATTTTCAAGTGACGAATGGATGGGAACTCATTATGAAACGGTTGCTGTATGAACAGCTTTTCTCAGGAAGATAAAAGCGCAAAAACACAAAAAAGCTCAGCCGTGTTGGATTAGTTTAGCTTCTTTTTTAGAAAGGGGGTTGGCTAAGGCCACCCGTTCTTTTTTTTTCTACAACAAAAGCGTCCACTGTCTGCATCTTTTGCTCTGTATTTGTGTCTTATTTTGTAAAGTTCGGTTACCTGAACCACATGAGGTCCAAACCAAGACTTTCAGCGAAGGTTTGGAACATGTTGTATAAAGCTTTGGCTTATGAGGAGTCCTTTTTTTTGTACATGTATGATTGAATTTATAAAGATGTTTTCATACTTTCTCTTTGACTCTGCCAAACACCAATGTGCATGTGTTTCAGTGAATCTAAATAGGGCTGCAACTAACGCTTATTTTCATTGTCGATTAATCTGTGGATTATTTTTATGAGTCCTGTGTTATGTCTTGAGAATGCTTCTTTTGTCCAAACAACAGCCCAAAACCCAAAGACTCCTCATTTATTATCATAAATGATACAAAAAAGAGGCTAAACCAGCAATTCTCTTTACCTTTTTTTTTTTTTAAAGAAGACTGGACTGATTAATCAATTATCAAAATAGTTGGTGATTAATTTCTATGGACCAATTTATCAATTGTTCGAATAATTGTTGCAGCTAATCTACAGTGCCCACTAGGAACACCACCATGGTACAGCCAATGCATTGCATTAGCCTTTACAGAATAATTAAAGGAAAAATACAGCATTAAAGAGAAAGTTCTTTTTTTTATGTGAAGTGGTATGAGATAACGTATGCCTAGTCAATTTATCTGCTGTTCATAATAGTTAGCTCACCCTCTGTCTGGAGAAGTGTGATTCACTACATTCCATCAACTGCACAATGTTAGTGTTCCAATGCACAACTGCAGCCATACCAGCAGTAGTATCAAAGAAAATGGCTGTTTGATGGCAATGTTTAGTGCTAAAAATGTAAAAAATGTAGTGTACATGTAAAGAGACATATAAACTTTTGGTGGGTGGTCTTGTCGGGGGCTAACAGATATGTTGCTGTTGGTACAGTTTACAGCAATACTATGCTCAGTTTCCTGTTGTGCATAGCACCGCTCCATACAGAGGATGGGCTGACAGTTATCTACAGCAGGTAGGACACTGACTTGGCACAAGTGCCTCATACATCCCTACGTAAAAAAGCCCAAACTATACCTTCAAGTCTAGAATCTGGTTTTGGTCTTAAATTTGGCCCTGTTGATCTCAGATTTAAGACAAGCTGAAATACCTTTTTCCAGAGCATCAACTGCCATGTTGTGACATATTCACTATTCAAACAATTAAACAACCAATGAACGGGCTGTAGGGGCGGGACATAACTGGGAGGAATCCGAGTGGAGTGTTGTTGGCAAGTGTTGTTGTTACTCCTTGGCAACCGTTGCTAGGGCTTTGTTTGTTGATAGTTAACTGCTAAACTTTAACACCAAGCTAGCTTTAGTTTATTTAATATTTACAGGTTTTATATTGACAGGTGGACTGGTGTGATATAATTGGTTGAATAAAAAAAAATGATTCAACCAATAAAGGCCCGAGTCAACGATGACATCAGGGATGCAGGAGATGTTTTTTACATGAGAGATGGAAGTAGCAGACTTTAAAATAAAAAATACAAAACAAATCATTTTTTGGTAAATTTTTTGTGATACATTTTTTTTATTTGACTACAGTAATAGCAGGGGTATGGTCCAAAAGGGTTGAAAATGCATTTTTGACTTCAGCTTGACTTAAAAAGCTAATGGTTCCTCTATGTATCAACTTAGGAAGTAGCCAACACTGCACCCACATCTATCAGTATGAAGCCTGTAAGTCACAGAATGTTTTCTTAAGTAGATATTTAAACAATAAGATGTGAAAGAAGAAGATGAAGACCCCTGCCTGAAACTACAACCGTAACAACACTCAGCTACAGCCAGTAAAGAACAAGAATCAAGCAAAGCACATCTCCATTAAGCCCAGTATGCTTTATGCCTGTTCATCTTGTTTATTGTGTCAGCATTAGCCTGAGCAGTGACAGAAACAGAAGGTATTCTCCCTTTTTCTCTCCAGCACTGTGGCCTTCTGAGGTTCACTGGTCCACTCCATCAAGGTAATGTGATTAGTTTACCAGACCTGGGACCTGGACAGGTTTTCTCTTGCTGCAAGCGGTGTCTGTTTGTGTGTGTGTGTGTGTGTGTGTGTGTGTGCATATGTGTTTGAGCACTGCATGGACACCATGATGGATGATAAAGATGAACAAATCAATACAAAGGGGCTGTAACTGTGGCTACATCCCAATTTACCTCAGCATGTCCGCACTGTCAGTCAGCAGGTGGAGACAGAGGAAGGTGGAGAGAAGGAGAAGAAATAATGATGAGGCGACTGGGAGGTTGAGAGGAGTGGATGGGGAATAGAAGATGGGAAACAAATGAAGAGAAGAAGAGAAGGAGAGGGACTGATGGGCAGGAGGAGATCGATACAGAGAGGATATGCAGGACGGGATTATGAGAGGAAAGTGAAATGGATGATGAGAACATAGTGACTCAATTGGGTATTTTTTCCAGCTGTGATATAAATCAGATGTGGTGCTTTGCCCCAAAAGGTCACATACTTGGATGCCATGAGTAGTCCAGTCACACGCATTCTGCGGAAACAAGACATGTAAAAATGTGTGCACACACTGTGGCGCAGGAACATTCATACATCCACCCAATCCCAAAAGGGTTGCTCTCGTCTCTCTCAGGAGATAAGAATGCAACTCTTGACGGTTTAAAATGGATTAGGAGCTGCTTGATTGTGAGCCAATTTTCTCTGAGCTGTAAGCCTTAATGTCTGTTTTCAGCACCAGTGCTTTACTTTTAATGGTTCCTGCCTGCTTTTTGCATTTAAGGATGGCTTTAAGTTATCTGAGGGGAAAGAACTCAATGGACACATCACATCACAGTCGAGGACCTCTGTGTGTGTATGCATGTGCATACTCGAGTCCGAGCGTGCACTCTGCCTCCATACAAAGTGAACATGGCGCAGTTGCATTAAAGCATCAGTAATGTGAGGGCTTTCCACAATCCTGACACTTCACAGCTCTCAGTTCTGTCTATTCAACTGTCACAGCTGACAGGCAGACAAATGACATTTTGTATTTTTCTCCACAGTTCCAACTTTACGTAAATGTCTCAAGGCTGTACTTATGAAATATTTGGACTGAGTGACAGCAGTGCTTTGTCAGATTTGATCAGTGAAGGTCTCTTTTTGAACAACGTCTTCACTTTGTAGTTTTAACATAGCACAGCTGGGTACAATGGTAGGTAAGAGGGCCAGTAGAGGCCCTTGAAGAAGTAATCAGTTTTCTTTGCATTGAACTCAACTGTGTGATTCATCAGGTTTTCTTTATCTCAGGTTTTTCCTTCAGACTGCAACGTACCTTCTCTTCGGGCTCTATACAAGTATCAAGTCCACATGATCTTGTAAAATGTAACATATACTATTGACTATATGGATTAAATCTTTGAACATTGCACATTCACAATAAAAGGCATTAGGTCATTTATGCTCTAGTCAGGGTTAGGGTTAGACAACAGCACAGCTAATGCCTTTCATATACAAGATTAAAAGACTGATGTCTTGTACCCCCCTTACATCTAAAGACAGTTGGCTCTACTTTGGTACTGGCACAAAGCTGGTCAAGAGAGAGGTCCACATACCATGTACATGCATGCCTCGGCCCAAACTCTCAAGCCCCTCGGTGCTGTGTGTAACAGTTCTCTCAGAATTATCACAAGTGACAGTTTGAGAACCCTTCACTGTATTCTCTATGAGAAGGTAGGATGGTCTTCTCTAGCCACTCAGAGAGAGCAACATTGTCTTTTATTTATTTACAAAGCCATCATTAATAAGTTAGTTAGTCTTACTTATCATCTCTCTTAAGTTTGAGTGGCATAGGTCTACACACTTGTTACCTTGGATATTCCTTTTATGAGAACGGAACTTGGAAAAACTGTATTCACCTTGTTTTACTGTTTGTGGTTTTCTGTGAATCTTTTGTTTGTTCTGAAATCATGTCCTGTGTATATCATTCTTGATTTCATATTGCCTATAAAATTGTTGATTTCATACTTTTCCACACTTTCAGTGATTAACTTTATTATGTATATGCACAGCACCATTGTAAATAAGAGTGTTGATCTCAACTGGTTTTCCCTGATTAAATAAAGGTATCTTGAAATAAAATGCTGAATATAAAGTCCTTCAGTCCATTTCTGCATTCCAGAATCTTTACGACTGTGATGGAAACTCCCTCTCGTCCCCTAGACCTGCCCTCGGGGGGGATGTCTCCACTACAAGAGACCCTGTGGAGGATGGAAGAATCTGACACGTGACCGTTCAGAGTTACACTCAAGCAGAGACTGGGCTGCCTGGATGGTGGAATGATCTAATCCGGCCTTATAACGCTTCCTGGCCCTGTTAGCTGCTATGTGGAACGGGATGTCGTTGTAAGGTGAGCTATGCCCTGTTTAGATAATCCTGATGCTGAAAAGAAAGGAAGGGGAAACAGCAAGAGAAATCTAACTTTACACATAAGTGTTAATGAGCAAAAGGGTTCCTGTGGGGACAATATATTCAATTTTCTGATGTAATTTGTGTGTAAATGTAAAATTACCTTGACAGTCTAGAGTGCAAGGCGCAAGGCGCATTAGGACGTGTCCAAGTCGACTTTTGCTATTTTGATGACGGAAAAATGGTCACTGCGCTGGGCGCAAGGTCTAAAGTGGACGGACTTACTCTCTGAATTAGTCATGGGTGTGTTATGGGCGTATCATTCAATAAGCCAATCATAGTGTCATGTGCCATTCCCTTTAAAAGCCAGGTACGCTCTGCACCTTGGCGGGTTGCTATTATGATGGCCGATTTTCCAAATGCTAGGAAAGATTGCTTTACTGGAGAAGAGACTGATATGCTCGAGGTCAAAGCGTGCGAGGAAAAGATATATGTAGACAGCAAGACTCCACCTAAGC
>JAQLOL010000010.1:3222097-3232573 GCA_029783665.1 Naso thynnoides
CTGCGCCATGATGAATATGTGACACCTCCCCCTGCCGTGCCGCCACACCCATCTCGGCGCAGCGCGGTCTACCAAACCGTCAAACTGACTGCGCGCCGGGCTGCGCCGCTCGAAACTTGCACTGCACCGGCTGCGCCACCCTGCGCCTCCCTGCGCCTCCCTGCGCCTCCCTGCGCTGCGCCACGAAACTAGGGCCCTTGAACTTACATTGTGTAAAACATGTCATATTTTATTTATGACAATTGCTATTGAAAAAAGTAAGTAAGCTTAATCATCTCACTTAAAACTGAATGATGCTCTTATAGACGTCTTAAACAATTTTCTATCAGCATTAGCATATTAGCGTTTACAAAAAAAAAAAAAATGAAAAGAAAAGAAAGAACTTGTTAGGTTCTCTTCCCTTAACTCTCAGGAAAACATTGGTATTTTTTAATGAGCCTGCTTCCCCAGACAAAAGAAAATCAGCATTGTGGGTAACAGCATTAAAAACATGAGCATCCCATACTAAGCAATAAGAAAGTTCCTGTTTTGAACCGCAGCATGCCTTCTCTTCCACAGCTATGCATAAAGTAATGAATGACACACCTCAACTCTGGTAATTTTAAGGGCATGCTGTTTCAATAATAAAATTCTACAAACAAGCAAAAAGAGCCATCCATTGTTCTATAACAAGCTGAATGTTCCCATTTACTGCTGTGTGCGTGTTCTACCAACGTCTCGTTTGTTGTTGATGTGAATGAATGTACTGATGTTACTGACACAACTGAGTTATGAGCAGCTTGTCGAGAACATGCTCTGATGTTTATGGATGAGGTTCTGGGAATGAACACAAAAGAGCCAACTGGGTGCAGGGGTGGTGAGAGGGCAATGGAGCGGTGAAAGAAAGGACAACTTTATTCTTTCAGCACTAATCATAAAATGAGTTTTTCTTCCTGTAACTGTTAAAGTAAGAGAACTTTATGGGAAATCTTTTTCTTGAGCCAGCAATTCTCCTTTGATGTCTCGACAAACCTTGTTAATTCCCAGTTTTCTCTGCAGTGGTTTGCTGTCAACCAGGATGTTCAACCAAACCAACCAAATACATCAAACCCACTATGTTGGTACAACCTTAAACTAATGCCTGTGCTTATGGGGAGATTTGGATCGGAGCTTATAGATTACCAACATTTGTGTGCGTCATCAGCAAAATTCTCCCCTCAGTGCATCACTTCAAGCCCTGTTTCTTCTGCCTACACACACAAGATGCCAATCTTCATTCACATTTGTTTGAATACACACACCCGACAGAGGAGAAAACACTCAAACACACATTTCTGCATGCAGAGCCGCATTCTGTCGAACCTGCCTCCTGTCAGTCTCTCTTGCAGTCTGTTAGCATGTGCTTTTTCTTAATCCATTTCATCCGGCTTTTTTACGATAAACCCACAATAATGGTGCTATTTGTAAAAAATGACACCTACTCCAAACAAATTATATTACTATTAATTTTCAATCTTTAAAGGCTAATGTTTTTTTCACTACTTTTCTGCCTGTTAGCATGCTAACTTCACTAGATACCCTGCAACACATCAAATAGATGTCTTTGACATAATATTAACTTAGATTTCCTGGTAGTCTGTTGATAATTTTTGGAATTTTATAAACTAAAAGTCTAGCAAGTTTACACTTCCCCTGGATTTATTATAATTTCTCTTTGAAATAGCTTGTATGTCTGTGATACTTGTCTTCAGACAGGAACAGACTACATAGCAGACTACATGTCAGGCTTCAGCTTACAAAGGTGATTGTGTGAAACGCCAGGGTTTACTTTTCCACCTGCGGTATGTAAACACAATTTTATGATGGAAAGTGAAGGTGGAACATTTTATTTTATCTAGATGTCTCTTATTTTCTCTTTGAGCATTGAGGGAGTTGTCACACCTGAGTAATATTCAGATGAAAGCAGGATCACTGAAATGGCTTAAAAAATCCTTGTTTGCTTTTCCTTGTCAATAGCTGAGCATTGAGGGAGCTCTGTAGTGCATTACATGTCATAGAAGTTGTAAAAGTAAGCAAGAGAAGGTAAAAAAAATATTGCTGTTTATATTTGCAGTGCGTCTAAGATGGTTTTTCATGTGTCTTTCACAGACACTTAAAAAAAAAAAAAGACTATGTGTTGAATCTCAAAATTTCTGACTTAGGCGATCCCAAGTGAACAAAAACTGACCCCCTCATGTTCAGAAGAATTTGAAAGATGCTATAAAAAGACATTACACGAATTGTCAGAGGTAGTTGGGACACAAAACAAGATAAACAGTGCAATTGCAAACAAAGACTTTGTTTCAGAATTATTGCTCAGCAGCAACCTAGTAAAGCTCTGTCTGCTCTGAAACATTATTGGAGATGATCCTCCAACAGTCAGGCTGCCTGATGTTATGGCTTTGACATGACTCAGTTCATGTGTGTAAGCTTAGACATGTGGGTTATTTCCCTAAACTTAGTGAGCTGTCAGCTTCCCAGCAGAGGTGAGAGTGGAGCCTGGAAAAAATCACAAAGGCAGCCAGAGTCTTCAGTCTGATTAAAGCTGTGGTTATAAAGTTAATGTGCACTGTAGGGCTTTCAGCTTCAGAGGGACAGGATGAGTCAGGGTGTTGCATTAATGGAATGACATTGGATTGAATAGGTTTCTGAAGGAGGTACTCCCCTAAAAATCTCATCAAAGCAGCCGCGTAAATCGGGAAACTACAGGGCAATGTTAAATATCGAACTTCCCGGAATTCATGTAACCTGACACACAGCACACTCATGTTTGCCTGGCCGATGATGTTTCATCCCAAATCATCCAATGAGAAATCTGAAATTGGTTACAGATTTGTTTGGGTGCATAAGGCTTGCTCATTGCTGGTCAAGAAACAGTTTTGGATTGTTTTAGTTTTGTTGGTCTTAAATTGTGATTGATAAATGTATAAATCCAATATTAAAAATGATCATGAAATGTGGAATTTTATGTCTTTCTCTCTGTTACTGTATCAAACCAGCTGCCCATCTTACAGTCTATCTATCTAGCCTTTTCTCCCGCCCCTTTAAAAAAGAAAAAGAAAAAAAAAGATTTTTGCAACTTCTGGTCAGCCTGCCCTTAAAAAGTTGATTTTCTTGATCATAAAGCTGTGGTAGGCAATGTCTGGAAATTAAGCTAGCTGTGGCATGAGACTCCTAAGGAAGCAACTGTGCTGCACCCTCCCCTCCCTGTTTTTGCTTCAACTCATGCTTTATTTTGTTTGTTGTTGCACTCTCTTTTAAGGCCAGTTTACACCAAAGATTCACAACGAGACAAAACAGTTGCAGGGAAAGTTGCAGCGCAGTAAACTGCTCAATTCCAGCTTGACTCAAGTCAGCTGATGGTGTCGCCTGCAACTCAGCTTGTTCTGAGGCCAGGTCGGGGATTGTCTCAACTTTTAAAACGACCTTTCTCCACAGATTGTCGACGCACTTGATATGCCCCTTCACCTCCGTTGTTTTCAGCGAGCGGTGACATCAGCAAGGAGCTCCAGCTCTTGTGACTGCACCGTTTGTCATGATAATGCTGTAGAACATTGTATATGATCCTTATTATAAGGCTTAATGTGGAAAAAAAAAGAACTTCTCCTTTAACAAAACAATACAAGTTAGCTTCCCCTGTGAGTCCTTGAAATCGTGGTCGCCATTACTTTTGAGGTGATTGGAAAGATTTGTTGCATTTCCCATTTCGGTTTGCACTAACTTCTAGCATTTTTTTGCAGACCAGTCTTATCTGTGCTTTGTTGCTTTTGAGATGTCCAAAACAATCCCGTATAATTGATGTCTTGTTACCTCTTTTGTTCACAATTTCCTCAGGTTTGGAGGAGAATATAAGTTCACTTTCAGCACTTTATGATCTTAATGCGCTGCTGGTTGTGTAAAACAAATGAGATGTGTGCATTAAGAGGTGGCAGCAGCGAGTGACCGCGCAGGCTAACCATGTCACATTTTTAAAAGTTAGTGTTCTGCTCGTTCGACAAAAATTATTTAACTGTCTCCCTTCAGTTGGACTTGAACTCCAGTAAAATATATCCTAAAGTCATTTTCCCTGTCCTCAACTGCGGGCTCTCCTGTCCACTGTCTACATGTAAAGAGCCATCCTGACCCTATGCTAACAGTCAACAACACAGAAACAATAGAAGCAGTAAGGCAAAACTCGCCTTAAATTTATTCAAAATCTGTATCAAGAAAAAATGTACCAAGCATAACAATGCTATTGACATAAATTTTATCACAATCTCTATCAGCATTTTTTAATTGCCCAGCCCTAGGATGAAACTTGGTGACTTTAGTTTTATTTTGATCTTCAGGGTCATTAACATGCCATGAGCTAAACATTACTTTTCCCGTAAGAAATAACCATTTATCCTACTATTCTAGTGGGATAACAACAGCATGTTTCTTGTTGTTTGGCTGTTTACAGTTTAAACAGTCCAACCAAATGGCAGGCCAACACTAAAGGCAGAGAGACACAATTAGCAGCTAATAGAATTATCAGTAAATTAACGAAGTTGCCAAACATGAATCATGATCCTGCAATAGTGATCCTGTTAGTATGTGTTCACAATTGTTTTCGCTGCCACCAAGTGGCCAGTAAACAAAAATGAAATAAACAATAAACACTGCTTCAGTGTTGTTGCGTAAAAATCTTATTTACTACATTTCTTTTTAACTTTAACACTTTTTTCTCTTCTCAGCTCTTATATACAGTGCTGGTCGAGATCTCAGCCCGGGTTTTGACCACCAGCAGCCCAGGTGACCAGCCTGTCCTCTCTCCCCGCCACTATCAGCACACTGACCCAGACTCTGGCAACCAGCTGATCTGCGACAAGTGCCCGGCAGGCACTTATGTGTCTGTCCACTGCTCCCCCGCAGCCGTGAGGGAGTGCAGCCCCTGCCCTGAAGGTACCTTCACGCGGGGCGAGAATGGCGTCCAGCAATGCCATCGCTGTCGGGCTCCGTGTCCTGCAGGCTTCATTGAGAAAGCTCCCTGCACAGCCACCCAGGACCGCATCTGCACATGTCCCCCGAACCACTTCTTGTCGGGGGATGGTGGCACAGACTGTAAGCCCCACTCACTGTGCCCTCCAGGGTTCAGGGTGAAAAAGCGGGGCAGTGAAACAGAGGATGTTCTCTGTAAACCGTGCACCAAGGGGACTTTCTCAGACGTGGGATCAAGTGCGCTGAAATGCCGAACCCACACAGACTGCCAAGCTCAGGGGCTGGTGCTGCTCACACCAGGGACTAGAAATACAGATAATGTCTGTGGACCATCTCCTACATCCCCCTCTTTATCTTCATCTTCTGTTTCCACAACCACCCCACTGGTGCCTGCACAGCCTGTGCTCGTACAGGAACCCATAACTTCTTCATCCTCTCCATCATCATCACTGACTGGACCTGAACACAAAGGTGAGAGTGAAGACCCTGTTTCATTTCTTGTGTTTATTCTGAGTGTGTTAAAGGAGCTATATACAAAAGTCAGCCTCATTAGATTTCAAGAAAATAAACATGTTATGCTACGTAAAGATCTTGTGGTGTATGGATGTTTAGAATGGGGAGTGATGTCACATGTCCTCTCTGAATGTTGTTATCAGGCTTCAAAGTTTCTTTGTGTTTGTACACATGTTTTTACATTGAACCCAGGCCCAGCTAACGTTACAGACGGACAAGTGGGAAGGCTAGGCTAACATCGCAAGTTGTTCAATAACTGCATGAAAGCTGTTTTATTGTGTTGTGATTGAGTTTCTGACCCACCATGCGTTTTGGAAAGAGACAATTAAATGTTTTTGCGGAAATGACATCACATTTTCACTGAGTATATGCAGCTACATGCTGCGGCTAACAGCCAGCAGCGGCATGTCCGCTCTTTCACTGGCTCCAGCATCGATAGCATACAGACAGGGCGAGTGGGAAGACTACGCTCACAAGCTGTTTAATAATCACATAAATGCTATTATATTGTGTTGCAATTGAGATCCTGTTATCATGGAAGGAGACAATTAGATGTTTTTTGCTTGAAATAAAATCACATTATCCCAGAGGGATAATTTGTTGTACAGTCAGCTGTTTAAAAGAAAAAACATAAGTGAATAAATAACAACAAACAATACACTCATTGAGTAGATGCAGCGACAGACCGAAGCTAAGCGCTAAGCGCCAACAGTGGCAGTATTGGCTTAAACATTGGTAGCCTTCAGACAAAACGAGTGGGAAGATTAATGTCAATTTTTCTACCATGTTAAAGGAAAACTGCACTTTTTGGGGGGTTTAGCCTGTCATCCACAATCCCTACAATCCACAATAGCTGCCTCGGGCTGGCAGTTTTGCACATTCAATGGAAGTAGTGGGGATACACCATTACCACCCTCTAAAGCCCCTAAAACACATCTAAATAATCTCCAACACACTCCATCTACATGTTATGACCTGCATATAACTACGCTATAGACACATTGTTACTGTGGGAGCAAGTAGCAAAGAACTACTTTTCTGGGCGTTGAGTCACAGCGCCTCGGTTAGTCGAGGTTTCTACCAGTGTGAGTGTGGCGGTCACCACATGGTCACATGGTGGATGATAGGCTAAACCCCCCAAAAAGTGCACTTTTCCTTTCAGTAATCACATAGATGTTGATATCTTGTGTTGTGATATTAGTTATTTATGTCAGTTTTAGTGCTTTTGACTGATGTTTTTTTAACTTGTCGTGTTGTATGATCCAGTGTGAGACTCTGAGCTTAGTGTGCACTGAATGACTATGCATAGCTGAGTCCCAAGTCAACACCGCACACAGAGGTAAAAAGACTCACTAAAAGCTCCTGTTCTTCCCTACGTGTAGTAATCACAAAAAGTTTACCAAGCACTTGTGTGGAACATCACCATTCATGGAATGGGTTGCTAGCTCAAGGTCATGGAGAAATAGTTACAACATACCAACTCCTAAAAATGAATATCAAGTCTTTTTAACATTCCTGTTTGGATACAGTTTATAATGTATTAAATGTATTAAAGAGGCGATTTTTGCCTCTCTGCTTCCCTGGTTCACTATCATGAATTCTTATTTTTTTCTTATTGGAAACTAGCATTAGTTTGAAATAACACAGGGACTTTTTTGTGGAATGAACCATACAATGTAACAGTCCGGACACTTCTTTATGCATCAGAACAGAAGTTGCTGTTGGAACATTCTCACATAGATGACACACAGTTTTTTTCCTGTGGACATTCCTAAAATAAGGGATATTTGTAGACATGGAAACAAACCAGCAGTGGCTCCTTCTCTCGGGAATGTTACTATTTGTGTCAGGAGGAGTTATGGGTATTTCTGTCTTCCTTCGTCATCCTATTTTTTTTTTCTTAATCGCCTTATCTCTAGATCTGAGAATGTGAAACAAACACTGCTTTCCTGATGTCTTTCTGTTCTTGGTCCTCCTCCTTCCCTTGTCATCTCTCTTACCCTTTTGACGTCACCTCTGTCTCAGTCCTTTAGGCAGTCATTTCTCAGAATCAACCATTCATAGCAAGTATACCCCTCCTCCCCACATTGACCCCAACACCTATAACACTGTCACCACTGTTTGTGTTGGCATGGGATCGATGGCTTCTCAGCCAGTTAATTTGACCCTGCCTGTGATGTCGGAGGGAAAGCCGGGGGTGGGTGGGTGTGGGTGTTTCACACTCATTGCCGTTATTTTTTACCTGTCTTTTACTGTCAGTGGAGAGGATGGGAAGGACCGCCTTGAAAAAGGAGCAGCAAAAGAGTTGTAAGACACCAAAAATGTCTTTAACTACATTACACAACAATAAAACAGGCCACTTTGTATGACCATATTATGCTTTATGTAGACTAATTTCACTAGATGTATCAGCTCTAAAGTTATATCACAAATCTCCTAGCAACCACAGATGCCCAGCAAAGAATTTGCCATAAATGGTAAAATATATATCAACTGGGTTCAAGAAAAGGACATACCAGAGCAGAGGTCAGGGCTGTGGTCTTGATGTGGCTGCAGACAATGGAATTTTTTTTTTCATTTCTTTTCTCAGAGCATTTAATATTATCTCTTCTATCAAGCTGTGAAGAGGTTTTCTACAAACATCACAAAAAATATTTTAAACAGAATTACCAACCTCAGCTTTAAATGTGTAAATATGCCAAATTTGGTTAATGAGCAGTGAAAATGAAGCACAGCTGAGGCTGATGGAAATGTCTTCAGTTTTTAAAATTAAAATAATTGAAATTTAAAAGTCTTTACCTGCTTATGATGTGTAGTTAGTTAGTTAGTTCATTTTTATTTTTGTGTCATGCCATTTCTGGCATATCCCACAAGGGTTTACAAGACACCATCATTACAAAACATCATAATTAGCATCCGGTTACATTTACAAAAAAAAAAAAAATGGAGATAATTCGGTTACCACATTGTATGTAATATTCATTATGTTCTACACATTGAGATAACACATTTCAAATACACTGGTAAGATACTGCTACTAATTATCCTAATTATCCTTCTCCCAAGCTTTCTCCAGGTAACTGGCTAATTAAAATGTTTTATATATGAACAACCAACTCAATCTATCTGCGTCATCCACGCTTGCAAAATCAATATTTGTTTTTATTTTACTAAACAAAGCATCACGCAGTTCCCCATAAAAAGGACAATAAAAAACAAAATGAAATTCATTTTCTATCTCATTTAAACAACACAAAGAACAAATCTGTTTTTCTTCTTCCAAACTAATATATCATCCAGTTTCAACAGCAAGTGGCAAAACATCAGATCTCAGCTGGGCACATAGAGATCTTTGCTTTTTTGATAAATTATATTCAACATAATGCTCAGCACTGTATTCATATTTTATCATCCTGAATGTACGCAGTTTTGGTTTAGTTCATATATCAGTGGCCCACTGCTCTTTAACCTGAACAAACACTGATTCTCTGAACAAATGAAATGTATTTTAACCTTGCATTGTTTTAAATATTAAGATAAAGGCGTCTAAAATGTCAGTTTCATTAGTGTGAATCTTGGTAAGGTTTAGACCACTACTGCATGTAGACTCAGGTGTACAGAAACTTATTGTTGCCCAAAAGCTGTGGACATCTACTGTTGTGTCATGGGTTGCATTTAATCCCCTGGAAGTCTGTAGAACTCTGAAAAGTTGACTTTTATGTTAAAGACTTCCTGCTGCCAGCAAGAACAGCAGTCTAAATTTAGGGATTAGACCTTCTCTTGTGTACCTGTCTGTAATAAAAGGATGAGAGGGATAAACACGCATCTCAGTGACAATCCTAAAAAGCAGTCACCCGCTTATGATCCACTGTAATGTCATTATACAACACCAATCCCATTTGCAGCAGCACACAGGCACAAAGTGAGCAGCAGGGAGGTGATAGCGGCTATATTAATAATCAACACAGGTTAATGACGCACTAATATTGACTGACCATTACAGTTGACTTGTCTTAAAAACATTGTCCCTGCTGCTGTTTATGTCAAACAGGACAATCCTATTTGTTTGTGTCCAGTTTCAACAGATGACAGATTTGTTTGGCTGTAAATCCTGAGCTCATTTGACCAATTCTTAATTCTCTTTTTGAAGTTTCAGTTTTTTCTTGCAATTGAAGCCTGTATCTGACGAGATTTGCCAAAGCTTAAGCTTAATCAAGGAGCAGACTGTCGGGTGAGCAATTCAGAGTTCATCTGCTGTAAGATTATGAGGTTGAGCACAGCTGGGCCTTGTGTGGTGGTAGGAGTAAAGGCAGATTGTTCTTGGAAATTTAGGGAGGGAACCATGATTTTCACTGATGATTTAGAATAATGACATCACACAGACCCAAAGAATTTCCCAGTAGATATCTCATTTCATTCATGTCTTTTATTTTACTCTAATTTTGTTCAGTGATCATATTTCTACATACAATCTCACATGTCACAGAGCATTCCTTCACTCTGAGAGACAATTTGTCCTCAAATAAATACACAGTTGCTCTTTAGTTTTTCATAACTTTCACAACATAAGGGTTTCTTTCTCGGCTTCTCTGCTGAGAACTAAAGATTTAAGGCAAATCTCACAGTCTCACTTCTGGTAGATTTAAATCCTGCACAAAAACTTCATACAAAGTTACACAAGTAACAAAGATGACAAAGCATTGTACTTTGCAGCTAGTATATGGTATAATACAGGGCAGTGCACATATTCATGATAAGACAAAGTAGTCTCATGCCATCGATCGCGGTTGACACTGCTCAAAAAGTATCCATTTCGTTAAGCTAACGCTGACAGGTGTCTCTGGAAAAATATTTTTTATATTGAAATGGTTTAATTCTTGAATTTTCTCTGGTCACATTTCCTGGTGGCTTCAGTGAGCCAATGTTTTTTATACAGTTGCTATTTGAGCATGGTTTTCTGTGCCAGGTGTCAAGGCACCACAACCA
>JAQLOL010000010.1:3257386-3277838 GCA_029783665.1 Naso thynnoides
CAGTAGCTCAGCCCTGAGCTGGTCAGCGCTCCCAGCATATGAAAATCAGCTTGTGGTAAGAAGGGCTCTCAGACAGACATAGTGCTCTTCCTGGGTGGGCAGGAGGCACAGAGCTCTTCATATAGTGGGCTGGTAGTGATGAATGGCAATGATTACGCTGTCAGTGTAATCACAGCCTTGTTAAAAATGATGTGAAACGACTGTTAAAGGAGACGTGTGCTTGCCACTGGAAGGCTTCCCTTTAAAGTAAATATATGGAAAGTGGAAAGTGAGTGAGTCACTCTCCTCCACTTCTGTTGAGTTCTTGCCAGGGAACCTCTAGTAGACTCCCAACAGGCTGTTTCACTGGGAAGTTCCCAGCAGAGCTGAGACTTTCCTTCTCGGTGAACCTGAAGCAATTTTCCACATATGTACAGTATTTAATCGTGATTCTATCTTGTTTCGTCTTTTGGATGCTGATGACTTGGGACCTGTGGAAGTATCTGTGGCATCACCAGCTTAGTGATCATTGTGGGATACTCATCTTTTTCAGCTTTATTTTTTGATGTTTAAGCTGTTATTTTTTTTGGTTATTTGGTGCTCCAAATAATATTAGGATAGATTATTGACCAGCAGAGCTGCAATGATTAATCAAATGATCGATTCATTGATCAATAGAAAATTAATCGCCAACTATTTTGATAATCGATTAATCATTTAGGTCATTTTTTTGAATTATGGATAAAAGAAGCAATTTGAAGACGTCACATTTGGCTCTGGGAAACTAAGATTCTCATTTTCAACTCTTTTTTGACATTTCATGAAACGAGTGACTAATTATAAAAATATTTGGCAGATTCATCGATAATGAAAATAATCATTAATTGCAGCCCTGTTGACCACAGCTCGTGTCCAGGGTTAGCTCGGCTGTTCCTTCCAGAGGTCAAGAGAGATTGAAGTTAGCAAGATGTCGAAAGGTGCGTGCATACTCAACTTCCTCTGGGAAAATTACTACATTTCTCCTTATTTTATCTTAAATTTTCTGTACCTGAAATACTTTCAAATGGTTCTCAGTTGATTTATTAGGATTTTTTAATTTCTTAATAATCCATGGCAAGTAAGTATAAGGCAGATTTTCTCTCTATAATGTATTCTCTTGTTTGTACAGGACAGTGATTTAAAAATAACTTAATGAACTGAAAGGAGAAATGAGTAACAAAAAAAACGACTATTTTTTCCAAAAAAAAATAGTCATATTTTTTTGGGAAAAAATAGTCGTATTTTTTGGGGAAAAAATAGTCGTATTTTTTTTGTACTGAACACTAAATCTGTCTTATGTTGTAAATTCAGGCAATCTTTTTCCATGATTAACCACATAAGATTACCAAAGAGAGCATTTTAAGGATGAAATTGATCTTCAATGCATTTTGAGCCAAAATGGTGGAGAGCGAGCAACCACAATAAATTTACAGCTGTGCCAGAAAGCTGAATATCAGATGGTATAATTTTGTGTTTCTCTTATGCACTGACACTGTCCCCTGAGGCCGCTATATTTGTCATCCCTCATGGGTATCTGTGTTTTTTTATGCATCTGCTCTTTAAAAAAAAACCATTTGTTCCAGTTACATCTGCTGCTGTGTGAAAGTCAGCTTGTCTTTGTTGCAGTGTTTGTGTCTGCGTGCTTCTGCTTCTGCGCGTAAGCAGGATATCGTGGGTGAGAAAGAACGTGTTTGTTCTGTCAGAATCACACAAGTTGTGTCACGCTGCAGTCCAGTGACCCAGACATCATGGAACTGAGAGAGAAAACACAAGGCAAAGAGAATAGCACTGGTGGTTTTTGTGTCATGTCCTGTTGGAGCTCATTAATTAGATCTAATACTGAACTAAAAACCCATAACAGATTGAGTTCTCCACTGTATAAAAATTAATTTTCCTCAAAAGAAAAGTTTTTAGCCCAGTTGTTTTGTTTTTTTTCTCCGCAATTTGCCTGTTTTGTTTAGTTTCTCCTACATTTCCAGTTTTTGTGGTGAATGAATTGACCCTCTCTGCTGCTGTGACCTTTGGCCCAGCAGGGCTCACACCGTGAAAAACAAGACGTGCTCTCATGATGTCATCTGCAAACCAGTCACTACTGGTTCAACACCAAAGAGAGAAAGGGGGGTGAGAGGAAAGGGGCATAAAGTTAGAATAAGAAAGAGAGAAATAGAGACAGCCACAGGAAGATGAAGCGACAGAGGGAGAAACTAAAACCCAACGGTACACAAAGAGAATAAAAGAGTTCTAACTTTAAAGAGGCAAAAAGAGAAGGTTAAATGAGAGAGAATAAAAAAGGTGAATGGTAAAGAGAGAAGGAAAAAAGCAAGTTTTGGGGATAGAGAAGAAGACAAAGAAAAAGACAGTTACCGTAATAAAGTCAAAAGAGTAAGAAGAATAGGTTAGGGGGCAAATTTAAAAAAGTTATGCACCTAAACAGATGAAAACCTACAGAAAGAAACAAAGGCAAAAGAATCGACAAAGGAATCCACATAAAACATAATGGGAGTCTTAATGTATGTGCTAACTACAAACAAAACTAAAAAAAAAATTAGTTTTTGAAAACATCTGTCTTGAAGTGGCAAAGTTTGTACAAGCGTTGCATACTCAGAACAGCAGCGGACTAACAAAATCATAACCAGAGACAATATGCTGCTAACGCCTGGCTGTAGTTTATTGTATTAAATCTAACTCTCAGTTGTGTTAACTACATAACATTAGCAAAGTATTTGAGAGTATGTCCCTCTGAATTGCAGAAGAGCGGAAGTTTTAAAGGAGCATAAAATGTGTCCATGAAGTCCTGTACGTCACTGAAATCTGCTAAAAACAGGAAATAATAATCAAAACACACTTTCTTTATCAGTTGAAAAAACAAAGAAAATGTGTGGAAATGGACTGATTTTGACCTCTGATTAAAAACAAGCTAGTCAGCAACTTGCTAACAGCCAAAAATCAAGCAAGTGCAACAACACGTCACATGCTTATGATGACAACAACTGAGAGCCAGTTCAACATTTACTTTTCTCTCTGTATGTTTCTGGGTTCTGTTGTCCATTCTGTCCCACTTCCTGCTCGCATTTTCCAAGAAGTCCCCGTCAGCCTCATAGTGCTTGTGACATCGTGTACAAACAAACATTGTTTGGCGCTCCAAGCAGTCAGCTAGCTGCACGGCTAACAGAGCTGAGTTACAGGTTACTTCAGACAAAGTGGGGCATAGCAGCCGGAGAAAATCAGAGGAAAAAACCTGAAAGCTTTTTTTTTTTTTTTTTAACTAAATATGGTCCAGTTTCACTGTCAGTGACAAAGTGTTACAAAGTGTTGCACAGAGTTTTGAACATTTTTATTCATGCTCCTCCATTTTCTTTATCACTGTTGGTTTTTCCATTTTCTTTTGTTGATTCCATGACAAATGACAGGAAGGGTGGACTTGCAGTACTTTAATCAGTCACTGATTTTTTTTTACTATTGTATTGCTCCACACACAGTACTAATACTGTATGTCAACTTTAAATGTGTAAAACAAGGCAATCCATATGAACATTCGACCCAAATTTTATCTGCGTAGCTCGGCATCCTCATCGCCACACCAACATCTGCTTTAAAAATACAACTCTCATTTTCTTCAGGCTTCTCCTATATTAGCACGCAGTCGTATGTTATTTCTCAAATGTTTCTTTCAAAACAAGATATTTTGTATGCCAGATAGATTTGTTTCACAGCCACACCCCTAAGTAAAGTGTGTGTTGTTATTGTGATTAGTGGTTGAACTTGGATGAGAGCGACCGGCTTAAAAGAGAAAGATGAGACCATTAGGGGAAAAAAGGATGGAGAGACAGAGTCAGAAGGCAGATGAGAGAATAATGAAGACAGAGAACACTGGGAGAGAGAATGATGGGAAAATGAGAGAGGCGGAGAGATACAGATCAATGATATTGAATTCAGTGTTGCTGATATGTGGGAGCTCATATGCTCTGCGGTCAACAAATATAAGCCTGTGAGTCTCTATGCTAGAACACTGGCTGGTCACACACTCCTGTTTTTCTCCCTTTCTTGTTGCCCCTCCTCATTGTCCTTCCACTTTATCTCTCCCTTTTTGCATCCAGTTTGACATCAACCAGCTGATGACCTCAGTGAATGTAAGCCAAAGCCTCAGTCCTATCCACAAGCCGCTCGAGTCTCCCAGCAGCGTCGGCGGCAGCAGCAACAGTGGTAGTGGCAGCGGTGGTAGCGTGGGCGGGGCCAGCAGTGTGGGTGTGGAGCAGTCACCGGTGGACCGCAAAGGCTTCTTCCCCGACGAATCGGAGCCCCTGCTACGTTGTGACTCCACCTCAAGCAAAGACTCCGCCCTCAGCAGGAATGGCTCCTTCATTACCAAAGGTGAGCGAGTTGGCGGTAATGTTTTTGTATCAGTACTACAGGTAGTCACCCGATATGTTACATGGTTACAGCTCGATTAGGCCATTTAATTGGACTACTGACTACGGACCACTTTGTCCCAGTATACATGAGGGAGAATCGATTTATTTTATGACTCCACTATATAGCAGGCAGCCACATGCCCCATTCAGCTGGTTGCTTCTGGACCTTCTTCCAGTTAGCCAAACCAGCTACAAACACGTTAACTAGCAACTAGTGGAATCCATGTCGAACGGTGAAAACATGGACAACTTTAAAGCGCTGTACACTTCGAATCTACACTTTACTTTTGGTTCAAATTCGATGCATGCTTCCCCTCCTGCTTACGGGATTTTTGTTTTCTTCCCAGCTTTCTTCTGCAAATTTATGCTGTTCTAGTTCCGGGTCAAAGACCGTCGCGATGACTCTCAAACATGCACGGATTGTTTACGCCAGTTGAGACATGCACATGCAGGAGTAACTCAGCTCACAGTCACATTATCTAGGTGTGTTAGTTCAACTTTGAGAAATTTTGACTAAGTACAATTTCAGTCAGACTGACATGTTTTACACGCATTTTCAAAGTCCGGTTTTAGCCAGACTAACACAATAAATTGATTTTCTCTCACGTCATGTAAATGTTCTGACTGAAAACTTGTTTAAAACCACAACACTGGTCTCATGTTTAGTAGTATGGCACTTTTAGAATGGTGTGTTAGTTAATAGCTCTAAGTTTAAAAAAGTATACATACGAGTTTAACATAAACATATACACATATGCATGTGTTAGTGTGAATAAACACTCTCAAACTAAAGCTTGACAACAAGTATGGCCGACACTATACCATTAGTGGAAGAACTTCTGTCATGCAGTGAAATCAGTGTGTGATGAGGATCTTTTACACATGTATTAAATTACTTTAAGGAAATTCAGCATGTATGCGTATAAGTGAAGTGGTTATTGTGCTGAAACAGGCTTGTGACACAGGGTCTTTCCTTGATTGAGAATCAAGATCAGGTTATTAAAAAGAGACCACCTTCATGTCAGTCGATACATTACAAATTCTTCAACAATTCTCAGTTAAGTTAGAAAAATGGCTGACGCAAAAGCAGTTGTCAGCCTTGGTGACAGGAGCCTTGAATGATAGTAGATTATTCATTTAAGTCACGGATGCCATCAGTGGCATTTTTCATGCAGCTATTGTCGAGCAGAGTTTTCAAGTTGGCTCAGAGATAAGCAAACAGCTGAGGGACACTCGCACTTCTTGCTATTTAGTTTGTGGATGACAGTTGTAGACAAATTGGTGTTTATGGTTCAAGTCCTACCAGTTTTTGCTCCGTTAATCTGTTCATGTACATGATTTTAATTTCAGGATTTGTGTTGTTTACTGTTAAATCAGCATGATGCGCCTCCATGGTCCAACGATGTGACAAATAAGAACGAAATTGCAAGTGCAAATCTCATTATGTAGTGTCATAACTCCTCACAGTGTTAACCAACCAGACTGGTCTTTGTTTTATACCTTTACATAATCATTGTTATGTTATTCAGTCACTTTTATGATGCCATCATCACTTTTTCCATGAGCAGAGGCTTTATGCCACCACATTATGAAGTCTCATTAAGGTTTCATTGCACAAATAGATTCGTAGTCTACTCTATTACATCTTCACTGAGCGTCAGTCTGACAGAGACACTTATATTCTCACACTCAACTCTTCCTTAGATTAGTTTTAGCTTTTCCAGATTTAACTGTGGCAGCCGTTTGGCTGGGAACAGATGTGTTTTGAGTGAAGTAACTGTCATCATATCAGATGATCTTTACTGTTTTTGTGATCAGTGTTATTCAAGAGTTCTCCCACTGATATTCAAAGCCTGTCAAACTTCATTAAAAGTGAAAGTTTTCATTTGACTGAAATGTTATTTAATTTTCTTTTAAGTTCAATCATTTCCAAAGAACCGGAGACTCGCGCCCACATGCCCTACATTTTAACTGACAAGGCATTTCTGGTAGCCAAGACAGATCATTATTCTGAGGAGAGACTTGGGATTGTTGGCAGTTGACCGTCTAGATACTAACAATCAGCGGTTTCACATGTTTCACACCATCAGCAAATTATTCAGACACTCACTAATGTGTCTGTCACACAGTTGAAAATTATGTGAACACAGTGCACTCAGTTCAGACAGGGAAGGTGTGGATGCTTGCTGCCCCCAGGTGGTCTCTCTGGGTATTTGTGTTGAATTAAATAAAAGACGGCAGTCCGTGACCATCAGCTGTTTTTTTTTTTTTTGTTGTTTTTTTAAGAAAATGTGTATAGTTTTTGATATGTCAGAACATAGAAGACCCATATAAATTTTATTATCTTTAAAAATTTACAAGGGTTTACTGGAGCTTATAAATGTATTACTAAGAATATAATTGATTATGATTGTCTCCTGCAAGTTCTGTCTGAATGTGCATCAAGGATAAACAACTTTAAAAACATTTCTTAATAGTTTTTACTCTAAGAACAATAAAACCAGAGTCACTGACTACCAGAGTAGTTAGATATGCATTAAGTCAGTGTTAAATTTCAGTTAAATGTTGAATAATACAATGTAATATAAAACAATATAATAATAAAAAGAAGAAATACCCAATTACATGACAAAGCGGGACTGTGTGTTAGATGCACATGTTGACTTCACCCTCTGTAAATCAGCTCCTTGAGCTGACAGCTTGCGATGGTGAGTCAGCAAACAAGCTGTCTGTTAGCAAGTCTGACAAAAGACTGTTTAAAGTAAATGGTGAGGCACAGCTAAGGACCATAGCTTTTGTCATATTTGGATTGTCCAGTTGTCTGTTGAAGGTCGACACTGTCAAGAAAGCTGCATTTGTTCAGTTGTGATTTTGTGACTGTCGCAGGTCCATCCCCTGTTCACATTTTCTCATTTCGAATGATCTGATTTGATGCTTTTTTGATAAAAATTTATTTGAAATGCAGTGGTGGCCAGACTTTCAAAGCACAAAATATACCAACAAACTTGCATTACCTGTTTTTTTGTCCACTCTTGGCAAGCTGTAAACACAACACTGACATATGATCACCTTCAAGCAAGTAGTTGTTTAAACAATCAGCAGACATTGAGCAACATTAGCATTTATTTTGAATCATGTTTCTGGCCACGTGATGAATTTAAGTCCAATATTCACTCTCTGCTTTGGTTCTCATCCACAAATATTTGGCTCTCAAGTGGTTGAGAGTGCCACATTGTTGTATATAAAAACAGTGTCACTGAGAACACTGAGGGTAAACCAAAACAGTAAAGTCACAGGTCAGAGAATGAAATGAAAGAGCAGAATGGGGAAAACCCTGCTGAGCTGGTGTAAACAACTATGTTGATTGGTAATTCTGTGTGGATTTCAATATCACACCTAGCCATTTGATGCATGGTTACTGTAAGAATATTGATTAGAGCAGCTCTTAAATAACTACAATGTTCCGTTTCCCCTCCAGAGAAGAAAGACACTGTGCTCCGGCAAGTGCGACTGGACCCGTGCGACCTGCAGCCCATCTTTGACGACATGCTGCACATTCTGAACCCAGAGGAACTGCACGTCATCGAGGAGATCCCAGCTGCTGAGGACAAGCTGGACCGCTTGTTTGAGATTGCAGGAGTCAAAAGCCAGGAGGCCAGCCAGACGCTGCTGGACTCGGTCTACAGCCACCTCCCTGACCTGTTATAGTGGAGGAAGAAATGACGCCGATGGTAATCATCACAGGAGTAAAAAGGAATGTTATTGGTGGGGATGAATCAGATTTAAAACATAAAAAAAAGAAAAAAAAAGCTTGGATTAAAGTCTGATAGTCTGTCATGTCACATAATTTGAGCTGGGCATTGTAGATAAGGTCCCTCCAGTGACTCTTACATCTTCACTGATACTACTCTTTACCCTCCAGTCCTTCCTTGTTGTCTTGTGTACACACTATTACTCCCTCTGAACTTCTACAACCTCAACTATGATACAGGGTCAGCACTCACTAATTCAGACATCCTGAGTGTAACAGCAAGGACCAGTTCGTCACTTTTCTCAAGTATGTAAAGTTGGTCAAGGTGGTATTGCGTGAGCATTGTGACCTTAACACGGGGGCTTAAGAACCTCAAACAAAACAAAAAAGTACAACATACAAAAAAAGGAGAAAAAAATGGTTGGAAGAAAAGCTAATTATATGAAAAAGATGCACTTTCTTTATCTTAACTGGCCAATGCCTTCACCTGAAAAGGATAATATCAGTGTTTTTTGCTGGTTGTGCCAATCATCCAGGCTTTCCTTGCCTTTAACATGTCACTGTTAAAAAAAAATATTTAACATGGTTGATTGCTAATGATTGCAAGACATAAAAAGACCCACAGACCGTGGTAAATAAGCTATAAATGACACTGGTATTATTCTTGATTTTTTTTTTTTAGTTTCTTGTAAACCATATTCACATTATGTTTCCCAGGTGTGAGTTGACCTATGAGTGATGTATCTGATCTTGTAACATGTCCATTTTCTCTGCCCATGAGCCTTCTTCTTTTCCTTCCATCCATTGCAGTTGCTTGTAACTGGAGCAGATCATTTGTGGGTCTGAGCATTTTAACTTGTAACCACTCTGCTAGACCAGCAGGGGGCAGTGTTAGATGAGAGGGCTGGTCTGCTGCTCTGGAACAAAAGCCATATATCACAAATACTGGATTTAATCTTAAAATTATTCAAAATTACAATACTAGAGTACTATTAAGCTAATCTGATATTATGATATATGGCTTTGTTTTAGAAGTGTTTGCTTTGGACAGACAATAAAGTGGACAGGAAGGTTGCTGCGTTAACCTCCGCTCCTGCTTTTTTGTGGAACCAAAGCCATATATCTAAAGCATTTTAGATACATTGCTTTGGAAGCTCAATCATGAGTTGGGACTCATGAAAAGTATACAACAAATAATTCTACCAATACGCACATCCAGACTTTTTGCTAGCTAGTCACGTTCGCCTCAACAAATGTAGCGTTAATGGAGTGTTCTTGATGCATTTTGGAGCTTCATGTCGGTGTGGTGGGTGTCTGTATTTCAGTGCTGTAGTAAAAATAATAGATTACAAGTGATTTTTTTTCACGCAGTGGTATGTTGCTACATGCTCGATGTAGTTGACATTGAAATGTAATAATAATGATGCACTAATTCTGTTTTCTTTCAGTGAGGCAGACATGAATTGTGTCCCTTGTTTTCTCTTTCTTTCCTCCTGAAAATGCTGTTAACTAACATTTGATTTTGTTGAAATGTTTATACTTTAGTTTGATTTATTATGTTATCGTAGCATCTCTCTGTAATCATTTTGACTTCTTTGTATCTTATTTTTTCATGGGCATTCACACATGTTTCCCCCCCGCTGGGCGTGACGAGACGACTTGGCTGGGATGTAAGATATGCATTCTCCATACTCTACTTGAAGTCTGTCTACTCGTGCTACTTGATTTAAATGAGAAATAAACGATGAACTCTTTAAGTTCATTTCAACTTCAACTTTCTTAAAATAATAATGAAACTGAAAAGTATCACCAAAAACTCTTTCACGTTTGGAGAGGATTCAGCAGGCGCTGTGATAACAGCAAATGATGGATGGATGTTTTCACCAAGCCGGTTAATATAAGAGCTCTTCTGATGCTAGATGTGAACTCTTACCAGTTGGCCTGATGCAGGGGGTCTTAACCCCAGACTGTTGACTTTAGTATTCCAGACTGAGTGATGAAGAGTGAAGGTTGAGCTGCTGGGACTTGTGAAATGTTGATGGTGATGATGAGAATGTGTGAGCTTGCTCTCTGTGTTACTGTGGAGACTCAAACTGCAGGGTGTGAGCTTTTTATTTTGTAAGGAAGTCTGTAAGGATGAAAGTGCGATGTGAAACGCATGTGCGGCTCGAGTGGATAATGTCATCAAATCTCATGTGAGTAACCAGTATGTTTACTACTATGTAACCTCTTAAAATCAACCAATTAAAGCTGAAAACATTTGTTAAACCTTTGTGTGCGGTTGTTACTTCTTTAAGAAAAACAAAACAAAAACAAAGTTAATATATGAAGTTAATTTCCTTTTGAAAAAGAAAAAAAAAAATTAAGTCTGTATATAAACATCAAGCTGCAAACAGACTGGAGATGAGGACTATCCATAAATTCATCCATTGGATAAATTTGATATAATTACATTTCAGCTTTGTCAGTTAACGTGCTTCGTCATTGAGGGAAAAAAAAGAGCCCTATATGCAAACATAAAGTAGAAATAATAGATTATGGTATTTGTTTAGATTTGTTTAGAGGGTCAGCTCTGACTTCAAAAATGGAGACTGGGCAACGAAGTAACAGTGGAGATGCTGAGTTGTGTCATGCCAAAATAAGTGTTGTTCATTGTTCATGAGAAACTGTTTAAAATTGAAACCTCCTCATCCACAATTTTAGTGACACAGTGAAGCCTAATCTACAAATGTACAGAGAGAAGTGGGCTGTTAGGGGTTTTAAGAAGAGGATTACAAAAAAGCAGCACATGCATGTCTCAGACATGTTAGGTGCAAGGTGCAGGCCATATTTTCAAAATATTAATTTGAAATAAAAAAAAGAACGTAGCTCAGGAATAAAAATCTTTTTGACATAAAAACAAAGGCATATCTAAGACATTATGATTTGTCATAGCAGGAAAACAACAGTGACATGTACAACAGACTAACCCCATCGCTGTGCAAACCCACTTAATCAAATGTACATCAGCCTAAAACACTTATTAAGGCATATCCGGGGTTATTTTTTTTTTGTCATTGAACAGTATATATAGTGTCATGTTTTGAATGGTAATATTTTGCACTGAGTTTAATTTTTTCTTTTGGAAGACATGTTAATAGATGGAAGTCATCAGCTTCAAAACACAATCGCACACACGTAGAAACCCTGTGAAATATTTGGGAGAGTCCTAATTTTCAATGCCCCCCTTTTCTCCCAGAGATACAACAAACCTTTCGCTAAGCGTACCTTGTACATCCTCCCCCCTTGTCTTGTTTACTCCATCGGTTTTTCATGCTCACTCTCTTCTGCGCTCTTTTCCTTTTGTCACCTTCACTCATCTTTCTGTAATCCTCCTCCTAAAACAGTCTTGTCATTAAGCTATCACATGATAATCTTTACAATAAACTGTTACAGCCACACCAACAACAGTATATGTTACAGTGGAATAAGTAATTCTTAAGCCTGCTCCAACTCTGACCTGTTTCTTCTTCTGCCCTCATAAATAACGTTGATTTGCTTCTTCTGTCCGTGAAATAAGTGAGCGAAATCACAGACACTATTGTCATAGCAACCCACCCTGTGACTGAAGGTGGTACTGCATTAGTCTGCATGTGGTCAGAATCACCACTGCAGCACCTACAGTATGTCACAGATTTCACTTTGTGTTTTTTTAAATCCGCAGTTGAAAATAAGGGACTTTTCCAGGGCCGTTAAAACACAGTCGTCAGTAATAAAATAATCTATTTTTAATGGCACTGACGAAGAGAATGACACAACAGCACAGTGCCAAGAATGCTGATCGTCAACCTGCCCATTCCAACCTGCCTACCTGTATCTGTCAGAGAAAGGAGTCAGCAAAGATGTTGAGGCCTGAAACTGCTGGCATGCCGAGTTAGAACATGGTTGACCCGGGGCAAAGTAAAAGTTTAATAGCAAGTGAAGATTTCTACACAATGCAGGGTCTTTCAAGATGGGCATGAGGATATCTTTGTATTCCAAACTGTGAAAAAACAGACATCACCGTTTGTAAAATAGAGCTGTCCCTGAACCTGGTGCCTATGATTCTCCCTTAGTCACAGGACCGCTGTTGGACGGTCATTGTCTTTTGGCTGCATTCACACTTCACCCCCAGCAGTGCAGGTGGCTCTACAAGTCCATTAAGAAATGCTCCCACTATACCTGACTTACTTACAAAGAGAAGAGGACCTCCACCTGATAAACCTGCTTAAAACCCTTCACCCCTTCAGCCTGCTTGATAACACCCCAGTTGACGGCCTAGACTCCATCCGGGTTGTATCCTAAAAACACCTATGAGGGATGGGTATGGAGTTGAGTGTTTCTAGATTTTATATGCAAAGCATTGTGCCTAACAACACCCCTTAGCTGTTCTGAAATCACTGTAAATTATGATTTAGCGGGGCTTATTGCTTTTATTAAAAGATTACTACATACCTGGCAAGGTTTTCATGAATTAAACACACAGCAATGAAAAATGCAATCATATATTGATAACAAATAATCATTCTCCCTCTAAGCAATGTAGTTCTTCAGCGAGAGTGGTTGCCTAACATCACAGACGCAGCAACACACAGACAGTGAAAAGCCGCTTAAAGATGGGTTGATTATTAGCATTTATCTGGGTATCACCATCAATACTACTATTGTTTTGTCACGTCCTTCTCTGCAAATTTTTTTTTACTACTACAATAAAAACGTTGTTGCTTGCTTGCTTGGTACATGCAGGATCTTTTATCAGACACCAGGAACAGCTGATCAGTGGATAATTGATGTAGCGGTCAAGTTCCACACGTAGGCCAACACAACTGCTGAAACCACAAGGTTCACCTTTCTTTTTTCACAACAGCATAAAACTGACGGAGAGACTGGTTTAGCTCCATTTTGGTGATTGATTTAAAATCAATAGCCGGATCTTTCTTGGCACACCAGGTCTGAAAATGGTGAACTGACCACAAAGCTTGTTTAATGGTCCTGGCTTCGTTTCTTGACTTTTCCAGCTCCCCAGTGTCTCTCTCATAAATTTCAGCGTGTCTCCTTTCCTTTCCCCCCCCTTCTCCATCCTGTCTGTCTCTTTCCACCACTCATCCAGGCTAAGCCCTCCCAGTATATCAAAATTAATGCCAAAATCTGACATTTTAAAACAATGAGTTTGGCCAGCGCAGTTATACTGCTGCAATGCAGTCACAGTTGTGGATACAGCTCAGAAACCTTTTCCACCCTTTACCACCAAGTATCACGTATGAGTATGCCACAGTAAATTTAATAAAAGAGCAACACTAAAAGCTGGACGAGATATTCTAATGTATTAAATGTGTTAGTAACTTTTGTTTAAAATGTCAGCTATGACTTTAATAGTTTACATGCCACCAATAAGAAAATGAGCTGGTGGGTGAACTGAAATTTCAACTGTCTAACAAGGACTATCAAGACAACCTGACATATATAGTTAATAAAATCATAACAGCTTTTGTAAATAAATGACAGCTAAATTAACAATTGTGGTATCATTGAAACTTGGCCCTGAATAAATGCTGAATGCATTTTTGTGAACATGATATTTTTACCAAAAACAAAAGATGAAAAAACAGCAAAAAAACACAACAAATACAGCCCCTACCACGTGAATTTAATTGCCCGTGCCTACTCAAGACACCAGAGTGCTGCTAAGTCTGAGAAATTGTGATACCAAATTGTATTAGCTAAAATTTGTATAAGCTATTAAATTCATGTTATATTAATGATAATTGATATTAAAATTTCGATAATTAAAACATTTTGAAAAATTAATTCAAATTCATTAAGGCTACTTAAAAGGATTCGAGCATCATTTTTCCGTAAGCCTGTCCTTAGAGAGCCGACTAACTCTCCTTTTAAATGCCTGCAGCTCTCAACACGGCCAGACCTGAAATGGCTGTCATCCCTTTTAATGCTTTTCTCCTTGTTCTGTACGAAGGCAGGGAAATGTGCCAAGGTGATGACCACGCTGGTGTTGGTTAAACATGTTGTGAGAGACAAGAGATGAAACGTTAGCCTAGTTCACTGAGCAGTTCCACATAAGATTAATTTTACCAGAAATAGTCAGGTATTAACATAAGATCTGACACTCTATGCTGTGCCAATGGTATGATATGGGACACTTCCTGTCTCCTAAGTGGTTGGGGTCACGTCTTTCATGGACAGTTAGGAACCACCAACCCTAGGCCTTGTCTGGAAGTGTTATAACATCTTGCAAATAGATTAAAGCAGATGGATTTTGTGTAGGGTGATATTTGTTTGATGCAAGTTTTAACCTTTCATTCATTGTTTCACCTAGAAGACCATAAATTTCGGTTTATGTCCATTGTGAAGCAAGGCGGCAAGCACCGGTTCCCAAATCTCGCGAGAATATGTTGCTGAGACAGATACAGGTCTCAAACAAAGTTAATTTTCTCCTGATTTGTGTGTCTGAAAAATGTAATTTTTGTGTCAGAATTTTGGGAGGATATGTGTCTTGTAAAAAAAGGGTCCAGTATGTATCTTGGTTCATTTCTCCTGTAAGAATGAATGGAATAAAGGCTGTTTCTAGTCTCCTAAAGGGGCGGGGCCATGGCGAAACCCATGTGACACTGATACAGGAAATGAACGGTCAGTGAGAGGTCTAGCTTTCTATTAACCATCTCAGACTTCACCTACAGTTTCTAGAACTGTAAGAAGTACATATATTCCTATCTTTATGCCCAAACTGTGACTTTATTGATTCAGAAAATTATCTTTAAAATGGACAAACTTTATATGTTTAACTGATGGCACAAATAAAAAAAGATCAAAAAATTATTTGTCGTTTTCCATTAACTACTGTATTTTTTATTTTATTTTATTTTTTTATTTTTTTTAATTCCAAAAATGAGGTCCCATTCGTCACAAGAGGCATGATTTAGGCACTCTGACAGGGTGTTTCATGATAATTTTTTCAGGAATTTCTCAAATAATTTGTCCAAAAAGCATCAATCGAATGTGCTTTGAAGTAATGAATGTATTACTTTCCGTAATTTATTAATATTTCAAATAACTCAACAGTCATTCTAATCATTCAGTCTTTTAAAACCAAGTTCAGTTCAGTTTTGCAATAAACATTTAAATGTTCATCTTTATTAGATTTAGGTGTCTTATTCTTATTGTTCTGTAAGTCATTTTTAGACATTTTAATGTAGAAATGTCACATGTCGTGATGAAATTCATCAACAGTTTCTCTTATTTACACCTGTACTTTACCTACTGTGACATGTCAAAATGTCTTTCATTAAAAAAAAGCCTAAATTTTGTCTTCCAGGGTGGTAACAATGCAGTAATGTGCTATATACTTTTTTTACATTTCATTCTTTATTTCTTGTCCTCATAGTTATTATGCAGATGGATCTTTTTCATTCCATTTCTTTAGCCAGTCAAACATTTTCCACACACTGGTAGGCAAATTCAATTTTTACACATGCTCATAAACACACACATAAGTCACTAATGCATCCTCATCATTTTTAATGCCTCATTTTCTCATTTACCTCACTATGGGCAGCAGACAAGGTCAGATTGTATGTGAGTTTGCTGTACCAGGCCAAAACACCTGCTGAAAACTGGAGTCACAAAGATGTCTTTGATAAACACCAGTTAACAAAAGACGTATTGTTTAAAAAATAACAATCCAGGGCCTGCAGCTACATAGGAAGTTGGTGCAGCCAGTCGATCGCTGACATAGCGCTATGGAGACAGGCAAGACGACAAACTGCTTTGCTGCCAGCACGTCTCTCATTAGCAAGACTTCCATTTTGGCACACTTATGTTTTGGTCATTAAAAAAAAAGATTAATTATTAGTTTTTCGAGCTATCGAACAATACAGCTTGTGGGTGTAGCTTTTTTAGCAACATGTATTTGAAAAACTAAACAATATCTTTGTTTTTGTTTGTCACAAGCCTTACTAACAATCCACCTGAGTGCTGCTTTTAAGCACAGTGTTGAATCTCTTTTTTGTGTGTGTTTTTTGTTATAAAAGATCAGTAATGAGCAATGTCTTCATTTAAGTCAGTAATGATGTTGTAGGTTGTTTTGCAGCATTTTTTTGGCATTAGTCAACCACAAGCACACACTGACTCTTTTACTTTGGTCTAAAGTTTAATCCTTAATAAATACTGATCGGCTGTACAATTCACATCGGTCAAGCATGACTTTATATTGTCATACTGAAAGCCCCATATAAGTACAAAGCATTTAGATGATTTAAAAGTTCGATAAATCATTACTTATGAGAAAATATTTTTAGACCTAAGGCAAAAGGAGGCCTACATTTTTTAGATTTTTGTTTTCCTTCTTTGGAGCTGACACAGGAACTCTAAAAAGTGTTCCAACTTGTTTTTTTAATTGACTCTATGGAATCATTCCAGCAGCTCAGCATATTTGACAACCAGCAGAGATTACGTATTCAGCAAATGCTGCAATGCCCAAATGTTGTTCTGTGTCTTTTACCGTGGTACTTGAACGCTGTCAATGTCGTACAGGAACATTTAGCAGGCTGTTTGTTGGCTTTTCTCAAAATCCATGAAGACAATATGCCCATTATGCTTTATTTTGTCTCTTTGTTACAGTAAAAATCCAGACAAGCTCGAAGTCTGTATGTACACTGCTGGGGAGTAACTAATTACAAGAAACAAAATTATGTTATATAATTACAAAATGAATGTAATTACCATTACTGAGAAAGAATGTGTAATGTGTTAAAGATTACAACGTGGATTACATGTGAATATTTTTTGTAAAATGCTCGGGCTATACGTTGTATAACATTCATTTTGTTGCTTTGCATGTTTTGATGTGCACAGTGTCATCTTTCGCCATTTCCAGTCAGCGCCATTTAGTAAAGTTTGATGCTGTTCTGATGCTTTTGATTGGTTCTCTTGTTTGAATTTGTTGTGCCCCGCGTCTGCCATTAACACTGCCTGGTTTAAACATTTTTTAAAAATGGTTAACAGTTGAAAACATTTGTTGGAAATTTAGAAAAGTAATCAAAAAGTAACCCAATGTATTAAGTTACTTTACTTTGATAAAGTAACTGAAATAGTTACATTACTTATTACATTTTGAATAGGGTAACTTGTAATCTGTAACGTATTTCATTTTCCAAAGTAACCTTCTCAACCTTGTGCATGTAATGTTGATGCTCATGATACTTTCCAGAGCCACATCTGCCTGCAATCTACTGTAATCCCTTTAACTCACCGCCACTAGCATAGCAAAATGAGAAACAGCCTTCTGTAATCACCTTGGTGGCTTGCTTGCATGCTATGGAACTTCCTTATTATTCTAAGTTCTTATTTTTAATTCAACAATTTTTCCAACATCGTTTAAAAAATATACTGAGTGACTACTGTTTGAGGATTTCAACAGGCTGTGATAAAAGAGGTTTAAGCAAGCGGGTTCTGTGTTCAAACCATCTAATACAAGGCTCCTCTCATGTTTAAACTGAAGCTGCGGTCGGGCAGTAGATCCGTCACGAGCATGGCTGTCGTTTTGAATTACACTGAAGAAACTAAGACAATGTGTTTAAACCGGTGCCAGTTCTCAGATTCTTACTGGAAGAAGCTGTGAAACCTGTTGAGCAAGAACGTCAGAACTGATGCTGCTGGTGGTTGAACTTTCTTTGCCACTTGTCAGCTCTGCTGTGTACGGCATCACTGTAGCCAGTGAACTGTTGCTGAGTTTGAGCAAACATACCTGGGGTAGGCTTGTAGCTAAGTGTCTTACCAAAGGGCTTTTTATAGACAAGAGGCCATTAAATCATGCCATGATGTCATCCACATTACCATGTCACATGACCATTCAACATCCAGGAAACAGGACTTGTAATTACAAAACACCTGTACATTCAAAGAATGTTTTGCATTTCTGTTATCTGTTCTGTGGAATCAGCAACTTTTATGTGTATGTGTGTGTGTGTGCAGTCAGCAGCTCCCGGGCATTGTGGCATCTGTGTGTTTGGTAAAAGGTGATGACAAGCTCCTTCACTTCAGGTTAGTGTTGTGGCACTCGAGATTTGGTCTTGGTCTAGAGACCAGTATCAAGACAACTTTTTGAAGGTCTCTGTCTCGTCTCAGAATCGAATACATTTTGACTCGGTCTTGTCATGTCTTGTCTTGGACACAAGGGGATCAGGATTTTTAATTAAGATCAGTCAAGACCACAACAGATTTGATTGGTGACGTAATGACTGCGACTGGATGTAAAACTTCCAGGCAGATGAAAATCTGCTTGAATTTTTTTTGTTTACTTATTTAGAATCTAACGCAGGTACAACAACCTGATAATTTGGAATAAAGTGCACAATGCAGTTTGACAGAGTCAGATGACCATGTGATTCATGACTAATGACGCAGTCATTAGTAATGTAACAGTAACAGTAACAGTTCATGTCCTCTCAGCCCTCTTGTCACACATATAATGGAAAGGAGCTTCTCAAAAGACAGTGCTGATAAAATAAAATAACATAAAATAAAGCGCATCCAGCTCTGACCAAATTGACGTAAAACTCCCATAATCACATTTAACAACAAAACATTCTATAGATGGGAAAATAAATCTCAGTAAAGGAGCAAAATGCTGCTGTTTGAAAGCTTACTTTAGTGTATAATATTGATTATTGGTTTTAAGGAAACACTGCAGAAATGCTGAGCATTCTTCTGTGGATGTCACATATACTTGTCTGACATACATTGTTGAGATTTTGTAGACGCTAAGTAGGTCACTGACTGTGAACTGTTATGAGAGTCACTTAAGAGCATTGAACTTTGGGGCTGGACTTTTGTTTTTCAGCAGACTTAATATTTTTAGGTATGGTTTTTTTGTACTATTTTCCAATTGCTATACCTAAATCTTTCCTAGATTTACAAAAATCATTAACTTTATGGTGTAGTTTATTTTAAATACAGGTAATAAAGAATTATGCTCTGCATACAGAATTTAACCAATCAACTGCAAAATAATCTGGATTAGTTTGAGTGCTTTGATCTGGTTTTAAATCTAGCTGAGACTGTATTGAACACTTACCCAAGGTCTCCCTGGTGCTTTGTGTTATTATCTTAAATTTAGGTTGATACTTTCAAAGAATTCTCTACAAGAAATACATTAAAAACATCTGGTAACCTGACAATCTGTCTTTTTTCTTGTTTGGTTAGAATCTTTGCATCACACATGAGGAAGACATGGGAGGAGATGAAATCAGACGAGGAAGCTGTGGGAATAAATAAACCTGTTGAGCCACTGCCAGCAGAGTTTCTACCGTACCGTATTTCAGGAAGTTTTTTTCTCAGCGTGTTTCCCCTAGTACCAATTGTGCACTCAAAGCCTCTACACTCAAGTCTCTGGAAAGAAATGGCTTTTCTGAATACAGCGGGGACAATTACAACAGGCGAGAGATGAAAAGAGATCCATGGTAAGAAAGTTTACTGGTTGACATTTTTGTGGAAATTCTTGTTCGTTGGGATTTCAGGCTTTTCAGTGTTGTGTTTTTTTTAGAAATGAGTTCACTGAGGGAGCTGGTAATTTAAAGCCTGACCTCCTTTCAGATTATTCTGTGGTCTATTTTCAGCAAGTTCCAGCTTGAAACATTCTCTCTGTGTGTGAAATGATTTAGATAATATTAAAAAAATTCCCTTCCCCTGTAGTCAGTCAGCTTGCTTTGACTCATTCTGCATATTTTTTAATGTAGGCTGCTCTGTATTTGCTTTGTGTTTTCTGTGAGAGTATTGTATATTATTGTCTTGTTTGTTTCAATGCATTTTTGACTAAAAGGGCAAAACTAGATAAATCTTGACAGTACAGCAGTTTCCTAATGATATATGTGATATATGTGAAATTAATAGTTTATCTGCTGCTTTTCCCAGTTTATTCCATTCATAAATCTGGCAGAACGAAATGCTCCATTTGCATAGTACTGACTCTATTTTCAAATATTTGTGTATCCTCAAATAGTACTAAAACAGTTATGATGAGCTGTCCACTGCATGGTACTGTAAAATAATTTATATAAATATAACAGTACAAACCAGTTATGCAATTTGTTATGCAACAGTTATACATATTTCTGCTAGTAAGTGGTGGTGATGCGTGTTAATGCTGGCTGCCATATGCATTAAACTGAATTTAAAAAAAGATAAAACACAGTAAATGCAGTTAAAAAAGAATTTACCAGTGATCAGTCAGGTAAGAGCA
>JAQLOL010000010.1:3313753-3324855 GCA_029783665.1 Naso thynnoides
CCGCTGACACCGACTTGATTGTATATAAAAAGGTTTATTACAAAAAAGTACAGCATCAAAAACACTCCGGAGCGTGTTTGAAGACCCCAAGCCAATTATGAGTTTTCTCTCTAAAGGTAAAATATTCCCGCTTATATAGGGGAGTTGTTTTTTGTAATCTGAGGCTAAAACATCTGGTTTAACTAAAAGAGGGGGTCCTTTGTCCAAGCGGAGGGGACCCCAACACTTAACATATATCATTCTCTCACAACCTGAGGCCTCAACTCCAGTCCATGAATTGTGACACCACAATTATAATAATTCCAGTTTCATTATTAGTATGAATAACTTAAGAAATACAAAATATTCTCAGTCACTAATACGCACAGTCCGCTCCACAGATACAGACTCAAAAAATGTGGAAACGCGACTGTCTTACAGGTCATTTTCAAGTGTATTTTTGCCAAGAAGCCTGAGCATGTCTAATTAAAAACAAAACAAGCAAACAAAAAAAAAGCCATAATTATTGATGAGATTATTTTTATTTCCGGCTATGCCACTGTTCTGATTAAAAATATATTCAAAGGATATTGAAATGATCTACACTCCCGTGTGGGGAACAAGCGAAAACGAACAGTATGTTTGATTGTCGAGACGTGTGTGCAACTCGGCAAACTGCGCTGCATATTACACAGGCATGCCAGGCAAAGTCTTAGCACCTCCTGTTTAGACCAGATTTTTTTCCAGTCTAATCGGAAGTGCATTTTGACCCCTTTGTGCGGGGCACAAGATAGCAAATGCGCCAAGACACGCCTACATTCTCCCTTCACTTTTCAGACCTCCCACCCACTGGCACACAGATGCGTCGCAAGTACATTTGCTATCTTCCGCATGTAGCAAAAATGATATCTTTACCTGGGATGAGATAATAATGACACCTGTGCCAGCACCATACCGGCTTTGTGCAGGGTGAAGAATGTAAACCACATCAAGATAAACTGCTGCATCTAACGAATTACACAAAAGTCCCTTGAGCTGGATGGGTTAAAGAAGAAGAGAAGCAAAACTGACAACCAAAATTAACAATCTAATCATGCTATTATAATAATGTACCGGTTCTGTGAGATATTTTCCATTGTGGACTGACAACTTATACTTTTGACTACCCTGCTGAGGACCATAATTCTACACGTTTATTTGAAGAGGGCTTGTCATGGAGTATTTTTAGATTTTGTATTACTTCTTTTTAAGTAAAGCATGTAGGTACAGGAGACAGGGGCTGGCGCTGCAGTGTGTCAAAGTGAGGATAATTTTAATTTCAGTCTGACTTTAAATGTATTAAATGAATGCATGTTGTTCATTCTCCGTATTTTCTGCAGGCACATATGAGTGTGGTTTTACAAACGGATCAGTCAGGCACATAGCCCGGACAAAGCTGAGAGTTGCACTTCTCCCTGATGTAATCGACCTGAAGACCAACCCTCTTACTGCAGACTGTTTGGAAAAATCTAAGAGTAACAACATTAACGTTACGGTCTCCATCCCAAACAGCATAGAGAGCTTTGATGTTTGGTGGAGCTACATGGATGAACGAAACTATCTAGCTTACAAATGTAAGAAAAAAAGTAGAGTAACTCTTAAAATTATGATCATTAACACAACTTTAAATTGACAGTGTTCCTAGGAAGTAAATTTCAAAAACTTAACCCTTACACGAGTATTCATGCTATTTAACAGCTGATGGAAATCGCCTGGTCTATACGTTCAATGTTAATTTCTGCCAGGACAATAAAACTGTTAGTGTCACTTTTCGGAACAGCAGGGGACAGGAAAAAAGTGCAAAAGTGAATATCCCAGTTATTTCTGGTAAGACAATTTTGTAAAGTCTTGTAAATGTTTTTATTCCATAAAGCCTGCCTTGTTTTTCAACTTTATCTAATGTAATAATGTAAGGATATCCTCACTTTATGAGATTATGACTCAGTATGTTATTTCTCCAAGAAGGTAAAGACGTTTGTGAGAAGGACGAGATAAATGGAGATTCTTGGCCAAAAACCCCAGATGGAGCCACAGTAACTATTCAAACGTGTGCAAAAGGCAAGGTTGGCAAAAAGTCACGAACTTGTCTTGGCTCAAAATGGTTAGAGGTGGTCTCAAACTGCACCAGTGAAAACTTGAACAATGTTTTAAATGAAGCAGTAGTAAGTATGACAATCACATTTTTACTACGTCTGACAGTTGTGTCAGAAATACTTATTCACGTGACAGTTACATTTTCCGTATTTTGTGTCATTTCTATTTACTTTTGTGGAGTATTGGCACTAAAAACGATAAAGAAAATATTTTTTAAGGTTTCTCTCACTTGGTCCACCTGCAAACCACTAGTCAGTGCCCTGAATTTCCACAGGCTGTCCAATCAAACTTTGTTTTGTGTTTATTTTGAACTTGGTAAAAGCACATTTATAGGTCAAGTAACTTATTTATATAATGCCCAATCACACCAAAGTTCTCTTAAGACACTTAACATATAGAACAGAGTTGACCACACTCTATAATTTAAAACATATAAACCTTTGTGTGCAATCCACATCAGGCTGGGTGTTTCACATTTGTGATGGGCAATGCGAGCAAGGCTGTTTTTAGCACATAACATACACGAGGGCAAACTGATGGGACAGTCATGACAGTCACAGGGTAAAGTTCGAAATCTATTTTTAGAATTCATGTTAATTTCATTAATAAAAAAACAACTTAAATTTATATCTGTTTTCCTGTTTGAGATTTGAAACTTTTAACCACGATGTGCACTTACATGGAGAAAATGTTTCTTGTAGAACTTCCAAATGGGACTGGGAGCTACCCAGGAGAAGGCCAAGGATATATTTAAAGAACTGAAGAACATCTCTACATTGAACTTTGATTCCAATGACACTACAGCTGATATTACTGCTTCTATCAACATTCTCACTGTAATGGCCAGTGCATCAGAAAACATTGAATTGAATGAGGACATCTTTCCTGTAAGCCCTTTTTGATTATTATTTCCAATACTGAAATACATGGAATTTTGGGTGCATGTGAATTTCCATTGATGACCCCGGAAACTGAAATTTGGAAAGATGTTAGAAGGATATATACAAGGTACCAAATGTTTTTTTTTTTGTTTCTTTTCTTTTCTTTTCTTTTCTTTTTTTTTTTAACAAACTCTACAGACCTTCTTCAACAGAAAGAATTGCCAAGTTTTTATAGAAATTAGTTATCATGTTTAGTTGTCGCGTGACATCAGTATGGAGTTTTGGTCCTGTGATAGCGAGCGGTTGTATGGGGCACTATTGGGTGCACTCTGTGCCAAAAGTTCTTAGTTGGCATTTTCCCTTCCTTTTCATTGTCTGCTATTTTGCCAGGGCACCGTCGCTGTAGCTTTCCTTAGTAGTGCCAGTTTCTTTAAGTTAATTGACACTGGTTTAAAGAAAAAGCATACAAAGCCATAGCTATTTTTCATTTATCTATTTACTTATTCATTCGTTCATTCATTCATCCGTTCAATTATTCACTTATTTATTGTAGCAGAATTATTATGAGTGCAACCAGACCTTTCTCCATGGTGGCACATTTCTTTGACGATAGAACCGGCTATACTAGACTTGTACAAAAGGTACAGGATGTGGCTGATTAAAATTCCAACCCATCAAAACAAACAGAGCTAGTTTGAGCTCTCAAGTCCCACTGAGTCAGCACTTTCCAAAACAATTCAACACCTTGTCAATTACCAAATCAAACCCCATTGTACTAAAGGCCACACGCCAGTTACATTTACCCATTGTATTGAGCTGAACAGAACAATTTCGCTACAACTAGATTAAATTAGAGAATTTAATTAAAATATACTGAATGAGGAATAGTGAGTGATAGTTTGATTCAACCTTGAATGAACCTATATTTTGGTTCATTTACCTACCGATGGAAGGGTCCATGCAGAGGATAAGGAGCTTAGAAACAAAAGGTGGTGTGTCTTGGGTTGACCAAGGACGGGTTTGTAGTAGCCGGTTCTGTTAGTTGAATACGATCTCTCCTATGCTGAACGGCAGAAAAGTCTTCAGACTTTCTCATGAGAAACAGCTGGGTCCAAAGATAGTTGTGAAGAATTCTCTGCAGACTCTCGTCTGGTTGAAGGCAAAACTCAAATGAGTGAATGAAATAGTCTTGTGAAAGTTGCCTTGGTCACACGGGCAAAAACTTCCCAAGTTTTTCAAAATGTAAAAAAAATGATGTAAAAAATGAGACATTGTTACAAAATAAAAACTGTACAACACTAAAACACAGAAAGTCACAACAAAGAAAGTGGAAAATGGCACGGTCTAAAAAAAGATTGCAGAAACATGTATGACAGACCAGGCAAGAGACTTAAAAGGGAAAAGAGACAAAGGGATCACAGAAACAAGGGACGGAGAGAAACGATAAGCTTTGCGATTTGATTTCTAGGAGTCACAGATCAGGGCAGCCTCCAGCTGCTCCCTGCTAATTAGAGGTCTACATGCTTGGGTGTTTCTCAGATTTTTCACCAATAAGATGCAGATCTATTTGTCTGGGGGGTTCAGAAATTTGCATGGGCAATAAAGAATTTATCAAGATAGGGCTCTGCATGCCAATTAAGAACTTCTGTTTTACCATGACCATCAAACATAAAATGAAAATGGTCAAAAGACTGATGAATTGACAACAGTCTATACCTAAGTAAGAAGATGCCTTAAAATACATTTTGAAGTCACAAACACACATAAATTTTATTAATAGCTGTGATATAACTATCATTAATAAATTTATACAGAATAAATAAGTACTACTAAAACGTATAGGAACTATGAAGTTTTAAGACTTGTATGTGGATTAATCAAATAACAAAGAAATCAGTAGATCTAGATCAGATAAAGATGTCACATCTTTAACTTGAAATTATTGTCTGTGACAATACATCTAACAATACATGATACTAATGCCATCTAAGTAAGAACTACTGTTCTTACTTAGATGGCATTAGTATTAGCATAAGTAGTATTAGTATTAGTGTTTGTGTGTGATGGCCCACCAGGCCCAAAGCGTAATCACTTCTGATTTTTCTAAGAGCAGTTGTGTCCTCAGAATTGAAGATTTCCAGTCTGCCTTGCAACAGACCAAAAGTTAAACAGTCACTCAGTAGTAAATGTGGCAATTTGAAAAGAAACACCACGGTTTGACTTCAAGGAATGTGGGCTCCGAGGAGAGAAACTGATAGATTTGGGACAGCTAATTTGATTTGAGTAAAAAAAAAAAGAAGGATAAAGAATAAATGTGATGTGTAATGTAATGTGAGTGTAATATAGCTGACAGGGCATTTCGCTACACTTTGAATGGAAGTGAGTGAGTGAGTGACAGTGAGTGATAGTTATTGATATTACATGGCCACACTTTGGTAGTGATGGTTTAGTTTATGAACAGTTTAGTTTTTCATATTATTCATGATGACAGAGAAACAAAAGGTAGAAATTTTCGATAAAAAATACAGTACACAATTTAAAGACCCTCCAAAATTTAACAAATAATGTTTTCAGGAAGTCCCATGTTTTATTATGAAGGAGAGCAAAACTCCCCCTGCTTTATATTAGCTGATATTGTTCCAGGAAATTATGACCACTTTGACACTAATACTGATTCTTAGGCTCATTACATCTCTGGTTAAAATGTGCTTTAAAAGATGATGTTGTTGTTGTTGTTGTTGTTAATATTATTATTATGTTTCAGGACTTTGTTGACGCAGCAAGCAATCTCTTAGATAAAACCTGGACCAAGAACAACCATACTCTTTACTCCATGTCATCACGTTACCTTCAGTCTGTGGAGGACCTGGTGAAAAATATCAAGGTCAACAATGGGAGTAATGGAACCAAAAGTCGAAACTTGGAGCTCAGAATCTGCGCAAACAGTGACTGTAATGTGTCCGTGTTTGATATTGGCGTAAACCTGAAAAATACCAGCGGAGTATTGACAGCTGTGGCTATGAAAAATTTAACGGATAAATTAAAAAACGACAAAGATGGAAAAGAGCCTATAGGCCTCTTGATATCAGCCACATTGCAGCACAACAATGGTTCATCGTTCGAAATTAGATTTGACTTCCCCACGGAGCTGAATGCTATTAAACCCATGTGTGTCTACCGGAACACTACAACAATGAGCTGGTCAGAAGCAGGATGCACTGTTAAAAAGAGTGGTGGTAACCGCACACTTTGCGAGTGCATCCACCTGACTTCATTCTCCGTTCTCCTGGCAAAGAGCACATTAAATGATTCATCAAATAAACACCTAGAAACCATTACTAGTGTTGGTTTGGGTGTGTCCATCTGCTCTTTGCTGATCTTTCTCATCATTGAGTCGCTAGTGTGGTCAGCTGTGGTCAGGACCAATCTTTCACATTTCCGCCACACAGCCATAGTGAACATCGCCGTGTTTCTCTTGCTTGCTGACTGCAGTTTTTTGGTTTCTTCACTCCTGAAGAAACTCAGTAGTGCCTGGTGCCTAGTTTTGACTATATGCAAACACCTGTTTTATTTAGCCATGTTTAGCTGGATGCTGTGCATGAGTGTCATGCTTCTCCATCAGCTCATTTTTGTCTTTAGTCCACTAAGGAAAAGAGTCTTTATGTTTATCTCCAGCATTGTAGGCTATGTTTGTCCAATTCTAATAGTGGGATCCAGCTACGTGTACAGCAAATATACAGGCAAGGCATACTACGATCCTGATTCATGCTGGCTTGTTTATAAGGGACTCTTGGATGGCTCCATGTATGCATTCATTCTTCCTGTGGGAACTGTAATTTTGACAAATCTCTTTTCCATGGTGGTCGTCATTCTAACCCTGCTGAAGTCTTCTGCTTCTGACAGCAGCAAAATGGATGAAAAGGACACAGCCAAAAGCATCCTTAAAGCAGTGGTTTTTCTAACACCTGTCTTTGGAGTAACATGGATGTTTGGCTTCGCTCAGCTCATTTTGGAAGAAGGCAGTCTCATGTTTCATGTTGCTTCCTACAGTTTCACCATCCTTAATTCTTTTCAGGTAATTTGAAAGTAGCACATGAAAAATATGGGAGTGTGGGATTAAAAAAAAAAAGTGAGCTTATTAGACCTCTGTCGCCCCGATTCTCATATCTGTTTGAGGTTGGGGATAGCAGTTAAAAACCAGTATCAGCTGCTACAAACAACTCACCGAAATCTTGAAAGTCAATCTGTTTGGATCCTTTTTCTTTTTTGAGAGCAAAAACTTAAGACACTAACAGATGAAAGATATATAGATATATGATACTCATTAAAGATGAAACCTCAAATTTTATGAAATTAACATAGAAACTATGTTTAATGGAAATGTTTTTATTATGGCTACTTTACCACCTGATATAAGTCAACTGATGTAAGTATTGGATCAGTGCAATTTCTGGCATGTGTTATGCATATATGCAGATGAAAGATATATGAGTGACAAAAGATTGGCAGCTCAGAAGAAATGTGAGCTTCAGCGACAAATAAAGTTGCATGAATGGACAAGGGAAAGGCATGGTAAAGCAACTAAAGGATAGATCAGATCATGGTTAAAAATATCTCTATTAACATAAAATTATAAACTTTTGTCTTTTATAGAGAGAGACTGCAGTTTACATTTCAAGCAGGTCATTACAGCCCGATTATGAACTTTTCAACCCACGTTTGAATGAATTGTAGACAGAAAGAGACAGCCCTAAGGCCCCAATTTCACAGTTTGAAATCTGTAACACTTCATTTCTCTCCTTCCAGGGCCTTCTGATTTTGCTAACAGGGTGTTTTGCAGAGCAGAAGGTTGGTTTGTCACTTTGCCAATGGACAGATAACCATTTCCGAATGTGTGTGTTCAAAAATTATGTTGTTAACGTTGTTATGTTGTTTACTTTACTATGAACAGGTTCGAGAGGAACTGATGAAGCTCATAATGGTAAGTTTGCAGATAAGGCTCTATTTTCGTCATTCCTGGCACAGCGCAGACAAGTCTAAAATCTGGGCTCAGAGAGTGCAAGTAAGTGTGGCCATCAATTGACAGAGTGACTGCCGCTACATGACGCACATCAACTGTCTGATTTACATCCAAATCAATAGACGAGAATCAGCATCCAATTCAATAGACAAGAGTCAGCTTAATATTATGTATGAACACAACCTTATAGAAGGTTGTGTTCAAAACTTATGTTTTGACTATTTATGTAAGTGGGATGAAATTTGAAGGACTCCACCAAACCTGCTTGTAGAATTTTGGATAAGTTTGTTCATATGCGCTCTTCCTTTCTAAAACCACGAAAATAGCCCTCTGCCGGCTTCACTGCACTTAAGGCCTGGTTTTGGCTGGCGAAGACCCCCAAAAACGACACCAAAATGGCAATACAGTTGTGCATCCTTATCAACACACTCTTTGTTGTGCTACTGTACCAATCTTGGTTCATGTTGGTGAACAAAAACAGCAACTTGGCGCAAGCACAGGAAAAAAGCCACTTGAGCTGCATTAAGTTACGCCTGGGCGTGCACTTGGACCAGCTTGGTGCCAGTGCGAAAATAGAGCCCATAAGGTCTGTAAAAAAAGTTACACAATAAAATGACAAAATATTCTTCAAAAATCATAACTCTGTTTGCTTTTACCCTCAGGCAAAATCAAAAGGAAAAAGTGAGAGCATGAAAAATTTGACTTCAACCACATACACTAAAGACAAGTGAAGACTAAGGTCAGTTTTATGTCATTATTGGTATCTCTTTTCACTTTTCCATATATTTGAAGCAACTTCAATAATTCTAACATTTAATAGAACATTTTCAAATCAACACTAAACACAAAGTACTGAGTAATAGAGATTGATTGAAATTTTGCCCTAATGGTGATATTAGGTTAAAGGCTGAGGCATTCACTAAACTTAATCAGATTAAGACGTCCATATCAATTTCACAATATCCTACAGAAGTATTGATTCTTGTTTCAGAGGGCTTACTCACCCTGTTTTCAAATGTTCATACTCACTTCAAAATGTTGTTCTGAATGATAGCTTCACTGTTACTCTAAAAACATTGATATCTCATATAATTTTACTATATTTAGGTTTTAGGTCCACTAGTTTTAATTATTTAAACTTTGTTTTATCTTATCTTACCATCTTATCAGTCATTTTAGCAAATGCCATGAGCCTCAGCCACCATTGCAAAGGAGAAATAAGTCAGTAGTGCAAATAATTTTTTTAAGCAGGTATTAACAAAAACAGCTTCAGCTTCATTCAAAAGTAATTGAAGACGATACATGTTGTGATTTTTTCCCCCTTTACATCCATTGCTTTAGCTTTCACCTACCACTGGTGATGCACAAAACAGAATTAGATGTTTCTCTGCAGTGCACCTTGGGAACCAAAATTCAAAGAACTTTGGATTCATGTAACATGTCCAAGCTTTGTAGATTCACCCCTCACATAAATTCTCAGCCATTTGACTGGAGACACTTGTTAGAAGCATCAGGGCAGACAGTAATTTTTCATTCATGTGAAAACTATATAACAACGTGATGCCTTTTGAGAACATCTGAGCCTTGACGTTTTTAACTAAAATTTTTAGCTGTTGATTGCAACTTTTGCGAGTTCATGCTTGTTTCATTAACAAACCACAAATTTTCAAATAAATTTGGACTGATGATTCGACCAGTAAAACTTTATTTTCTCTAAGCCATGAAAGATTGTTAATGGAAAAAAAAATCGTTTTTCCCTTCACCTGGTGCCTAAAATAGCTCTTGCTACTTCTCAGCTCTAGTTGTTGAAATACTTTCTGAACACCAAAAGCAAGCCTTGTAATGATGCTTGAGGAACAGTCAAGAGATCACCAAAGTCATTAGTACACAGTTTTGGTATCCTTTATTATCTGAACCAGTTTTTGTACTATTTCCTTATTCCATTGCCGCAATGTAGTTTAGAGACCGTATTGTAGTATGACACTACAAATTATCAGTAGATACTCAGTTCAGTTGCATGTCAACATGGTGAGCATGATAATGTGACATAGGTCAGATCGCGTGACCATCCCAGTCTATGCCATAACTCAGGAACCAGTAAAGTGCATTGAGAGCAATATATAGGGAAATAAAGTACTCTGTAGACCACTTAAAATGCACCTGGCAAGTGGCAGTTAAATGCATGTTAAGTATCTTTGGAAAGAGCGTTATTGAATGATATCAACCAACATCTTAACACGCCGTTACATAAAAATGGATATGTAGGTTTAAATGGAAACTGATCAACACCTGTAGGCTAAGAAAACACATTTTCCAAGTCTGCTAAATCAGTCGACAAATATGTTGTCATCTCCTCATTTCAGATTGCGAAGACAGAAACAGCAACTGACGTGTGCAGCTCCACCTGTATCCAATCTCAAAGTTTGCTTTGTTTCAGATTGTTGCTCCAAGTTGTTGCAACGTTGCAGATGATTGTCATAGAATAGAGTTTATTGTTATCTAAATATCATTACATAGAAATCAGATGTTGAAATACTATATGTAATTTTATCTTACTTACCATATTATTATTGTTATTATTAGTCTAACACTGATCGTCATCATACGCACTTAAAGTAGATTACTCATTAAATCTCTACATCCAAACTCTACATCCGGGAGTATAGTTAATTTATTCCTTTGTCTTTTGAATATATGAATCGGTAACTGTGTGCTAGGTGTGTCTAATCAATATGTATGTAAACTATGTGTCTATGACTTAATATGTAATGAAATAAAATTAAGCAATATAATTTCATCCTTTATTGTTCAGAATGCTGTGAATGCTTCAGACCACACGATATATTTTTCATAACAGAATTTGTTCGGCTAGCTACAAATTATTATTTTTACCATACAATAAAAAGGCAGGACACGAAACAAGTGCAGTATGAAAACTGAATTTTCACCTTTTAGGTTGTATTCGTTTCATCCCCTTTTTTTCCTTTCAAAAGCAAACCCTGTAATTAATTTGTAATTTTGTGCTGTACTTTTTGTGCTGATGGTCAGATTAGAGAATGAGAGAGTTTAAAGTCTGCTCATATTGCCTT
>JAQLOL010000010.1:3324955-3335076 GCA_029783665.1 Naso thynnoides
GGGGGGTACGAAGGAAGTAAGCAACATTTCTCAAAAAGCCAGGAAACCGTTGTTAACTTGCGCTCTTAGCTGTAAACAGGGTCCACGTCAGGATGCGTATCCGAAAGTGATATGCAACAGAAAAAACAAAATACAGAGACCCAAGCCGAAGAGGACTGTAGCTCCAGCCACAGCACAAATAATGCTGAGTCCAAGCCATATCGAACGGAGACAGCTGAAAAAGCCTTCACACAAACTGGCTTCTCCAATGAGAAATTGGAAAAAAGGTAAGGACAGTTCTTGCTGCTGTTTTGTGAAAAAAAAGCTGATTGTCACTGTAATTTTAGTCATTATGCAATGCTTCGTTGTCCATGGTATTGAAACAGAGCCAAGATAGACAGATTTTCAACTCAACACTTTGCTTGTTCTCTGTTTTTGTGTTTAGTTTTAATAATTATTAATTAATTTGTGCTTTGTGTTAATGTTGTAATTCCAAAACAGTAGCCTTATTTTCTTTAATTGTTTAGCCTTTTTAAGGACAATGCAAGGGTGACACAATTAATTTTATCAGTTTTTATAATGGTAAAGAAATCACCCCATCGGAATTTTCAACAGCTCCATCAGTTATTTCATCCTGGTGCCAGGCCTGGTTTGTCTCCTGATCAATCACAGCGCATTTTTCACTTTCATTCAGTTCGTTTTCAGTTTGTTGTGCTGCTTTCTAATGCAAGTGGTTGGTTGTTCCTAGGTATTCCGTATTCCAACCTAAATACGTTTCCAGTGCATGTGCTTGAGAAAACATGGACGCCCACAGCCAAGCTGCTTTTGTATGGCATGTCTTTTCTGCAATTAATACACACTTCTTGTTGTTTGATTACATTGCGTGTGTGTTTTGATTTATTTATGTAATATTTCAAAGCTGTATCTATCTTTACATCTTTACAGCTCTTTGATGACTGAGCAGCATTGCTTTAGTATATGTATATTTTATTTTTCAGTAAAATCCTACTGACTCCACCTTTGACTTTAACGGGAGTCCAAATGCGACGTATGATATCCGTATTTTTCAGCCAAAAATCCACTTCATCCCTGTGTGCTGAGGAGGATAATTTTTCTGCGTTATGCACGATTTTCCAGCACTCGTCCCCAGACTGATCTCTTGTTGCCAACCCGGCTGTATCTGACCTTCTGTCTCTTGAACACAAGTTCAGTCTTGTGTTGTGTGTGTTCTTGTTCTTTGCTGTTTGGTGTTTTGCCACTTCGAAATTCGTGTTTAATCCTGTGTATTCGAGATTTCTCTAAAGCTGTTAAAAGAGAGTTTTCTGCCACGTTGAAGAATACCAGTCACAGCGTAAGTTGATCAAACCTCTCCCCCGTAAATAGCTTTAACTACCTGCACATGCATCATTCAGAAAAGAAAAAAGACACTATCTGCTTTTTTTTTCTGCCAGCTTAATTTGTCTGCCTGATGTGCAAAGCACACACAGTAACGCACTTATTATTCTTTACCTTATTTGTCTTATTATTTCTCTTTCACCAACATTCGACGCACAACTTTTGCCGCAGGTATGAGCGCACATACATAAAACATTCATCAAAATGTGCAGAATTATCGGGAATGGTGGTGTTATGATTTTTGGCAACGTTCATAAAACGGCTTTCCCAAAAATTGTGAAAAAAACCCTATAACAATCAGTGGGAAGTTGTAGAAAAACTTTGCAAAAAATGATTAAACCACACATAAAACATCAGTAAAAAGTAGGAAATATTGTGAGAGTTCTTCTGATATAGGTAATAATAATAAGCTGAATTTTTCGGCTTTTATTATATTATAGGGACGCTGTTAAAATCTGATGGTCTCTGTGGGGGCTGGGAAATAATCTTTACTGAGAAATGGCACCACTGATTTGCCTATCCTTGCACAAAGCATTAGGTACACACAAAATTCTTAAGAGAAATTTTCTAGTCTAGTCACAATAAAAGTCATTTCCAATTACGCTTCTGCATGTTTCCAGATATTAGAAGAAGAGCAGTTTGAGCTATTATTCCTAGTTTCCAGCCTTCATGCTAAGCTAACTGATTTTAGCTTTAGCAGAGGTGAGTGCTAGTGAGTGAGTCTTCACACCTTAAAATGTTGGGTGCAAGTCTGATGTATTTTATTTTCTTTTGACATTGATTGCTGGTAATATCTTTTGGAAGTAAAAATGAGTACAAATACAAGCTTGTGCTGTTATTTAGCCCTGCAAACACAAACACACCTGCATGAGGCTTTTCCTTCCCGTTCCACACATACACCTCCGTTAAAACAAGGGTTGGGACTGCAGGGGTTGGTAGCACGTGCTTCTCTGTGTTTTGGAGCCCTCTCTCTCATATCTACCTCGCTGACTGGATCCTCATCTTTGACGTTATTTGGTGCAGCAGGATTGACAGGTACCTCCGTCTTGATAAGGTGGGTCAAATCTAACCAAACAATGGGTTATTAAAAATGTTTGAAAAAGAGAAAAGAAAAGATAAAAAGTTAATGTTAAAAGTTAAATTCGATCATGGAAGTATTTAAGATGTAAGAGAATTATGAGACAGGATTCTTCTTTGATCTCTTGATTTTCTATGTTTTTTGCTGCAAGTTTGTGTAAAGGTTTTGTTTTTTTTTTTTAATCAACTGTTTGACTGTTTTCATCTGCAAGTAGTAGCCTATGATATGAGGATATTATAGCAGAGCCAGGTAGAGGAGCTACGAGTTCCCTTTCTCACCATCGAAGTCAACAGAAATGATGAGGTCATTATTCTTGAGGAAGCTCCTCTTATTCAGTTGACTGTGAGAAATGAATGTAGCCCATCCCCTGTCATCAGTGCGGTAGCACTGGCATTCCTCGTCCCAGTATGCTGAAGTATTTGTGGGTCTGGTCCACATCGATGGAGTGGCTGTGGGGATAAATAGTCAAGTAAAAGCAGTCGAACACTTCTGAATTCTACTTATCTGTCATAAACTAACTTGTCAATTTGAAATTTGTGAAGATTAGTTATTCAAAATTAACAAGTTTGGTCAGAACAAACAGAAAGAAGGTGGTTTGTGCAGTCACAATTTTTTTCTGAATATATTAAATATATTACAGATGTCAACCTAAATATCCGACTGAATTAGATAATAACGAATGATGATAACGTACAGCCAAAAGTCACTCATGACAACTATGACTCGTCATCAGCGACAGTGTCCAGTTGCATTTCTGCTGTAGAGCATTGCCAATTCATTATTATGTATATGGCTAAAACAACATATGAGAGATTATTCTCCAACAATGTACATTGTCAACCAGTATTTTTGATAGCCGATTAATTAGCTATTCCGAAAACCTCAAGTGGCAACTACTTATACAGTTACACTGATTAATATATAAATCAAAAAGATAAAGAGAGCATTTTTTTCTTTAACAATGCTGTTTAAATAATTTGTTCACTTTAATCGAGTGGTCTGCTTAAAGTATTCATTATGAGTCTTTTCAAACATGACAATTTGGAAAAGTAATTTATTATTATTATTATTATTATTATTATTATTTAAAAGTCATATGTTGCTCGGTAAGAATAACAACTACTTAAATCACACAACTGAAGAGTAATCTTTTAAGGGTTCAACTTGTAGTGTGCTCTATATTTACAGCAAGGGAGCTTTCAATATCAAGTCCAGCCATAGGGCCTATGTGCTGAGTGCACAAGTGTAAATTGCTATTTTCCAACTGACGCAGTTGCCATTTTCATGCACAGCAAATGCACTTGTTCTCATCTCTGCGCCCATGGCAGTGTTGGTCCTAAAATGTCGTGTGGTCGGGTGGATTTCTGGGGCATTGTTATTCCAACTAAAATCACATCTAAAGTCTTGTGCAATGTTGTCCTGTTATTTAAAGAGCCCATTATTTTGATTTGTGCGTACGGGCTTGTTCACAAGACAGGACATTCTTCTTGTTATACGTGGATGTACAATAAGACTGCTATAATAATAATAATAATAATAATAATAATAATAATAATAATAATAATGCATTTTGTTTATATGTGCCTCTCAAAACTCTCAAGGACACTTTACACAGATAAAACAAAGGCAATAAAACAACAGATAGAGGCGAAACACAGTAATAACAAAGAAGATAAATAAAAATAAATTAAAAACCGTGCAGTTAGAGATCGTAGGCTATCTTGAACAGGTGAGTTTTGAGTCTGGATTTGAAAAAAGGAAGAGAGTTAATGTTACGAATGAGAGTTGGGGAGCAGAGCGGCTGAAAGCTCTGTTCTCTCTGTTCTGTTTCAATGGTGCCGAGAAGGGAGGATGGAACAGAGAGGTGGAGGGAGGAGGAAGACCTGAGGCAGCGAGAGGGGGTGGCAATGCGGAGGAGGTCAGTCAGACTGAGGGGGGGGGTAAGTTGATTCTGAATTTGACAGGGAGCCAGTGAAGCTGGCGAAGGACGGGGGTTCTAGAAATGATACGGGCTGCAGAGTTCTGGACCAGTTATAACTTATGGAGGGATTTGAGAGGGACACCGAAGAGGAGTGAGTTACAGTAGTCAATACGGGAGGTGACAAGGTGTGGACCAGGATTGCAGTGGTGTGAGGGGTGAGAGATGGGCGGAGACGATTAATGTTTCGAAGGTGGAAATACGCTGACTGAGTTATGTTATTGATGTGTGAGTGGAAAGACATTGAGCTGTCGAGGATGACATCCACACTCTTAACCCGAGGGGAGGGGGAGAGCCGGCGGTGAGCCGGGCGGGTAGGCTAAAGTAAGCCGGCTGCTACACGAAACAGGCAGCAATTGCAGCACGAGAAAAGATCGTCGGGCGAAATGGTAGAGTTTAGAATCCCAGTAAAGAGAGGATCGACGCACAGGTTGTGGCTGGAAAACCGTAAAAACACCGTAAAAACAATTGCCAGATGCGCCAGTGTACACTCTGATACGCTGGCGCGTCTGGCTGCCTGCTGATAATAAGTTAAATAGCTCATCAGCTCATCAGTGCATTACTATGAAGTGAAGCTTTTGCTTTCCTCGTCTCCTGACATAATTATTTATACTTCTTTCAGAATTGTGGCATTGTGCAGCTGTTGTGGTGATGCCAGAAGATGAGAATTCTCTATTTCGACGTCTGCCTCACCTGAGGGAGCTTTGGTAAATGACTGATGTTCCCGTGGATAATATGCTTGTGCACCGTCACTACACGCATCCCCGTGTGCATAAGCACTTACCTCTGTGACAGTTTGTCCCTTACATCTACATAGCAATGCGCCTTGTCCAAGCACATCTGGCTCTTAAAGGGGATAAGAGACGACACACTGATTGTATTTTCAATGTTATGTCCAAAACACACCTACGATTAATTAAGGGACTAAATCCATCCCCTTTTGTGCCTTTACTTACTTTGTGCAAGTGTAATTGGACACATCCCAAATAACTGTGCGTCATGCTATGCATATCTCATCAACATATTATTATTATATTATTATTATTATTATTACATATTATTATTAACATGGTAAACACCATTTGAGAGCATCGTGTTTCCAGGCTGGGTTTACACTTTATTGCATTGGGGTGAAGTAAAAATCTTAAAACACTGGCAAAAAAAACAATACATCTTTATTATAAAATATACCCCAAGCAGTGACTAAACAGGACTTTTAATCTTGCCAGTGAATAGTTCTTTTTCCTTAATGTCAGTGACCTGGGCCTACCTGTGGTGAAACTTCTTGTAGAAGACATTCTCAGTGTTACATCAGGGTCCTGGTCCATGACAATAATGGTTATCTGCCTGTTTATGACTGGCCACTCCAGCACTGCATCATTTTCCCCACTGCAGAGGTGCATGGAAATGCCAACATAGCCTTGGGAGTCTGCGTCTTCTCCATTCGGGTACACAGTCAAACCGAATGAGTAGCCCTCCGAGTTGTAGAAGCAATGGCTTCTATTATAATTGCCAGGAGGTATGTCAAGATAAGTGGGGAAGTTGGGGATTTGCCAGACGGCAATGGGGCAAACAGTCTCAGTCAGAGTGATGTCATCGATTAAGATAGCACCTGAGGAACTGCTTGATACACCTTGGAAGAAATAACGGAACTTCTCTGTCACCTTGAGAGGCACGTATTCTATTTTCCAGGCAGCATCTTCATCACCTAAAAGACAAAGACAAGATGACTTATTATTTAAGATCTTAATTGAAATTTGGGATAATTAAAAAGCAGGATTACAGGTTTATCGATACGAAAGGGTGTATTGTTAATAAGGCTTACAATCATGCAATAAAGTCAATCCCTGCAATTACAGAAAAAAATGTCATACTCTGTGTGGTAGGCTTTTTATGCTGACTTATAAATGCTGAAATAAAATACTTGTAATGGTGTGGATCTTCCTGACACGGTCTACAGTTCCGTCAAAAGTCCTGGTCCATATAACTAGTTTGTCCCCAGCAGCTCCAGTCATCTTATAGAAGAACTGCAGGCACTGCTCGTTTCCCTTGGGGTAGAGGATGCGTGACTCGAGCAAGGAACTGTTTCCAGTTGGTGCATTAAACTTCATGTAGTAACCAGAATCTAAATAGAGAAGAGCCTGTCAGTGTCTGTCAGTACATACAGCACACGCTTTTTTACAACAGTAGATTCAGTTACAAGATGTTTTCTCTTACTACGTGTCTGAGATTTAAGTTAAATATAATTTTGTGTATAATGTATAAAAATTGCTCAGTACCTCTGCAGCGCCCTGCAAGTGTGTGATCTGTATCAGTTGGGCTGCTGAGGGTCTGGACCCAGTCTGCATTGTCTTCTTCGTTCTGAATCATTCCACAGATGTTGTTCAGCTCAAATGAGCACTGGTCCAACAGAGTGACTGTGTTGGCTGGAACAGGACAGTTAACAAGAGTCAACCTACAAAGCTTAATGTAATGTCAATGCATTGGGGGGGGGGGGGGGGCAAATATGGAGGCTTCAAAAAGTGATAATGGGAAAATCTCTTTCATGCATGATTTTTGTCATTTCAATTTTTGATTTTCTTTCAGACGTCTATCTATCTATCTATCTATCTATCTATCTATCTATCTATCTATCTATCTATCTCAGCAAAATTTCCCTTTCCCATTGTAAATTTCCCTTTCCCTTTGTATTTTTCTCAAATAAGTACTCAAAAAAGGCAGCTTTTGTCATCAGTTTGATCCAGTCAGTGAATTCTTGGCGTTTTCCATTTTTCTAGTACCTTACAGTTTTTCTCAATTGTTTGGGCTCAATTTTTGAAACAGTCTTAACATTCTCCAAACTGTAAGCACAGCAGTTTTATGGTACATCATATTTTATGGTATGTTTGCAAAGGTAGTAAATCACTCAAAACATTTGATTTGTTTTTCAAAACCTAGTTTTTGTGTCACTTAAAGTTTTTCTCATTATATTTGATGCAATTCTCAAATGAGAAAAGCATTTTTCAAATAATTTAGCTCAAATGTCTAAACAGCTTGTTCAACTTTCACAACAGATAAGAATTTTTCATTCATTCAAGCAATTGCACTGTTAAATGTTTGCAAAAGAGTAAGTACAGTTCTCTACAAATCAGCACAAGAATCACTTGTATATGGTTCGGTGACCGAACTGATGAATTGATTCTCAGTGAAATTGTCAAACTCCTCACTGCTTTTGAACATTCTTTCATTGTTTGAGCATCACATGCCATTCAATTATCAAAGTCTGTCAGACATACATGTATATGGTTTAAATATCAATAACATGGAGTGTTTGTGAGGTCTCCCACAGTAAATTGGCTTAAGTCTTGGTAGGTCAGCTGTGGTTGAAAATCTTTGGTCCACGAAGATGAGAACTTATGTATAGTGCTATGGAGGCCGGTGTATTGGCAAGTATCTGGCGACATGATACATATCAAGATACAGAGGTTAGGATATGATATATTGCAATACCATAAGTAAGGCAATGCATTGCATATTTCTTTTTCCAAATTATTTTAAGAAAGGTTGTACAAAGAGCACACACACATCCGTAAAATTTACCGTAAGAAAAAAAAAGGAAAAAAGGAATTTTTGTGCAATAGTGATCAGAAGATAACATAAACAAACAAAATGAATCACTGTCATGAATCTTTGCTAGAAAACTATTAATTTAAAATCTGCTAATTCAGATGTGTGGGAGTCAAGTTAAGTTTAAGTTAATAAATAAGCACATTCTGTATTTTTGCTTTTAAAATTCCAGTGTATTGAATAAATAAGTAATTTCATTGAAAACGATAAATCATAGAAAATTGTTAAAACGTCAGCTAAAATTCATTTGATATCATTCATGTTTATTTGGAAAGATATTAAGATGTAAAAGACAGTATTTGGTAGCTTGTGTTTGAACAGTGGAAAAGGTTACTGTCACTTTACGAAAGCGAGCTCCTCATGCTGTAAGATGGCTTACAACAGAACTCAGGCAGTTGAGGATCAATCAAGGACTGAACCAAGGACTGAGGTTTTCTTACCGTAGCATTGTTCATTGATTCAGGAGAACTTAACTTTGAACCACTCTGTAAGAAGATTTAACAAATTGTGGATTAAAGACTTTGTTTTATCTTTTCTTTTTCTTTTTTTTTTTTTTACATCGGAGTGCTGTGGAAGTTTTTTCCTTTTCAAGTGAACATACAAGGCAATTTGATCTTTCACTCATCACAATATGATTGCTTTTTCAAAGTGATAGTCACAAATTACATTTTGATTATGACTGCCACAAAATAACACCCTTGTGAAAAGCAAAAACAACAAAAAATCCCATAACAATGAAAAAAACTGTAGCAATTTAGTTACAAAAATTATATATATATATATGTATATATGCATACATGTATATAAACATTCATGTATGTTGTTCATGTAATGATTGTCATCATTATGTAATGTAAAATGTTCACTGTGTAAGATTCGATGATTATTAGTCATAAATTCCTGCCATGTTGTGCCATGACAGACTTCATGTTGCTCCCAATTCAACCACCCTATGCAGTTCATGACCAGCGCTCACCACTGACTTCTACTAGCCTACTTGAAAGCTGCTGTGGGAGGTAAACAAAAAAATCCAAACATGGGATATAGGACCCACACACACACAGTATATCTTTCTGTCGGGAGGTTGTGAGGCGTCCTAGATGCAGCCTATGTTGTTGTCCATTATGACACACTGCGTAAGATGAAACAATCAGTTCTCATCCCTGATGCTTGTTGTTATTACATTATCGAGCCTACCCGACACCCTATGTCTTTGTGGTCGCGCTTTTATCAGCTGATTTCATGTAGTCTGACCCCGGCATGACTCTATATGCAAGTTCTCATCTTTGGAACATCCTGTTGGGCTTGCTGGTCTGGCCAGAGACTTTTGTCAACATTACACCTGACCTTTGGTCTTTAGCCAATTCACTACAGCATCTACATGTATGTCTGAAAGATTTTGATAACTGAATGGATCATTTTGGCCTGTGATGCTGAAACGATGAAAAAAATGTTCATAAGTTGGGGAGAGTTTGACAATTTCACTGAGAATCATCTGACCATTTTTAATACATAAGCCATGTCATTTTTGTGCAGATCTGTAGAGAATTGTGCTTACTCTTTTGCACACATGTACCAAAACGATTCAATTTGCCGGAATGAAAGAGAAATTCTAATCTGTTGTGCACAACAAACTAATTGCTCAGAGATTTGAGCTTGTTTTGAAAAATGCTTTTCTCGTTTGAGAATGGAGCCAAAGGGAATGAGAAAAACTGTAAATAGCCTACATAACACTGTATTTGTAAGTTTTTATCTTTTTTGACCAAAGATTTTCATCAATATTACATCTCACCTTGAGTTTTTTTTTTTAATGTGGCAGACTTCACAAACACCATGTACTGACACATACATGTAAGTATGAGAGATTCTGATAACTGAATGGATCATTTTGGTATGTGATGCTCAAACAATGAAAGAATGAAAATCTGTGACGAGTTTGACAATTTCACTGAGAATCAACACATCAGCTTTGATCACGGAACCGTATACAACTGATTCTTGTGCAGATTTGTCAAGTCAATTTTATTTATATAGCGCCATATCACAACAAATGTTATCTCATGACACTTTACAAATAGAGCGGTC
>JAQLOL010000010.1:3372828-3385752 GCA_029783665.1 Naso thynnoides
ATATATATATATATATATATATATATAAAATCTGATCTCAATCTCTTTAAAAACAATTTAAGGCACAAAATAATAATCAGAAGGCACTTCTGGTCAGCTTTAAGGCACTGCCAAAATGATTTTGTTAACTTCCTCACTTTTTCACATTGTAAAAAGGCACTTTAGCTATACTGGGAATTTAAAGTTCACTATTGAATGAATTCTAGAAGAGGAATATGTCATTCCTTCTTACATAATCCAAACATACTTCATTCTGTTCTCACTCTTATGTTGTACCTAAAACAAATCCTATCATAGACAGAGCAAATAAAGAAATGCAGAATCAGAAAGCCTGGTGTTTGCAGAATAAAGAATCTTTAACAAGACTCCAAAAGGTCACTTTTCACCTATCTGTAAGCAAATACAAAGTCACCACCATAAGAAAAAAAGTCATTATCAAGCCATCTCCTATGTTGCAACCAGGGTCCAGTATAAAGAAGAGTAGGAGACTAATTATCAAAGCTTTAACTAAAAAAAAAATATATATATATATAATTTTAAAAACCCCTGGTTTTAACAGAAAGTGAAGGTTACATTCAGTCCAACAAATTCCATTATGTGCATTTTATCACTGTGACAATAACAGTCAATTTCAAAGAAACCGTAACTGTATAAACTATGAATTTTCCGTATATTTAAGATTGTCATACACATTTTTAATGAACTCACAAGTCTGTACATTACATGTGTCTTTGTTGTTACACTTAAAAACGTACCATTATAATAAGCACATGTAAAAAACACTGCAACTGAAGGGTTCATAGAAGCAATGTAATACATCAATTTCTTCACCACAAACAAACAAGTCAAACTTCTTGTTCATTTAAATCCTTTGCAGTGTTCTTTGCCAAGGAAAAACATATGCAGATATAATTGCAAATTAGTATGCAGAAATGCACACTGATATAGTTCGCTCTTGTTTTCCCGTACGCGCCATAAATCTAATCTAATGTTTTGGCTTGTAACACACCAAGAGATAAACAAAGCAAGTGACATGAAACCAAACTGCATGAGCAAGCTTGCATGGATTACACACAACAATACACATAACAAACAGATGTCTTTGGCAACTGTGCATCTTTGGTGATTTACGGTAAAACATTAAAAATTTAAAAAGTTCAAGTCTATTTGTGGACATGCAACATGGACTTGATTTGGCCCTACTTTGTGGAAGACCCTCCTGGAAGACAAAAATAAAATTAGGACTGAACAATTAATTTAAATATTATCAAAATCACAATAAGACCAAGTGCAATATTCAAATTGCAGGTTCTGCAACTTTTTGGTAGAATGTGTCACAAAATACCATTATAACTGAAGCACTGTAGTGCTATAGAGCAAGATGCAAGGAATTATGCTTATTTGGAGACAAAAAACAAAAACAAAAAAACCCCACAATGTTATCCTTTTCATACTTTGTTCAAAATAATATTACATCCTTTTTTTCCAGATCATTCAGCCCTAATTAACACCCTCAAAAGTGAAAACACAATCACCATTACAGCCTCTGAAAACCTGAAAAAAGTGTATAAATGGCACATCTGCAGAACATCAAAAAAAAATTTTAAGCTATAACTCAAAGACGACTGGCATAGTTATTGCACAGACTATGGTCTCGAACGTCTCCCCATCCTCCGTTCTTAATGTGTGCCTTGTGTTCCACTGCTTCTGCACCACTGAGAACAAGAGTTGGAGGAAAGAGGCCACCCTTGGCCTTCTGAAGGCTTTCCTCAACCCTCTGTGAAGCCCATTCTGGCCTACAGTTTTTCTTCTGGTGAAGGCCACAGTCCCCTGTGTGAAGAACCCTGGAGCCATGTGCCACAAGGACTTTAAGGGGCTTTGATATGCAGGTTCCTGAGAGGTGCTGCAGAGTCCAATCCCAGTTGTAGTCATCGTAGGTGCAGAAATCATTACTGCAGCCCATTAGTTTGTAGTACACCTCCTTGGAAATGGCCATGCCGATGTTATGTTTAGTGGACATCCACCCAGATGTTAACACTTTATTAGACAGCCTGGTAAAATCTGTCAGGCCATCATGGTTACCCAAAGCAAGCATGTCACAATCTGGACAGCTGCTCTTCCTGAACTCTGTCATGGATTTATAAAAATGGAAAAAGTCAGGTAAGATGTAGTTGTCCTCCTCCAGAAAGATTACAAAACCACTGTAACCCTGCACTGCTTGCACTCGCTCCCACACAAAGTGCAATTTCCACCACCAGTGGTGTTTAGTCTGAGTGATGAAGGCCTCCCTGTAGTGCCCATAAGAGTCAGGGTGTTCTGCATTGAGGCATCCTGTTTTGACAGCGTTGTCCTTGGATATGTCCCGAGGGCAATCTTGTGGATCCTGCCCAGGAAACTCACTGGGATACAGCTGAGTGCTAAAAGGGAAATAAATCTGCAGTACTTTGCAGAAAGTTACCCCTTGCACAATGGCATTTATTTCCTCTGAAAAATAGTCATGGCTGAAGATGAGGAGGAAGCTGTGGACCTCAGCAGCTTTCTTCAGTGACTCGATGAGCAGTCTGAGGTATTCAGGCCTGTTGTGGACCTGCACAACAAGCACCAGTTGAGGCTCCCCTGGAAACTTATCCGCATTCAGAACACACTGCTTGTAATTTGCATTGTAAACGGACTGAGTCAGTTCTTGCAGTGAACCAAAGCGAAACTTCACCATGTCACCAGAATGCATGCCCCGATTTACCTGAACGACGTTATTATTGGGTCCACTCGAGTCATTATCGTTAAATAGCAATACACGTGTTGAAAACAGGAGAGTTACAACTACAAAGGAGACACCCAGCAGCGCGAGCAGATTCTTTTTGAGCAGCCGAAACCTCATTTTCACAAAGTAAAAACAAACTCCGGAATACAACAGCAATGGCTCTCATTCACCTTATCGCGCGCGTCATCATTGTAAACTTGTTTGAACACGGCTCGTCGTGCGGTCAAACTCCAACTCTTGAGATACGCAGCCCGACGTCGCTCGACACGTGTCTTTAGCCAGATGTCAGTCGTTTTTTAACGGTTATTTTTGGTTTCCTCTCAGGGGAACTGTCTTTCCACTTAAAAACCGTGTGTCTGGCCAAAAAGTCGCCTCAGCCGCTTGTTTGTGCAACCTGTAGAAAAAGTAAAATTAATCGAACTACGTGAAAATTACATAAAAGCGTTAGCAAGAAGCGTTAAAAAGACGATAACTCACCACACACAGCATATTTTCACTTACCTGAAACTAAGTGTACCGTAATGTGTCAACACACTCACACCAGGAAGAGGATGAGAGGAGTACGATACATCTTGGCTGCATTGACTGCTGACGTGTACAATCCAGCCAACGAGGAAGAGGCTGAGCTGCTGCTCAGCGAATCACTGCCCAAACTATACTTTTGTCACATGAGAAGGAAATGTAAATTGGGCGACATTTAAATGGTGAACAGTAAGAACATGTCGTGAGGAAAGTAAGTACTGCAATAACTTTGTAGCCTTTTTCTTGCTCATCCACAGTATAACGTAATCTAAAAGAGTCAACCTAATTGGTGAATGAATCACCTTTTGGCTTGCTAGTCTCAGGTGGCATGACAATAGAATTCCCATTAATTAATCCTTTTGGTTGCTGGTAAAATTTCTTAGAAAAATTACTGCTTTCGAATTACTGAATTACTTAAAAACAAACAAACAAAAAAAAAAACCTTAAACTGGCACTGCATTGAGGGGCAAAAATCTTTAACCCCAGTCCTTAAAGTTACCCACTCAGGTTTGACAGGTTGAATAGGTTTTGTGGATAGTAATCTGTGATCTCACCCAGATACATAACAAAAGGGTGCCGGGTGTCATACCTGAAACTACAAGAATGGAAAATTTGATACCCCTAAAAGGAGAGGATCTAAGGACAGGAGACTGAACCAGTGATTCTGGGAGTAGTGTTCTTTTCTGGGACAATATAATGATTAAATAGGACACTGTTTTGTTGGAGAGACATTTTTGTTGAATTCTGTATTTCATGTTAGATTGATAAAACAAATACTCATACTGAAAACTGATATTTGCTGATATGATTGCTGTGCAAGGTACCAGAGCAACCATATAGTGAAGTCTGCAGATGACACGGCTGTGGTTGAACTGATCTCCAACAACAGGCAGGAGGTGGAAGAACTTGTGGACTGGTGCAGAGCACACATTCTCTGCATCAGTGTGGGGAAAGACTAAGGAGATGGTTGTGGACTTTAGGAGAAGAGGCCACACACCCCCTCCCCTCTTCATCAGAGGAGCAGCTGTGGAGATGGTGTCCACCTGTAAATACCTGGGCCTGTACGTCTTCAACGACCTCACTTGGACCACTAACACAGCCAGCATCATAAGGAAGGCCCACCCATGCCTGTACTTTTTTAGGAGGCTGAAGCGGCTTCAGCCCTGCTGTCCTGACCTCTTTTTACCAGTGTGTAGTGGAGAGCATACTTACATCCTCCATCACTGTTTGGTATGGGAACTACTCTGCGGCTGACAGGAAGACGCTGCAACGAGCAGTTAAATCTGCTCAAAAAATAACCAACAGCAACCTCCCTTCCTTGGAGGACGTTTGTGTCAGCAGGTGCAGAAGCAGAGTGTCATGTATCATGAAGGACCCCGCCCAACTGGCATACGAGCTGTTCACCCCCTCCTCTCTGGCAGAACAACAAAGCTAAAGTGCAGCTTCTTCCCTGACTTAAAGTCTGTCCTCTGCACTTTGTGCTGCTGCGAATGCGTGCAGCTATTGATGCACTATTCCTTTAACATGTTGCTTGGTTTTTAACTGTGTTCTACCTATTATGGGCTTTAGGTTATTTATTTATTAGTGGGTCTATTTTAGCTATGACACTGCAAAATGTTATTTATTTTGTACACAGCTGGACCTGAGTGACAGATTTTATTTTCTCGATGAGAGACTCTGTTTCCTTTATTATTGACCGATAACAATCATTTCACCGTCAAAATCCGACTGCCAACAGCCATGTGATAGGTTAATATGTTCTACATATTAATTCCTGATTTTTTTTTTTAAATGCCAGCAATGTTAAAAGACTGGAAAGCTTCCTACAGATAAATGACAATAAACCCAGGTAGTGTCTGAAAATGTAAATTCCAATGACTGTCATCTTGATTTGTTTTTTAAAATGTGATGTACAGATCAACTCTGTTTTTAAACTAACCTCACTCATTGTTGATCAACTGCAAATTAAAACCACTTTTGTCATTAAAGCATTTGAAGACTGAAGTACATACATACTTAAAATATCTCTTTCAAATGCCACAAAGCAGTGATTTATTAGTTCATAGCTTGCGGTGGAAGGAGATAAGATATGCAGCTGGTGTTAAAGTACATGTAGTTCAATTCTTAAATTATTTGGTGATTGTGCAGGAAGTCAGCGCTGTGAGCCCTTGAGAAGGCCAGTATTGTCCATTTTCTCAGACAATGCTGGCTTACTATTTTCAATTAGCCAAAACAGAAATACCAAACAACTTGGTTATAGCTATATAGCTCATCTTCCTCTACTTAAGGTCATAAACTTATCACCCTCTTATACAAATCTCTAAATAGTCAGTCTTATCTCGCCTTTGCAGTGAGTTTCCTCAATGGTAGCAAGACAGCATTTCATATCTCTAAAGGTACTGGTTAACAGTAAAAATACAGAACTGGTTTTCAGATCAGTTCTGTCCTGTCAGTCTGTAATCTTTTCTGTATATAAGTACACAATTATATGTACACTTTTTTTTTTAACTATTACCTGACCAGGACCCATTCTGATCAATATTCTGAATCACTTTGGCTTATATTGTTACATAAACTTTGATAATTATTTGTTTTTATTTCCTCGACCATGTCTGTCATAGAGCTGTAAATGATACAGACTATGAATGAGAGGCTTAAATACAGCACACTCTGCATAGAGTAGTGAGCTGTTTTGAAATGTCAAATTTCTCTTAATAATACTCTGCAGGCTGCTACACTCCATTCAGGACTAACGTGGGACCATCTCAGTAGCCCTGCTGTTGCTGAGGGAACTGGACTACTTCCTTCAGAGGCTAATACAAACTGCCTGGTGACCCAGTAAGATAAACTGTCACACTGCCTAAAATAACTTTTAAATCATGTAGCCATAATTGTGGTGCAGGGACCATCTCTACTTGCAGGAAATGGGTAAAAAAAAGGAACGTCCATCTGTTTTCCAAGAATTTTTTTTATAATTTTTTTTTCTAGAAATTTTTTAAAGAATTTAAAGCTCAACAGAACAGCTAGGCAAGGCACTGCATTGCTCTCCTGTTTTGTGACATTATACAGTAAGTCATCTTTCATATGAACTACAGCTGAAGATAGAAAATTTTATTTTAATTCTGATGAAATTCTATCATGGACTGAAGGGGAAGTGTGATCTGATGCCTCCCCGTGGTTGATCAGCAGTAAAGCAGATAAATAAACCATGTTGTTTATCTATAAACTGGGCCTTTTCATTGCAAGTGCAACAAAAACAAGTGAGTGGTCAGATTTGCCTTGGTATACCATTACAACTTCAGCAAAACAAACCTAAAGACAATCTGGGAAGTGTAATTTATCAGTAAATCATTTTGTGATTTTGTATATAAATGGAAATTATTGACAAAAACTATGTGTTGATGCTTACTGAAACACTTTTCAAACTCCAAACCATCCATCCATCTCTAATCTACACTAGCTTTTTTCTAATATGGACACATAAACCACACCAAGTAACTCAGAGAGGAGAGAGACTGACTACTCAAGCACCTTGATGCTGTATATGTTTGTGCCATGAGATCATCTCATATTTAGGCTACATCAACACAAAAGTTCCCAATCACTTCCCGATACCGCTTTCCACATCCCAGTCTGCATGACCTAGCAACCTTGGATGTGGATGAAGCCCTTTTAAAAATACATCACAACTGAGCGTGTTGAAAAGTAATCATGGAGCCCATCAAAACACATCTTATGACCAAGGCACACATGACATTGCAACTGTAACAACATTCTCATTGCCCAACATACATCCAATATATTGGGTTGGAAGAACAGGACCCAATGTATGAGCCTGGATTCACATTTAGCAGCGATCAACAAACTTTTAGACAAAGTTACTGACAGTTTTAGCCCATTTTTTAAGATAGCCTGGTAGTGCCCCTCTTGGTGGACAAAGGAAATAACACCTGCAGATGTCCTGCTGCTTCACTCAGTCTCAGTCTCATCGACAGCAGTAGAGTGGACAGTTAAGGGACTTTCCATGTGTGCATGAATAATCCTAGCTGTCACTGAATTGACATTCAGCATTTAAATGTTGTTGAAATAATGTCAGTTAATGAAAAATTGTTATTTCAGTGTCAAAACAGCATTGAACACTACATGGCTGAAAAAGTGTTGGTAACTCACCAATGATTCAACATTGAAATGTCAACATTTTATGAGTTGTTTGTCGAATCAATGTTATGTCTACAACCATCCCATTTTACTACGTAGCCTAAGTACTGTTTTTTGGCTAGTTGCCTGTTAGCAACATCTTGTGCATTTAAGAAATGCTCGTTGTTTAGATATGTCATGTTTTAGGACCTTTGAGTTGTATGCTAGGCTATCTGTGTGCTATGAGCGCCAATAAGCATGCTACCTCTGCCATGACTCTGCAGTGTACAGGTGTTCTTTGAATATACTTAGCATTTTTCAACTGTTTGTTTATTGTTGTGGGGTTAGTTAATCCTCTTGAGAGATAACTTTCCTGTAATATGAATCTGGCTATTTGGCATGAATTAAACAATACAAACTGTTGAATCTTGTGATTAGATTGTTACATTCCATTTGCTTGCTGTTATTAGTTGAACATTACAAACGGTAAGAGTCAGCTGTGGTGAAGCACAGATATAGGTCTTGGAGGTAGGTTGTGACCAGTGTACTAGTGGAGCAAGAAGAAGGTGAAGGATTCCCAGAAGAGATCATGGGAAATTGAATCATATGCATTTGTTAGGTTAAAAACATCACACAAAGGTCTCTTCTGTCCTTTTTGGCTGCATGGATTTGGTGTCAAATCATGCTAGCACCTGGAAATTTCCAGGACCTGCATTCACAAAACATTTTAACTTACCATTAGCACGTAACTAAAAAAAATGTAAATGTAACTAAAAGTTGAGAACTTTTAGTGACACCAAAAGTTTGTGAGTGTCATTTCAAGCCAATGATCATCAAAGTGGACCAGTGACCCCACGCAAGTGGCTAGAGGTATCATACCCTGATATATCCTGACATATACAACTACCTCACTGAATCTCCAGGTAATGTACTTGACACATTTTCTGCCATTCAGACACTTTATTTTGCTGTTTTGGTCACTTTACAATGTGGCTTTACTGTTGACTAATTGCTTAGCAGGGGTTTTAGCAAGTTAGTACCTACAACTCTAACTGTAGGCTATTCATAGTATTCTCATGACTTTTTAGTCATACAATAATATGGCACAGAGCCACAGCTCATGGCTATAACTATCATTAATAATCACCTGCTGTGTAATTTTATTGACCTGTTTTTTGTGACCAAGATGTCTGTGATCAAATACTATGAATAAAGACAACAGTAATAATTCCATCCTAAATATCCAAAACATAGGGGGGAAGTCACTGTATAATGCAATAAAAGTTTAAATGCATCATTTACAGCACTGTCTAGGCAGATTAACACAAATATGGCATAATGTAATACATGCAGACCACTATCAGTAGTTAGCAGTAGTATTACAGTGGTCTGCATGTATTGCATTAAACCTTATTTGTGTTCATCGGCCTAATAAGAACTGTAAAGGCTGCATTTTTAAGACATTAAACTTTTTTGCAAAGTAAAGAATATCACAACTCTTTTTTTTTGCTTGTTTTGTTTTTTTTTGTTACGTGATGTACACAACACAACCCAGTAGCTTTTAAGAATGATTCTGCTTGGGTTTTGAATCTGGCGTTAGTGTCCGGATTCCTTTGTTTTCACCATAACTGGAGCTTGAAGGGGGCGTGTCATTCTGCTTGACATTGCATTGTTCTCGTCTATATAAAATACTGTAGGACATATGTTGACCAATAATGCAAATAAGGATTTTAAAACAAAACATAGGCTAATTTAATGTAAAAAAGAGAATAATGTAGTCTACTTGCATTTACTTTATTCATCTATTTTAATATCTGATAGTTTTATTGCTGTGATTTGTAATCATTGTTATTGTTTTTATCTTGAAGATTTTTTAATTTATTTTTGTCTAATTTGCTTTAATTCTTTTTATTTTTTAAATTATTTTGTTTTCTTTGTGTTGTTTCAACCACTTTGGGCTGCATATTTGTATGAAAGGTGCCGTATGAATAAAATTTAGTTGAATTTCTGACTAGTCAAGTGTGCAGTTAATTGTCAGCCTACATGGGGCTTGTTGATAATCAGCGTGTATCCATATAAGAACCCTCATTGCTCAGATTGCAGTAACCATGGTGAGACATTGCAAGACAACAAGAAAACCAAAATTAAACTGGAGGAACAACTTTTACTCTTGCCCAACTTGAAAAAGCATGGGGAAACACATGCATGGGAGTAAATGCTGCCTTCTCCTTCTTAAAAAAATGAAGACGAGTGTGAAAAACACTGGTACTTTCTACAATCTCAGTCAAGGGCCGAGTTTGCTGAATTCAAGTGTCAAACAAATGCCACAAGTAGGTAATACACCATTAGGCTGATTCTTTTCAATTTCATTTGACCACAATGTTTTTATCTGTAATACAATTAGCAAAATGAACATAATTGTAGCCTATACATGAATGACCCTTGCAATACATAAAAATGTAGATTAGATTAACATGTAATCTCTAATAGGAAATATTCATTGCATATATGAGGATGAGGCTCCCCACCTAAAGCTCTGTCACCCATAACCTCACTGGTCTACGGTGTCCTCAGGTACTCAGACACCAGCATGACAGGGCTGAAAGGAGCTTTGACCCAACAACAATTTAAGAGCTCAGTATCATTAAATCTCTCTAAAATGTTGAACCAATTACAAGGCAGATTGCCGGCAGCAGCCATCTTAGGATCCTTTGTGATTTTCTCTCAGTTACTTAGGAGTCCTCTTGAGGCCTTCTAACTTTTCACAGGTTTAGGAGCTGGTTTTAGCATTAAAATGCTTTGTGAAAAACTCTTACCAAAAATTTAGGAGTACTAAAATTGTGACTGACACCCATTTTTTTAAGAGTTGTGCCTAAATCAGCAGGTTAGGAGCTATTTCTAGCCTTAAGATGTTTTGTGAATACAGGCCCAAAATTCCTCCTTCCTTCAATGTAGGCTACTTGCTTCTTTCCAGGTTAGTGGACAGCCTTTGTGATACTATGCAGAATAAGATTTTCCCCTTGGTGTTCAGAAGTCAGATTGGTCAGAATTGACTTTCTGATGCATCCTTTTCTGTACACCACCAGCCGTTTGCTTTGCCCTGTGCCATACTTGAATATTAATTGGTGTAATTGTAGGGCAAAAGGACTAGATTGTTAAACATTTTATTTGTCAAAGTCTTTGTGTCGACAGGAAGAAGCTTCCTGTAGGAGTGTGTCAAAATCAAAGAAGAAGTGAAACTGAGGATTTTTTTCCCCTGTCTTTTTTTAATTGACAGCCTTATAAACCAAAATGTTAGTAACTGTTAATATTTTTCTTCAATACATGACAGCTTTTCATTCAGCCTTCAGACCTACTTTGCAATATCCCATTAAACCATGTCTGTGGTACTAAAATGTTGTTGAGATTTGAAAATAACATTTCGTTATTTCTGCATATTTCCCAGGATTTAGTTATACCCAGACAGTCCTTCCCATTAGTGGGGGTTCTCATGTCCTGTAGCAAATCCCCTGTGTAGCATCAACAGCCCTCTGAGTCTCAGCCAGTAAAATTTCCCACACTTCTAAGATTCCACTAACAGACACATTAAATTAACAGATAGTATCTCCTTAACTGTTAAATATTAATGTATTCAATTTCATATCATTTTACCTGGCTTGCAGAGTATGAGTGTTCTGCACAGATTCTTGTTAAATGAAAAAACTGTTTCAGAGATGACTCTTAGTCCATGCTGTTGCAGAAAGAAACTGTCTCATCTGTGGCCCACAGGACAGCCTGGTTGATCCTGTGCCATGGTTTGAGGAGCCTGCAACAAATGTGTGGAGGCAATCCATGGACACAAAAATGATTAACATGGCCATTTTCCCTACCTAAGTATAAAAATCATCACTTATCATGTTTTGTTTATTTTTGTGCTTTTTAGTCTCCATGTAACAGTTCCCATTTTCTGTGTGGATTTCATTATTGTTTCTACTTTACCTCAGGCAGGGAGTTCAGGGCATGGAGCTTCCTTCTCTCCAGAAGTCTGTGCCAAGGGTGCAAATAAGGGTCTAGTTGCAGTAGAAAACTAAAAACAGGCTTTAAGATGTGTGTATCACATGATATACACATGAGAAGGTGCGTGTTGTTGATGTAAATTTAAACAGACATGCAGTTTTGTTATTTAGCCACTAGGTGGTAGCTTTCACCCACAGAGCAAGTCTTTACTTAGTTTTGACCATGATCAAATGATGTAGATCTTATTATGATGCCTTACATCTGAATGAACTCTTACATACATCCAACACAGGGCTCATCTGTGATTCTATTGATGCCGTTAGATTATTTCTAATGTGATTTCTCCTGAGTGGACACAATAACTGGAAATTGGGAAATGATAGAAATAGATATATACATTTTTTACACATTTGGACACTTAGCAACTGTACTGTACACTTAAATAGGACTGAGGGTCCCTGTGTGTGATAATTTCCTCATAACAGCCTTTTGTCAGACAGGCTCTTACATTCATATACTTTTGAGCCGAAACTAGCTGCATTTCAAGGTACGGCATAAGAAAGAGTGCAGACATTGCAGAGTTGCACAACCAAATTTAACTGTGAAAATAAATATGTGCTAAGGCACTAACTAGCAATAATCCTAGTTGTACATTGTCAGTACAGTTCTAATCGTCAGGTGTCCCTCTGTCTGCATACTGTATGTTTAAAAGTACATTATGTTCTCATCCTTCTCAACAAAAAGAATGTGGAACTAATCAGTAGAAGGCATCATCAGATAGAGTTAGGAAATGAGGGACTCGCGATACTTTCATCTTACGAGCTATCTCAAAGACACCTATATGGGATGCAGAACAGTTCCATTCCATAACATTTCTAAAATATTTAGTTTCATAATAGAATTTATGTGCTCAGTATGATTTTCTTCTTGAGACCAGGCACTGTTAAACTACAGTATATTAAGTTTTTGTCAGATGTATATACTTGGTTATTGCTCTTTCTCAAAAACAAAAGTTTTTATTTTGTTTTGTTTTTGAAGAGTTCATTTGCAAAAACAGATATCCCTGTTCGTATTTTTTAAACTTTACAAATTTTTATTATAGGCTATGTTAATTAATTTATTGCTCTTTTAATTATAAATGTGTTTATTTAGCCTGGCAAAATTTTTATTGTACTAAATTGTATTTTTTTTTCATGTGTGCTCTCCAAACAGTTTCATTGAAGAAGTTGTATTTAATTCATTTTTAGAATGGCTTTTATCTGTTTTTGCAAAGGGACTCTTCTTGTGTTTTGCAGCTAACTTTTTCATGGTTGGATCAGAGCATCAACAGCCATGAAAACCCTTGTACAATATTATTGATTGATGTCAAGTAAAAGGAGTGACTTTAGATTGCATTGTGGCACAACCTGCTGTAGGGTGGGCTGTTAAATATGTCACGAACCGGGTCGTACGGCCATGACAAAAGAGGAGGAAGATGCACAATTTTCCAATCAAGCCAAATATTTATT
>JAQLOL010000010.1:3474151-3484680 GCA_029783665.1 Naso thynnoides
TGTTGGGTCTCTGTAAATACATAGAGTCTGGTCTAGACCTGCTCTATTTGTAAAGTGTCATGAGATAACATTTGTTGGGATATGGCGCTATATAAATAAAATTGACTTGACTTGACTACTCTGCTTCTGTTTCATTATCATCCCATGTCAGAGTTACTGCCAAGACTAGAGTACTCCTACTGATGTAAATCTACTATAGATGAACCTCTACTTTTACAGTATTTTCCAGAAACACAGAAATGTGTAACTTTGGATGTACAAACATAAATCTACTGGCTGAAATGCATGGAAACATCATGTTTCCAACAAAGGGAGCCTTAAAACAACAGAGGGTAAGTTGTGTGTAAGTTGTGTGTAATAAAGATGCATTCAAAGTCCTTCCAGGCCATTCCTGCCACTCGGCGGCCAACTTGGCAACGTCCCCAGGTTATTCTGGGCTAACAAGACCAGGCCCCTATCCAAATAAATGGGTAGAGATGTAAATGGAACATGTATGAAATCACCAGTCGAATCTGATAAAAACCTTTACAAAGTTTGGTGACTTTTGCCCTAAATAAGTTTGAACACATTTTTTTTTTTTTGCCACAAGTTATATTTTTACTACGCATGCCGTTGGTTTCACAACACCATCTTTTTTATGGTTCGATCCAGAGTGCAGTACAATGGCCTCTATATGTTTCCTAATTTGGTTGTTGTAAAGCAACTGACTGTTTTTTGGGGGGAAGGGATGGGATATGTGTCCTACTATTGTCATATCAGGCCATACAGACTTTTCTATTTCTAATGATTTGAAGGTTTGTATTTTTCTCATAGAGCCTTATCCTTGCCAGCCCTTCACCCCCTGCCACCTCATACCATAACTTACATATTAGTGTCTCGTTATGGATCTCTGCCAAAACTAATCTTACTGAGCCAAGTAACAGTCCTACAGAGAGGCAGAGCATGCCAACAAGCTCATGTCCTTGATTTGATGTGCTTACTGCCTCTGTAAGAATTTTTTTTTTTTTAAATTACAGGCTTTTTTATTAGCTCATTAGCTGAGCAAATGTGTGTATATCGTGTGTATAGAGATGTATTTTGCTTTCTATTGTAAATCTCATTGTGTCTGCTTGCAGTGACTAACAGATTTGGTTTTCTGTGCCAGGAATGACTATATTGCTGTATTGTAAGTCTTAATGTTGTCACATTAGTCAAAGCAGTTACTTCACATGAAACACAGGATAGAAACAAACAGCTTCCTACACTTTCTTCTTCATTTGTCTGCATCCAATTGGTCTTGATTTTTCTTTCTGTACACTTGTACTGTACAACAATGTAGGGTCCATTTATCCGCCAGCCTCCACACCAGTCGCCAAGTCATCAGGCCATTAATATCTTCAGAGAGTGAAAGCAGGTGACGCTGGGAACAATGACTCTCTTCAGCACCGTCTGTTTCCATACAGCTGCTCTTCAACACATGGCTAATAATTGTGATGTACCATGGTAGAGTTTAACAGACACTAATCTTACTGGAAAGAAGAGAGGAGGGGACAGAAAGAGACTAAGTGTGTCTCAATGGCAGGGAAAATGGACCTCCATATTAGAAGCATGTCTGACTGCTTTACATTAATTGTAATTGTTAAATAATTATGATAAATAAATATTTTGTTTTCTTGATCTTTTTTCAAAGTGCAATGACATGAACTTAAAGAGGTTACGGTAACTACTGTAGGTAACATTAACAGTTTGCTTAATCTTCTCATTTTGTCACTCTAGAATCAACAAAAAGAACTGATTTCTTTTGTTGTGGTTGCAAATTTGCAAAATGGCATACTGCCATGCTACTGGCTTTGCAATAGCAACAGTGTCTTACTCTGAAATGTGTAGTAAAAGCATTTAATTATTTCGAACACTGCACTGATTTGGACTTTACAGCCCTATACTTGAAACAGCCTCGAACCCACGTCGCCTTATTACGCGCACAGTGACTGGTCCTCAACACTTTTGTCCCTGCAGAAGTCGGCACATTAATGTGCTTTGTAATCTTTTTTCGTGCCACAGCACACTGTTTAGTTGCAGCTGCCATATTTGACTTTTTTTTTTAAAGACATGTTCATGTACAGCATATGCAGTAATTAAAATCTCCAATTCAGCTGGGGTGAAATAGTGCTCTACTTTTAACTTTGCTTTTTGCCTTTGTGAATCATGTCATCTGCGCTCCACTGATGATGGCTTTTTGTGCTCACTGTGAGCGTGTTTCCCTCAGGCTGAACCTACTCAGAGTTGACTGACCTTATTCTGATCAGATGTTCTAAATCCAAAAACTCAGAGTTTCCCAGCTTAGGCTCAATCAACTCAGAGATTGGGTTTAGGCTCAGAGGTAGTTGAGCCTGCTTCCTGAGATAGAACCCAGTTCTTGCAGAACAAAAACAACAACAAAAAAAGATAAGTCGAAAAGATAAGCCTTGATGAGTCAGGTTCGACTATGTAAATTCTTAATCAGGAACAACCCTATAAAATACTAAATATTAATTTAGTAGTTAGATATTCAGTCTGGACTGACCAACAGTGCCATTTACAGTCATACCAGTGGTGTGATTCAAAGTGTGCGGTAGTGTAAAAGTGTTTTGGCTAAACAAATGTAGGTATAGTATGTTTAAGTACTAAATATAAGGTTATTAAAATATAGGTTATCAAAATTCACAAGTCAATAAATTTTGTTTTTTGTATTTCAGGTTTATGTCGACATTCAACCAAAACCTAAATTAGCAGCCTTGCGTGTAAACCAACTTTTCTTGCTTTTTTTTACCTACCCACCAAGTCTTTGATTTAGTACATTAAGTGTTAGAAACACAGGGCCATTCTGTTGATGTCATTTAACCACTGTTTTAGGGAATGCATTTGTCCAAAGTATTCAGAGGCTTCATCTTAAATCTCCCGGCAACCCGACACACACCAGCCTTGCTTGCAGGCCTTGCATGAGCTCTGGTCAAAGTCTCTTTTTCCTCCAAGCAGGCCATTGTTGTGGGGACTGATAAATATTTACTCTTCCCAGCTTGGCAGAAAAATGAGTGGGAGGGGAAAGAAATCCATTGTGACAGAGGGGTCACAGACACTGATGAGCCAGCAGGGTCCTGCCTTCCCCAAAGGCACCTAAAAGCCCAATACACTACCGACACAAGGACAAATCTACTGCCATCACAACAGTCAGAACAGCAATGTTTGTGCATGTGGGAGTTTGATAAAAAGATTCAGAAAGAAAAGGGATGGTGGAAAGGGACGGAGACAGGCAGACAGTCAAGATGACAACAGAAAAAGACACAGGCCCAAGCTAAAAAAAACAGAGAGAGAGAGAGAGAGAGAGAGAGCACACTTCTGTGAAGGAAAGTGGGGAAGATTCCCCTTTCAGAGCTGTTTATATGACAGACCACCAGCGGAACTCACAAGACAATAGAGCAAAGAGGATCCACAACACCAGACAATGCAGTCTAAAGGAGACAAGGCACTGGTGTTATGAATACGCATGTCCCTTCAGGCTTCGTCCTCTTACTTTCCCATTTCTCCACAAACAAAACCCAAGAGTCATATTTCCAAGGCAGAACAAACAGGCCTTCCAGGGGCAGCCAAATTCACATTGTCTATATCAAAGCAACAATATCGTTATAATTCTCTAAGTAATAAACTAATAAATTTCTGCCAGTTGTGGCCTGTTTGGAAAACCAAATGAGAAAAACATCCAGTCTTAACTAGCCTGAGCTTTAGAGTCAAACTTCTGAACCTCAATCAGATCTCCCAGTTACCCTCCTCCTTGTGTCTCCATTACAGTTCCCTATTAAAAGTCAATGAGGAGAACAGGGAAATCTCAACCTCAGAGGAAAAAAAATCCATGTGTTTGATATCTGTTACTGAAAAAATGCTGTTTCACATACACACTCATGATAACATGTACAGTGGGTCAGCCAGGTGTCAAGCACAGATGTTAAGGTCGAGCTTCCTACTACCATGATCAAGGCCAGTCTTTCTTTAACAAAACCTCTGCCCATACAACAATAAACAGAGCTCAGATTTACATTGATCTGATGCTATGCGTCCGTGCCTTTGCTTCATTTAACATTTCCTCTCTGGTTCCCTGGTTATAAGATCTGCTTCCTGTCTGGGAAAGGCATGGGAATAAACAGAGAGTCTGTGAATTCAAAGTTAGCAATTCTCAGACTATGGGATGAATTAAACATGAGACTGGTAAAACAGATGCTGAAGTTCTACTTTAGATATATGAGAGTATGTATGTGTATGTTGAATGTGTCCAGTATACTGCAACAGTATGAGTACATGAGTGTCTACAGTGGTGACATTGGCGAGTCCATCTATTTCTGAAACTTCAATTCAATTCAATAGCTGTTTTTTCATTCATTGTGAAGCAAATTGTAAGAGAACTTCTGAAATCTCTCAAAAAGGAAAAGGAAGGCAAATTAGGAGCATTTCAATCAAAACGCATGGGCAATCAAAACACAGAGCGGTGGCATTTATGCAAATATACAAGACATTGGGCCTCATTCACTATTATATGCGTAAAAATGTTCTTACTCTGTGCACAAAATAAGTGCTTACACAAAATCACCATCGGATTCATGACACGTGTGTACCGGCTTACTTTGTTCTTACCACTTTGTGTATGTTAATGAATCAGAATTAAAGGTAGGGGGGAAAAAAAGGAATTCACAACAGTGGAAATTCAAAGAAATGTGTCTGAGGTGAAAGCCAGAAAGGCACATTTTTCCAAAGTGTGTCCTCGAGAGTGACGACATTAAAAAAGGGGGAATAAGAGAAAGAAAAAGGAGCTCACTCAGCACAAACTGCATGGTTTGATTAGAAAGTTGATTCAAAAACAAAAAACGAATCTCAGACCAGAACAAAGAGGAAACAGATGGAGGACAAGAATGTGACAGCCAGACTGGCATTTGGACAGTCATCCTTAAGTGGAATTTGTCTGAGGAATAAAGGTGAAAGTTATGATATTTAACAAGAACAAGTGACTTGTTTTTTAAATTGTTAAGATGCCTTATTGCCTGTGTCTGTTGTTTACAAACACAATTTAGCAGAGCAACAGCAGGCTATATTCAAGTAAAAACTGCAATTTAAACCAAACTTTTAATTTAGAAATGCTGATCACAACATTTACATAATTAAACAATTACAACCGTCGGAGCATGTGATGCTGTGCCCTGGTGGCCTATGGGTAAAGACTTCATTTATATTAACTATTGATAAGGATTAAAAAGCTTCAAGTTCATGGTTATTTAAAACTGTTGGTTGATGCAACAGATATATTGTTGTCTATTAAAGCCAAAGGTGCAGGTTAATAAAGGAGATGCCTGAGTGCAACCATGACGCATGCATGCGTTATTACATCAGCCATTTAGTAAATATTTGTCCAAAAATGATCAAATCTTTTACCTTTTTAGCTGTCCCAAAAAACAAAAGGTGCTTTGCAGCCTTTTCATGTTGATTCTTTGCCATGAGTTTAATGTTACTCGTGAAAAAAAGTCATTATATGCACTGTATAAAATGTGCATGAATTTTTGTGAAATTTTTTCACCTGGAGAAAAAAGTGGCAGAGCTCCATTCGGTTGTGCTCTGGTCAAACCAATGATTAGAGCATTTCTGTTACATTTTCAAAGACAGCCTGGCCTTCACATTTGTTGGTATGCGTGGTCTGAGAAAAGTTCTAAATTTGTTCGCAGAGTACAAACAAATTTAGATAAGAACATTTTGATGAATTTCAGATTTGTGTGTATGCACTATTAGTGTCACTAATAGACTGGGCCTAATAGTGCCCGCCCAGTGTCATGTTTAAAGACTTCCCGTTAACACAGCAAAACAATAAAAAATATCTGGATTGCATAAAACAGTATTGTGGTAACAAGTATTGCAAACGCACTCAGGACGTTATGCTTACAGGCATTAGCACTGTTTAGCAGAGGTAACCTTAGCAGGGATCACTGATCCACTGTTTGTTTGGAATTTCGTAGGGATCCAAATCATTTATCAGACTCGTCTTCTTCAAATACTGGTTCCTGGCTACCTGTACCACTTTGTCCCATTATATTCCTTTCTCCTTTTCTTATTAGATTTCCATTTTTTGAGTGTTTTTTTCCTCCACTTGAAGATGAAGATAACAGCATAGTGTATGTTGTTTACATGAATGTAACATCCGACATGGCCGACACGCCCCATAATGAAACACGACGTGACATCGGTACCTAAGCTCTATATCTGGGAAGCCAGGAGGAAACTGCTTCTTCTGCTATTTCTTTTTTGGGGGGGTGGAAACAGCTGATAAATATTCGCTGCATAACAATTTATTCGGCACAGCTGTTTCCATCTCCCATTTTGCACATTACCTGTTTTTCAACAAATGCAAAACTGTGTCAAAACCCTTAACCCAAACCCTTGAGGGAATTCTGCATCTTCATTTACCATTTCTAATGCAATATTTCAAAATACAGTCCATTAATGGAAACATGGCTAAAGAGAATACTGTGCATTTTTCCTCTAGCAACCTCTTTAGAATCAAGCCAGCTGGATTACAATCATGCATCTTTTGTTTTAATGTACATGTTCAACGTTCTAAAAATTGCTCTGCAACATTGTAACAGGAGGGTTTAGTGACAGGGACACATTCAGCCATAGTCAGCCGTCCAGTGCAAAAGTGATGAAGCCATGACACTAATAATGCAGAAATAAACTTGTTTTTTTGATGACTTACGTGAGCTAATAAAGTGAACTGACAATGACAAGATTAGGAGAATATGTGTATATGACCAATATATGTACTTTGATTTCATTTCCAGTTCAAAGTATTTTGAAAACCAAGTCAGCATCTGTTATTGATCACTAACCAACACTCTTTCCAAATATTGCAAAATGTTTTTAACATGTGCAGTTTTTCAGCATATTTCTTGTCCCTCATATTAGAATGTGGTTTTATTACACCAAGCAAGGTTAATCGTAAATCAAAGTGTGGACATACATCGAGCTGAATCATATTTTGGCTGAAGAGTTGCCTCCAAGCTTATGCACTGATGTCATTTCACTACACCTGTGTCTTGTTATATTGAGGACTGATGTTTTCCTAATGCCTCCCTCACATCACATCACATCAAAAAACACAACAGATTATTAAAATCAACAAATCATAAACTTTAATTAAGACATCATCGCAGCTGAAGTTTCTAATGAAGCAAAAAACATGCGATTGTCTGCCAACATGACGTTATTGGACATGAAACGGCTGCCAGACAGACGTACTGTAGTATAGATAAACATCCCCAAACCACTCATTAGGCTAATAAAGCCTGCTGGATAACCCGAGGCCTTGGATGATGGCGCAGCAGTCATTTACAACTCTGAATGATCAAAGTTAGGCAGGCTGTTTTGTGTGTTGTGTGTTGGAGGGGGAGGCACAAGAGCTGGCTGCCAGGCTCGACCCAAATGTACAGTCAGCCTAGTAATCAAGAGTTTCTATGCACGAGACAGTCAACACAGCTGCTAGCGGAGAGCAGCGAGGGTGGATCAGATGCTGCTTACTGGCAGATTGTTAGAGTCCGCATGCTAAGACACATCAGATTAAAACGTGAGACAAAGTCCTTCATAGATGCTTTTACTCTCCCGGAGCCATCTTACTCTGGCTGTCATTTGATTTGTGTTATTCGCTTGACTACTGTTCAGCTATTAAATAAATCCATCTGAGAATTTTCTGTTGAACCTGTATCTGTGGCAATTCATGTTACTGTGATATTGGGAAAAGTCGAGGGTTTCACATTGCTCGTGAAAGACCAGACAGGCTGCTTTGCTGAAAACAGACCATGCTACTAATTTATCGCAAAATAACATTAACCATCATCTGATGTCATAACTGGACATGTGACATGGGGTTGAGATAATTTTTTTGAGCCGTCATTGCTTAACTGCATTGGTTACAAAAGTCTGGTATTTCTGATTTAGCTCAGAGGGCGACAATTACTGTTCGATCGCACTGTTGCTTTTCTGTCATTAATAAGAGCAACACATCACATTTTCAGGAGAAGAAATTAACTGTTCCGAGTTTGAACAAGCTGAAACAAAATAACAGCAAACCACTCTACTAGTCATAATGAGGAAATCCCACGACGGCAGGCTGCGCTGGTGTACAACTCTTGCATTCACACATTGTGGCCTGGCTCATCAGCTCAGCGTGAAAGATTTCTATTTTCATTAGGACGAGGAAACCTGCATGAAGGAGAGTCACCAAATGATGAGTCTTTTCCCACCAAACTGCGTGGTAGGACTGTTTGCCTGTCGGGGTGAGCTGTCTGCAGATGTGCAGCTCTGGTCTACATTTAATATCTCACTGCTTCTGCTTGCGGTCTTTCTCATTGCAGTATCAGGAGACTTGGTGTTACGGAAGAAAAGCCGCTAACAAAACTCTGCCAGTTTGGTGATAAACACATTTCATTTCCTATAAACTCTTCATATTGAGAGTACCCTGTTATTTTGATATTTTAAAGCTTTCATCATAAAACGCAAAAATCAAATATTACCTGGTTTCTATCGTAACTTAACACGACCCCAACATGATTAAAAGCAAATATGATGAAACTGTAAAAAAAAGAGAAAAAATCCAAAGTGCGAACAGGGACACAGAAAGGAAACTAAACTTCAAGCTACAGAGATTCAGTTAAAAGCAACAAAAGGACTGATGGCTCGACACACAGACCCTTAAAAGTGTCTTTTTCTCTTACCTCCTGCACAGGCATGAGTTTAGTCTCAAACTTGCAACACATCCTTGTCCGAAGGGGAGAAGGGGTTTTGTTACAGATTAGCTACAGTTGGTGGGACATCACCAAAACCCACTTGAAGGCAGGTTGAGCTTGTTTTAGCCCTAATGCAGAGAGGGTCCATCTCTGACGCAGCTCGGCACAACTTTGCGCACTTAAACTGGAAATAAAATGCAAATCATTTTATTTTCTCATTTTTCTTTTCATTGTATTGAATAAAGTTCTACTACCACTAGTTGTTGATCATATTATTTTGAGCCCTTTTATCAGCTACCTCAACTTTCCTCACTCAAACACAATTTCATTAATGACTGTAATTTTGGTCTACTTGATTATGATCACAATTTCCCGAAGGAAATGATGACACTCAAAAGAGACAACATTTAGAGAGGAAAATTATTTTTGTTTATTCCAAATGTACTGAGAGCCTAAACAGAATCAAAATCTACTGAGGAGACAATTTTTAAATTAAGAATCATTTGCAGATTTACACTTTCTGCCACGGCCTCAGCAGAGTTAGAGCTGGACTAAGAGTGTTTTAGGGAATTGTGTTTACATCCTCTAAGGCTCTAAAAAGCTTTCACAGGCTGAGAGTCCAGGCAGCTACAGGCTGGTCAGCACTGAAGCCTCCGGTCCAGCAGAATCAACAACAGACGCTGTCCATGTTACAAAGCAGCCACAGCTGCTCCTTTCCAGCTGCTCTCTGAAATTCACCCATTATTATACACAGACACAAAGATCACACACAATAATAAATTAAATCCAGGCAGGCATGCATTAAGCAGCCGAGCCCTATAGACATATGCATGTGTACTAGGACATTCACAACTGCTGCATTTCGGTCATCATCAGTCACTCAAAAAGTATTTGATTTGTTGATTATTTTTTTTATCAAATAGCAACAATCAATTCTAATCATACAGGCCCCAAGTACAACCAGTAAAAGGTTAAATAATGAAGGTGGGACCAACTTGACAGTAGGCCAAATGGCAGAGACCTCAATTGGCTGAGTGCGGCTCTTTACAAATGAGCTGCAATCTGATTGGAACAAACTCTCAGCAAGCTTGTCTGAACTAGAGATACTGTTTGGCTGCAGTAACAAAGCAACTACTTTCTTGCAGAGATAAAGAAGGACTTTCCTTTTCTAAATACCTTGAAGAAATCTCAACTGGTAAGACATTTCAATGGGACCAACTGTCCTGTTTCTTTCTGCTTCCTTCTCTTTCTGCATGTTTTTGTGTTAGTGCCCCTAACAGCCCAGTGTTAAAATAATGCATGACAACAATGACTTGTGAGTCACAACTACCCACAGTGCCCCCAGCTGCATATCTGCTCTAGATGCACTGCCACAGCTTCATTACCACACAGTGCTAAAACCACAGATGAACGATTAGTCTACAACAACGCACATTGTCACCTGTTTTCTTTTTATAGTTAACAAGTCGACTATTCTGTGAAACGTCTTAGTCTGCATGTACGCATAAAAAGTTCACAAATGGTTTGCCTCTGAAAATTTTACTCAATAAATAATTTACCTGTACACATCACAAACAGGAACGGCAGAGTCTGTGGCTTTCTAACTGTGATTAGAAAGGAGTCGAGGAGGAGCTGAACCGAGCAGTGCAGCTCCGTCACTTGCACTGAAAAGTTGAGCATAAATGTAACCTATACAAGAGTTCAATAACTGTTGGAAAAATTGGATGTGGATGAGGATAAGGTGAGGGCAAATTATTC
>JAQLOL010000010.1:3484780-3510925 GCA_029783665.1 Naso thynnoides
CCTCCTCAGCGGGGGCGACGTCGTCATATCACGGCGGCTACGGTCGCGTCATCTCGCTTTCTTTTTTCTCTCCTCTCATTAGCTCCAAACTCACTCGTCTGCATCGCGATTATGGACCACAGCATAGTTTTCCACACAACAGCCAGTCTCAGTACAGATTAATGGACACTGCAATCTGTTATTTGACTGATACTGAAAACATCAGATAAGTATTTTTCCATTTGTTGCATTTGCCGTTTCTGTGTGTGCTTTGAAATTGAATCCTTGCGGCGCCACTGTCAGCAGTCGCCAGTTGATGGGCTGACAGTGGGCGATTTAGAAATTTTAACAAATCGCCCAACCCTATTACATGTAACAAAGTTACACAGTTAAATTATAAAATAAATGAAACTTCAATCAGCTACTGAGAAAAATAGGCAGTCTAATTATAGTCACTAATTAACTGTTGGTGATTACAAAGCGGTTACAACCACACATTCTTTTTGGTTAAAGGTCCATTCATTGGGTAATATGTCCAACAGTTTGAGCATTGTTTTTAATTCATCTATTGCTTGAATTTGCTTGAGATTTTAGAGTAATGTGTAATCTATTACATTTATAAGTAACCTTTCTGACGCTGGGGAGGACAGACTGGCAGAGAGAGTTGTTGGGGGAATGATATGACCCTGGAAGCCTTTGAGCAGGTCAGGGCAGAGCAAACCACAAAGACAGACTGAGTATGAGAGAAAAATGTGTGTGTGTGTGTGTGTGTGTGTGTGTGTGTGTAGGTTTGTCAACGAAACCAAGTCAGGAGTGATTGGGTTAGTGAGAGAAATATGTGTGCTGGTGATTACCTGAGTATGAAAGGCTGCAGTGCTGTCTGGCTTTAGATTTGTTCTTCAACATTAAGTCATGGTTTGGAAGAGGTAAAGCGACACAGTTTAACCTGAACTGTTGATACAGAACAGGTACACACCATTACACACTGCTATAACCACAAATCATCCAATAGGGATGCTTTTAGAGTAAAATCACTCAGTTTACACACCAGAATGGGCAGAATCGCACTGAAATATTCAAAACATATTATGATGAAAAAGTGATTGAGAGGTTGATGTTTTCCTGAAACCAGCTCTTTCTTCCTGCAGTATGAAGTCATCTTAAAGGTTTGTGAGGGCACTGTGAGCTGTGAGCCGTAGGTAAACACGTTTACCTCGCTCCACTGATCCAGCTGTAGCGAGCTTAAGAATTAACATCCTCACCTTTTACCAGAGGCTTGTCAGGACTCGCTCCACACAGACATGGGCAAAAGGAACAGGACTAGGAACGACTGCTTTACTGATCAGTTTCTCACTTTTTGTGAAGTTTTCTTTATTAAGCTGCTCATGATTAGGGCTACACCGAATGTTTTTCACATTTAAAGCTTCTATAAAGGTTGTCACCTAGCTTTACTCACACGAGTCTGACAATAGGGTCAACTGTGATTGATCATTCGCCACAAACAGCCAGAGCACTGTATGTTAGCCATAAGCTAGAGAGCAACTGCAGGCACCAAGAGTTTTCAGTTCAGCCTCTGACTGAACTTGGCACTCACCAGACTCTTTTAAGTTATTTCCATTTGGTCTTTTGTTTTTCTCTCTCCTCTCTGTGCATTCATAAAATTAAGTACATTTCTCCTCCAGAAGGCAGTCAATGAGGACAGACTAATTACATTACAGGTCAGCAGTTCATGGCTCATTGCTGCAGATAGAGCAAAGGGAAGAGAAATCCTCTCAAACCCAAAAGTTTTATAAAGAAACTCAGAGCTCTAGTTTTGCCACTAAGCTTTGAAGTCTTTGGTACAACCATACATGTGATAAAGGGTCACTGATTACGGGAAACTGACATACGTTCATTATGACAGTCTATACAGTAATGAATCATTGAGAGGGAGGGTTTTGTGTTGGCTTTAGGATAAATGCTTTCTTCAAAGGCTTTCTGACATGCCAACACCAGAAAGCAACGACAAAATACAGACTGTCTCGGAGAAAAAATGATCTGCAGTCACAATGCTACACATCTTACCTGTAGGACGACAATGGACCAGACTCTGACACTTCTCATACGTTCATCTCAAAACTCCTCACAGAAACAGGTAAAACTGTCAAGAAAAACAAAGACAAAGATTTTATTAACCATAATCAAGACCGAGACTGGGGCCTTGGACAACTTTGAAAAAACAATTCAAATGGAGTAACCACAAGAATGTAGAAAGCAAAACTTCTGCAATGGCTCCATTTGTGTCTTAAAGGGACATGCCAATTTTGTTTTTGGTTTTTTTTTTGTTATTTTTAAACTCAAATTAGCACTCTATGCCATACTTACATTGTGTGTAGTATGTATTTCTTCTTCTTTCTCTTCTTCTGTTCACTGGCATGCATGCGCCCTGTGGTTTACTTCCAGTGTGTAGCTGAATCTAAAATTACATAAAGTGCTAATCTGAGTCTTAAAATAATATAACATGGTAAATAATCAAGTCATAACAAGCACACAGGACTGTTTATAGTTGTTGGAAAGTTTATCTTGTGATTTAAGGTGGAGGCAGGCTAGCACTTCCTAACTAACAGTGTTTGAGCTAAGCTATTTAGCGGTGGGCAAACTGCCCATCTCTTCCTTCTTACTGCACACACAGTCGAAAGAATAGTATCTATCTTCTTGTGTGGACCTTGCCAGGAAGGCAAATAAAGGAAAAAAAAGTTGTCGTATCCCTTTAAATAGGAAACTTAGTGCCTATTTTCCATGAAAATCCTTTGAATTCAAAATTTTCAAGTTACAGAGACTAGATTGCAAAGAAGTGATGAAAGAGAAATTGCTTTAATTGGCAGAAAAAAAGAAGAGAAAGATTGAGAAAGTGTTCAAAGAGCTCTAAGAGACACCAGAAGCTAGTGGCTATTGTGCATAAGTACAAAGCAGGAAAATAACATCAAAACAAAACCCAGACACAGACACAGACATGTCCTAAAACTGCAAGTCTTTTTCCTCTACTCCCTATTCAAACACAGTGACCCTCTAGCTGAAAGGTCAAACCACAGCAGGGTACCCTCAGGCCATTAATAAAGTCTGAAGAGGTGACCTAATGGTGAAGATTACACACACTGACAGGACAACACTCTCCGAGCATAGGGAGGAGTATTTTGCGGCAAAGGATTTGGATGGCAATCTTGCTAAAATGTGAATCACGATTTTTCTCCCTAAGAATTGAGATCACGATTCTCTTACACGATTTTTTTTTCCAACAAAAAATAAAAAATATTTATTGCATACAGGTAAAAAAAAATAGGGAGAGAATTGAAAGGGGTGATTGATTTGTATGGCTGAATCACTGGCTAATTCTTGGCTTAATTGCTCAATTAATCATGTGTTTTGTTTTACATTGTGTGACTGTGACTGAAAGAGCATCTGGGATTGTTGTAAAGTAAATGAGTGAACATGTGAATGCAACATGATCTGAATGTGCGGGGAAGAACAGGCAAGTGAATCACCGTCATTTAGAAATGAGATCGCATGTATGAACCATGATTGTGATTATTTTACGAACTGTGCAGCCTGAGAAGGGATATAGGTGAGAATTTGACAGGCGAAAACAAGAGGAGATGAGAAGGTCTGATAAGCAGTGGTACACGTAGCCTAATAACAAGGTAACAATACATCCTTGAACCTGTCTCATGACTCATACAAAGAAAAGGCCATTCAAACCCAACATATGGTCCACATCACCAATTACTAAGGTGTGTGTCGACAGGGACAAGATGAGGAGAGTGATAGTCACAGAGGTGAAATATGGAAAGATGACGAGAGGAGGAACTTTTACCCAAATCAGAAAAACAACCTCAGGTCAGAGGGGCCCTTATCACCCAACATAATGGCTAAAAGTTTCTCAACATCCATGCTGATTTGATTCCAGGAAGACCCATACTGACCCTAATTAATTCGCATAAAAGCATCTCACAGACAATTCCCATCTACTCCAGGTCACTGGTAGGCCCAGGTCAAGCATGCATGCACCAATTACTCCAATGGCTCGAGTCATGGTCTGCCCTCATTTTTCAAAGGGTCACTCAAACGCTGGGAATCCAAGTCCAGAATTTTCCCTCCCAAACTAAACTCCATTCAAAACTTTGCATTAAGGCAAAGATGCTAATCTTTAGAAAGAAAACTATTCCACTGAAGGGGCTGATCAAAAACTCAAGTCAATGAGCTTAAGCTAAAAAAGGAACTATAAAATTCCTACCTTTCCACAGTTCTGAAAATGTTCCCTTTGAGCCGAGGAAGACACAAACAATCTGTTGATTCAGTAGCAGAGTTCTCTTCCCTAAGCCGCTATTTGCTTTAGCAGCGATGACACAGGGGGAGGAATTTGAGCAATGCCTGTGTGTCATAGACTCATTTCCTCCAAGTGAGAGCCATCTCCAGACGGACAAGACAGCACTGAAGTCTGGTTGATTCCTGTGCCTCTGGCTCCAGCTTAGCCAGTGTCATACACTGGTGTTTCTATGTTGAGTGGCACACTGTCACACGAAGACATTCATAACAGGTACCAAACATGTAATGGCAGGAAGTATTTATACACGGAAATACTCTCAATCAGTCATGAAGCAATTTTTTCCAATGACCTCACCTGATTCAACACGGTTGAGAAGCCATCACTCACCACTTTTTTGTTTTGTCTGAAGAACGAGCAGCACCAGTCATTGGTATTAAGACAATAAGTTCATCTGAAGACAGCAGCTATCTTTAAATACACCCTAATCTGTGCTCTTTTCCTATTATTCAAAGATTATTTTGTGTCTATAGAATTTCGAGGAGCTTACAGCTTCATTCTGCACAAATGGAAGTCTCTCCCAATTGTAGAGGATCAAAGTAGCCTCATAACTTCACAGCTTTCAAGTAGAAAATGAAAAGCGTGAAATGTCAGAGCACGTTCTCTCTGTGATGGGATCAACTCAAACTCAAGCAGCCTTGAGAAAACTTTGCTGGCTCAATAGGGGATCAATGCCAAGAATTACTGTGGCGCCTTGCCATTTGTGCTCATTCTCTTCCTCTCTCTGGCCCTCCCTGATATTTTCCATTGGCAGCTCATTTATATCATGAATTTACATGCTAGTAATACAATTTGAGTAGTTTAAAGAGTACTGAAGGAGGCTCCTTTCTCAAGTACTCCAAAGTCATCTGCAGAAAGAAATGAAAAAGACAGTGCAAGCAGATTTGCAATCTTTGTATTTCATGGATGCCAGCCAAAAAGCATCAACTCATTTCTCTCTTCACTTGTGTCTTTTTTCAGCTGTTTGATTTAATGCCTGATATGTAAATTGCTTCTGAAAGTCACACAGGAGCTTATAGGGGACCAGGCAGTTTGCAAAAGGCAAAAAAAAGAGGCATGTATCAGATGACATAGGGATATCAACATGGGCCATCTGATGTGATGAAAGCAGCAGAGTATGAACGGAGAGAGAGAGAGAGTTGCGAAAGGCAACAGCAAGACCAAAACAGGCTATGGTAATGTGGACTTAACAAATTAAACGATAACGGGATGAGGTAGTTGGGGTTAAAAGGGATGAATGAACTTTGAAATCAAGTAAGCTCTCAGTTTTAATCCAGTTACAAACTGTCTAAGCTGGCTGACTGAACTTACCAGTACAGACTTTTAGAATACTTTCTCTCGAGGCAAAAAAATATTCAGGTAGCCACACACATGCAGGCAAGTATATATCCACCCAAATACACATCTGTTTTTATTTTGAGGGTGCATAACTGACACCAATGCTACCAAGTAAAAGAGAGGGGCAATTAGATGATTGCAACATTTTCAAGAATGAGTTAGTTCTCTGGAAATTAGGTAGTAGGTTGGCCTTACAGATCGGACAAAAAAGGCTTAGGCTTGAGGCCTTAGCAACGAGGACATGTGCCACATGCTATTAGGGTTAAATTAATTATTACCAGGAAAACTATTTGCAAAGTTAACTTAAACTCAGCTAGATCAATTTTCAGACAAAAGCATTACATAGCATCTGTAGAGTTGGGAAGGTAGTAGCCGGACACCTGAGGAGAATCAGTCAAGGATATTTGTCTTTTGTTTATATTTCTGTTTTTCTTCTGAAATGACAAATGGCTGTCAGAGCAGGCAGGAGCACACGGGACGGCGGCCTTGCAGCTGTTCCTGTGTGCCTTAGTACCATTACTGTTTGTGTTCCCAGGACAGGCGGACAAAGCTCTTCCAGGTCGTCCACTAACCTGCCTTCTCATTACCAAAGGTCATTCTGCAGGAACACAATGCTGACCTCTCATGCCAAAGGTTACTCAGTGAAGGGGAGGATTGGAAAGAGGAGGGGGTTAGGAGGAAAAAGACAAGAAGGGGAGAAGAGTTAAGACTAACAACAACACTCTTGTCACACCCCTCACTTTCATAAAACTTCATCATCCATCATGGGTCATCCACTACCTCTTCCTGCATTGAGACACAACATCTTGACTACCTTGAGGCCATTCTTGATACCAAAACCAGCAAATAATCAGATTAAAATTCTTTAAATGAGGCCCATATAAGGATCTAATGGGAAGGTTTTCTCTCACACTCTCCTTTATCCAGGTTAGGTGTTTGTCATATGCACAGGCAAAAGTGAATGCCTATAGATGGCATTGCTCTTAGATCACAGCAAGCTCATTAGCTGTGACCCGCTGTTGCGTTCACTCAAACCAGACCAAAGACGTGTTCGGGTAGAAATTCAAAGTGGGCAGGAGGAGGGAGGGGTGTGAGGGAACAGATATGTTTCCTTGGATAAGGCAAAGCCTAATAATGACTTCCTGTATGCAGCCTGGAAAACAAAACAGAGAGGCACCATGAACAGTGGTGCAAACACAAGTGCTGTCCAAGAGCGCTGTAAAGCCTTTGATGCAATCCAATCCATCTCTATGGTCATGTACAGCAGGCATGAGCATGACAGGGCTTGGTGTGTTGGGAAGTTACAACATCTGGATCTTGTAGTACACGCCTTATGAGTCTCTCTCTCCTTCAATAGAGCCACAGCTCCCTTCCAGTTCATCAATGCAGTTCCCTCCCCCTCCTATTTGCTACTTCCTCCCTCCCTAAGCTCTACATCCTTTACCCCTCTCCTTCAGGGCCATGTGAAAACTCCCAATTACCAGAAACACGAGAAGTGCTAATGGTTGGACATGAACTTGGAATATGCAAAACACAGGAGCCTTTAACAAGGACCATGCTGAAATGTGATTGAATGCGTCAGCAGGTTGTAAAAGACCCCCTCAAGATCAATGCAATTATGAAAGCTTTACATGAAGGACTTTCCGAACTGGGGAGTGAGTGGCGACAGTGGGAGGAGGAGGGTGCTGCCAGCATTTTGTTCCACCAACAGAACACTCTTTTGACCCAATAAATAGAGAACAAGCAAGGTCTTCCAGCTGCCTTCCTTTCACAGCTCTAATGGACAAGGTGAAAGAAAGACAGGACAAAAAACAGGAGGTGCGTAACACCTGCAGCAGGGTGCCAGCAAACATTCCTTGGTCCTCCGGCCTCTTGGTGATGCACTCAATAAATCCTTGTGATTAGCTACAGTAGCGGGCCTAAGAGCCACTTAAATCAAACCCCAAAGGGGAAGTTGTTGTGGCCTTCAAGCTTTAGAAATGTGATTCAGGCCCAAGTGATTACTACAAAAACAAAGCTAGTTCTGTTTTGCTAATGGATGGAAGGAGTGTACAAGAGCAAAAGATAGCGTGACAACATGTTTGCAATTATAATACTTTATTTGAAGGATTCATGACAATCAGAAGAAATAACTCCCTGTTATTAAGCTATTAAGAAAACTTCAAGTAATAGTAAGTCCATTATTCTTCAGTATTCTGGGAAGAAGACACACCCAAACGAGACACAGATGTGGAAAAAGAAGCTAAGCCAATGTTTTTATGTTATGAAAGTGAGAACAGTAAACTTGAGAATACTGCTTTTGTTCTAAAATTCAGATCAGTATCGATCCATTTAGAATGTTTTCAAAGTGTCTCCAATTGGATAGTATCACCAGAAAATGACAGCAAAGATGTTAAAAGGCATATAAGCTGTTGCTGTTGTTGTTGCAGTGAAGTCACTGAAAACCCAGTGATCCCTGACATGTCACGGTAATCAAAACATCAAAGTGTACCACAATTATTTAATATACGAGAATGTGACCGATCCCCGAGACAAGTACTCCACAAATCACAATTAAGTTCACCAAATGAAGCAGCAGGCCCACAGTCTCCAGAGGTCTCTCAACCTGTTGTGCTAACATTAACAGAAAGGATGGCACAGCTCAGGTCCAGCCTGCCAGAGGATTGTTGACAGCTGACATAGACCAGTCCAAACTGCACTCTGAATCATTGAGAGCCAACAGCACCACCTCTTTACTCTTGTAAAGAATAATTAGCCTGTGATTACATAAAAAAACAGGTAAATGTTCCCAAGATGTAGTTTTCTAGGGACATTTTTCACAACAATTCATAAATATGCTCTGATAATGGCTGTTAAAATGAGAATGCAAAGAGGCACAGCTAAGTTCTCTTCTGTGCACTTTCTAGCCAAGCTATCGAGGGGTAGTTTGGCAAAATACGTCAGCCAAACAACTCTGGGCCAACTGGGCAGGGCCTCTGGACTCCTACAATGTGATCCACTGACACATTTTATAAAGTATTCAAGCTAATCTTGTAAATACATAAAGTACACATATGAAATATATGAAGTACATATAAAAATGTCAGAAAGAGCAGGCATAAAATAAATTACTTAAATTTTACTGGTGGTGATGATAACTGCCACAAAGCATCACAAAATGGAAATTAAAGAGCTACTCTTAACAGGAAAAAAGTGTAAAAATTCACCTTGTTGAAAGCTCACAGAGACAGAAACACACCATTTTTTTTTCCAGTATTTAGTTCAGATTTTAGTATCTTTTGTTTTTATACTCCTATGACCAACAACAGTCAAAAATCCTGACATCTGAAGATGTTAACTCAAGTATTCATGCGGTGTCATCAAAAATAACAGGGAACAGTCTGACATTCACAAACCTCAACACCTCACTTAAACACAAAAAAACACACGGTTGGAAGAACAAGAAGTGTTCACATACAATAACATTAGGGAAAGGGACACAAGGGCAGTCACACAATCTCATTCATACATTCACGCACACGCACACGCACACCTGTAGTCAAATAAAACACAGTGAAGTCTTCTTGACTCGAGATGGCCTTGACAGCTGAGGACATCCTATGAGGGGGCTCGGGTCTGTGCTGGCAGCCAGGACGATACAGAGCAGAGTCCTACAGCGTGACATAAGACTAGCCAAGAGCTGTGTGCACGTACAGGCTCTAATACTGTCAGAGATGGGAGCTGTCTGACTTCAAGCCACATATCCTCAGGCAAGGATTTCTTACGAGTAAAGGAACAGCTAATTCCTCTTAAACTGAGAAACACACGAGGGCCTTCTTCTGTGGAGCAAATATGGTTTAATTAATTTGAAATTATACCAATACAACTACTCTTAGTCTCAGTGGAATTTGGTTGTATATGCTAAATTATATGCTCACAGTAAGATGTTTTTAAGTTTTGACATGCCATGGAAACATTTATCGTCCATTTCATCTTAAAGCTGAGGCAAATATCAAGCTAGCTGTAGCATGATGGGAAGCAACTCTGCAGCATCGTTCTCTTGCTTTAGCTCGCCTTTTATTTTGCTTGTTGTTGCTCTCTCCTTTTTCAGGCCAGTTTGAGCCAAAGATTCACAACAAGATAAAACAGTTGCAGGGGAATTTGTGGTGGGAAAAAATGGTTCATCTCAGCTCATCTCAAGCCAGTCGGTGGTGTCATCTACAGACGCTATCATCAGCAGAGGGGAGCTTTAGAGCATGAGGCACATCACTTGTTTTAACAGCCAATCAGCTCATAGCAACGTCACCTGCAACTAAGAAGCAAAGCGTAGAGGAGCCAACAGAAACATGTATTCTCTGAAATTACTGTGAATGGCCAAAAATACTCTGTGATGGTCTGAATAAAGAGCCACAGACAGGTGCAGAAATGTAGAGTTCTTTCAGACCACCTAAATTACAATATGCTGAAAGGTTATTGAGGGATTTCAGCGCAATGATGCTAAAAACAAACTGCCCACCACAACTTTAATGACGCAGATAAATATGAAGCTGACACAGGCAACTGAACACAATTGAATGTTTGATAAAGACAGAGAAAACCTTTATACAGTTGATGCATTTAATCCAATAATTAATGAGCTTAGCAACTGAGAAAGACTCAGCAGACACTTTATATTTTGTTTTATTTTACTGCCAAATATTTTAGTTTTGTTTTTTCCAATGTTGTTGTTGTTTTCTTTACATAAAAATTAGGAAAAGAAAATAATTGGTGCCTCAAATGCTCAGGAAAAACTATTATTGGACCACTAGTTCAAATCAAGAGGCAGGAGGATACAAGAGTAATGCAGTGAGAAAACGTAATCAAAGAGAAATAATGGCACAAAAAACAGCCCTGGAGGTCGGAGATTCTCTGACAAGACCTGCTCAGCTGTGCTCAACATTCAGTCCTGGGTTAAAAGCTGCTCTGTACATCCTGCCACTACTCCACGCCATCACGCAGTGCGGCCCACAGAGAATGGGGACGGAGCAGTTGCCAACATCCCAGTGAATGCCTGAGACTGGCCAGGGTTGCAGTCCACCAGCTCCGTTCATGTAGCGGCTGCGTCCACCAGGATTCCAAAACAAAATGAGCATTAGTGAAACACTGAGCTGAAAACAGCTTTGAAGTAGTAGTAATAGTGGTGTTCCTGTTCAGTCCACTCCACCCCCCGCTCCACAAGACGCTGCCAAGGAAATGCAAGCCAAATGTTGCTGTAGTTCAGTAATGTTGAAAGCTAACCGACATGAATATGTGCCCTATGTGATTGTTTGTACGCAGGTGTGTACATCAGTTTTATCAAACTTGTAAACAGACATTTGTCCATTTTAAGCCACATGGAAGAAGGCAAACTGGCTGGAGAGAAAAAACTGGCTCTACACTAGTAGGCTAAAAAAGTAAAGCGTAAAACAAAAACAGACATGAAACTCGCTGTTACCAAAATTAAAAACAGTCAAATCACCAAACAAGTGAAATGCATCCATGAAATCCTGGATGCAGATCTCTAGTACCTCACAGACCATCAGCCCCTGAGGAGCAAAAGAAGGACAATTTAAGATAAGATGACGATAATAAAGCCTTAAAAAGAAGAGTGAAATCAAGGACTCGAACATGAACGAGGAAAAACAAAGAAGGTGGCAGTGACAGAGACACAGGACGAGGGTGAGGCAAATCACTGCTAGTTAAATCACTCCACTTGGCAGGGGCAGCGGCTCTACATTCACCCTTTTAGTCCAATTTATGTATAGGCTCCACCTACAAAAAGGTCTTCATCAAGTGAAACAAAACAAAATGGATTAGGTTGAGCCTTTGTTACAGCCCTCCTCCAACTATCACTCCATCTGCACCGATCCATCCACTGCTGTATTTTGACCCAAACAACAGGCTCTCCAGGGTAGGTGGCTTGGGCAAGGGCCAAGATTGCTCTCTTGCTTTCTCCCTCCCTTCGCTTGCCCCCTCCCTGGGAGCACCTTCCCACCCTTACAAACCCTCTCTGGTTTGTGTCAGTCTAATGAACAGTCTCTTAACTGCTTGACAGGCAGATGGAACTCTGGGACGATTTACAGCACACAGAGAGGAAAAATTAAGAAGAAAGGAGGACAGTTAGGTTAAAAAGGGGAGTATAAAATATTCTCTGAAAATGTTCCTCTGGCCAGCAAGCCCAAAATATGACTTACATTTACGTGTTTTTTCAAAATATCTTTTATTGAATTCAAGCTTCAGACTCCTGGACGCCTTTTAGGAGAATGCAGCAGAGAGAAAACAGAGTGAGAGAGAGATACACATGCCAGAGAGAGACTACATCTGTTCAGTTTTTCTTTAAACGGTCATATATAATAATGAGGATTATGATGGTGTTGTTTAATTTGTTTAATTTTCATACTTCATGATACAGTGACCATCCAACAAAGCTGAGCTCCACCCAGAAGGAAATGTCTTACTCTTATGGCACATCATCTGCATTTTGTTCACATGAGGTCATCGTCATGGCAGGTTAAAATTTATATAAATATTGTCAAGATCTGGCGTCAATACAACAGCTGATTTATATACAGATGGCCTCCCTGAGCCAAGGGTTCATCAGTTTAGCAGGGGTGGATTTAGTGATTACGAGGCCCTCGGCAGGCTCAGCAGTGGTATCTCCATCATGCCTTATTTTAACCCTTTTTTAAATGAAAATATTCTTGGTCGACAAAGTACTATGATTTTATGCTTCAGTGAAACTTTTGATGACACACTGTGACATTACTCTATTGAAGCAAAGGACATGAACTCAAAGTCTATCTCATCTACAAAATTAACTTATTTTAGTTTCATTTAAAAGTCCCATTTGTAAGATTCCCAACTCATCCAATACTGAGGCTTTAGGTCAGGAGTTCGGCCCGCCACCGACCGAAAGCATCAGTATTTGACGAGCTGAGTTTCCTGGTTTGTCAAATACTGATGAGTTGAGAATGGGACCCAAAAATCAACAATTTCTGCAAAGTGGACCTTTTATTTTATTTAACTTCTTCATGCACTGCCGAATAGTAAAATCTTTGAGGCATCATATTTTATTTGCTTATCATATATTTTGTGTGTTAAATATTAATCTGCACACTTACCGTTGATTAATTAATGCCAATATTCAAGTAAGGCACATGCACATAACTGTAATTAAGTATAATACTTAATTATGTTACTAAAACTTTTTAATTTTTTAAAAGTATGTTACTCAAACCCTTTTAGGTCACGCTACTTATTATTTTTTATTCCATCACAGATAAAGATTTTAGATAAAAAATAAAAGTTTAATCAACTGATAAAAAATGGTGCGTTATATAAAAACAACTCACAGGGCGTACGGAGAATTAACATTAAAGCATTAATGTAATGCATCAACAATAACAATAAAAATATAACACAACTGAACTTTAAAGGTAAAACTTCAACTTGTAATAGAGAGTTTCTATAACAATACTACTGCATTAAATATCTGAATACTTCCCCCACCACTGAGACCAGCATGTTGAGGCACATTCTCTTTTGTTCAGTACCCTGCCTTGTTAAATAGGTCTACTAGTTAAAAAATAGTAATAGAAGTTTATAAGTTTTAGATTTAACATACAAAATCTATAACTGTTAAGGACTCCTGTGACTTGGAACTCAAAGCAGTTGCCTTGCCTAACGGTAAAGTTCACCCTTGATAATCACTGTCATTTGAGAAGTGGAGAAGGAAGCAGAAGGTAAAGCCAAATCTCTAGGCAAACCACCTGTTGAATGAACCAAAGTCCAGGCAGTGATAAAAACATGAGGAAAAAGTTTTGCTCTGTAGGTGTTTGGATTAGTCAGTTCTCCATTTGTGATTATTAAAGGCCAGTTTCCACCCACGTTGCCTCTCGGCTCTGTCAGGGCAAATTCTCAGGTATAATGGGCCTCTACAGTATTTGAAAACTAAACTAAGGGTTCAGAGCGAAGGGTTCAGTCACATAATGCAGACATTATGCGAGGAGATGGAATGATGACAAAAGTTTTATAGAGAAAAGGTCAGTAGAGAAGTGACATTTTCAGAACAGAAGACTTTTAGAATAAAAATGTCAAAATATCCCTTCTGCAGTTTTCCAAAGCACAATGTCATGCTGCTCGTAACAGAAAGAGCAAAGAGGACTGTCCAATCTTTTACATTCTCATTTTCAAACATTTCGTTCCTTCACTTTGCCAATGTGGGCGCTGCTAACTGAGGATGATTAGTCACACACACTTTCCCTTCACCTGCGCTGGTTTAATATCTTGGTAACTTGACAAACTTGCCAGGTGGATTGCATGTGCTAAGTGGGATGACTGGCATAGTCAGGGCTTTGTGGCGCAATATGGTGTTAAGTACGAGGGGGATTTTGACTTGTCCTGTCCATTAGTTTAGAGAAGGTCAATGGTGCACAGTGTAAGCCTCCTTCACACGATGATGTGCTGACTCGTTATCCCAGTACAAAGCAAAACATTACTGAAATATGGTATTTCATGTTTGCCTAACTGGCACCACTTTTTTACAGTATGACTTGCCGGGGCATGGTAATGCAAAGAACACTACTTTAAAAACCAAGAGCAGTAATAATTAGTAGAGCCTGACCTATATATCGGTTTACTGATTATCTGCCAATAGCAGTCTATCGCAGATATATCTGTGTACATGTTCTTCAATAATGCACTAATATTATATGTAACTAAACCCCCAGAGTTCTGGCTGAGGTGCCTCATTCCTGAAATTCAAAAAATGTACCTAGAATCCTCTGGTTGCCTGGCAACTGGTCTCAGCCTGAAGACTGGGGCCCTGTCCCAATACCCGCACTCACGCCCTTGTGCTCCTCAATTGCGTGTTCACGTTAGAGGGTGCAGGACCGCAGGGTGTCCCGATTCTCTAGTTTTGTTCTCCAGGGCTGATCGTAGCCGCCCTGCTGCGCCCTTAATGCACACTTGTCTGCAAGCGCGCATCAAACCACACTAAGGAAGGCTGTTACCCAGAATCCATGTCGTTTCATGATGTTTCACACGGCTAACTAATGGAAAAACAAAACGGACTGAAAAAAATATTTAAAAGGTGGTGTCACATTATAGCTATTTTTAGAGGGACACGCCTCCAAATTAACAGGTAAATTGAAATGTAGAAAGGAAATTGTACATATCCACCAACTAATATATATTATGCCGTTATTATTATACCGTTTACTTACCTGTTGGTCGGGCACCTGCATGCGTCGGTGTTTGGATCCAGCTTAGAAGCCTTTCCTGTGGTTCATAATTTTCCAGATAATCTGCTAGCAGTGATTTCTGACTAATTTTAGCAGCAGTAACGTTAGTGCAAACAGCATGGCCATGGTCAGTGCCATTGTTCGTTTCCTAGGTGATCCCAACAGAAGTGACGCAGATAAGTGATGTGTACAGACTTGCACCAGTTCTGCGTTGAAAAAGCTTCGGACCCTCGCACACTTATGCCCCTAAGTGCACAATTCCTCAACATCATGCAAGTGCGCACCTCAAGGAAGAGCTTAGGGCGCTATATTGGGACAGGGCCAGTGTCTTGGCATTGGTGACATCACATTTCACCTTATCAACCAATTAAATGCATCAAAAAACTGCCTTGCAATAGCAGTGTTTCAACCAGTCACCACATACATTTATAATGGAATATGGAAAAGTCGGTTAATTTGCACTAAAATGTCAAGATTAAGACCTGAATCAATCAAAAACACGACTAAATACTTGTAAGCCTCGATTTTGAGCTGAAAAAAGTGGTTTACAGGTTACGTTACTCTTTAACACTGTTTTTTAAGGTTGAAAAAATGCTTGGACTACTGATTTAAAATTGTTTAATAACTCAGTTTGTCAAGCAGAATGTCCATAATTTAATTAATAGTAAGTTGAGCGTTTACAGTGCTGATGTTTGGAATAAATTTTTTATTCGCCAACATCAACTTCATTTTCTGTGCGGCCAGTCAAACGCATCATCGCTTGTTTTTTGTCAGACTTACAAATATTGATGTGCATGTTGTCCAGACTTTGTCCAGTGTTTTTCCACATGATGTAAAACTAAGTCATCAGGAAATAATTTTCTTCATCAAAAAATCAAGAGGCAGCATAACAGGATCTGTTAAAAATCCAGTTAAATGTTTTAAACATGATCTGTTTTGAAGAAAAAGGATCAACTACATGAAGCGACTGAGACAAAGGAAATGAGAGGCAAGGTGCAGAGAGCCCCAGAGACTCGCTGCAGCAAGTTACATATTCCATATGTCCAGCATTACTCAACATTGTCTCAGATGGGTTCCTGTGGGGGCGAGCCCTTTCAGCCATTCCACACTAATGGACTGACAGAGAGCAGGACTTCAGAGCACCTTTACTACATCCTCTCTGTACTGTGAGAAACAGGCCCGTGGTGGGAGTGGAAGAGAGAGACAAACATGGAAAAGAACAAGAGACAGAAAAAAGAGAGCTGGGAGAGATTCAACAGTGCTGAAACGGACCATCAAAATTTCTGCTCCCTTTGTTATGCATGACATACAAGGGCACAACAATTGAATTTTTCTGAAACTGTTGTTCATGGTAACCCTCTGTATCAATCTTCGGTTTCGTCCATTTGCTAATAAAAGATGAAGGTGACACTGTCCAGCAGAAGTAAAAGTGCCAATTCAAAACTACCCACTGCTTTTATTCAGATCCCTGACTGTCGATGCCAAACGTGATCAGGTCAGGCTGAGGAGGTCGAGTACAGAGCAAGATTTGTCTCATAAATAAAAATATTATACCAAATGTGAGTCGATGATTGATGATGATTCGTACAAATGCACTGATATTTTTGAATCCTAGTTTTACATTCAGCACAAATATTGAAAAAATGCTGTATGTCCACATGCGTTAGCTGTAATAAGACAGATATAAATCCAAAAGTTTCTCAGCTGTTAAATCTTCATTTGTGGATCATGTGATGTGTATTCACTGACCTAGTTTTAGGACAATCTCTCTTCTTTTGTGGATTTTGAGACAAATGTCATGCTCTTTCAGATCTGTGAATCACGCACTCATAGCCACAGACTGACGTGGCACTACACGACGTGGTTTTGGGTGCAGCACTTGGTGTGGACAGAAAAGCCGAGTACTTATTGCTGAAAGCAGACGCTGTTCACAGGCCTGTTAGGACTGCCGGCCATGAGAACGGGCAAGACTGGGCAGTAAACTGAAGCTTTAGACGTAAGTCAGAGTTACACATTTTTCATGTCAGGGAGAACAATGAATGTTTCAACGTTTGTTTGTCACTGTGAGAAGATCGCAAAGGAGAGCACTCACCTACAACTCAGCCAGAGTGCCCCAGGAGGAGAGGAGAGTTTTGCTGCTCTTTTGTAAAGGCCCATCGTGACGAGACTTAGACTTTAAACCCGGGCGATACGGAAGAAATCAGTATCACGATAACTGTGTGAAGTCACCGGTTTCGTTACGTTGATGTTGACCTCGTGAGCTGCATAGTAACAATATGAGGTGTGACGTAAAACCAAAACTACAATTTCCAACTGTCATTGCCTCAAATATTTCAGATTACATTTTTGGACAATTTAAGATATTGTGTGTTTGTCATAATCAATATATACAACAGACTTGTGTATAACAATATTCCACACTGAATAACTGAATAATAATAAACGTAACAAACACATATTTTTATAATGAGAATTCAGTTTTAGCATCCGTGTAAAGACCTCATTTCATTTCCAGTTTGGCAAAATAAAGCAAAAATACCCCCAACATTTTAATTTAATTAAAATTTGTTGCACTGATATACTAAATATAACTGCAGATGTTGCAACTGCACGGAACCCTTGGACACACCTGCAGACACATTAATTAATTACGTGTGCCATTAAACTCTCTGCACACTGTGTTACTCTCTATGCTTCGATTCATTAAATTAGCACCCCAAGAGTCACAGTGCAGAGTGCCATATTCACTAAAACATCATACCTCATGATGGCAACATCAGCCCTCTATGTTGCTTCAACAAGCTGTCCATTTATTACAACCCTGAGCTCCATTTTGCATACAGGCCTCAGTAAAGGTCGGTCAAGGGGTAACTGAGCCCCTGACTGGGAGGCACATGAGCCAAATGTGATTCGACAAGGCCCAGAGCTACACGGCCAGGCCGCAGCCTCCCTCAGAGGGAAGGCCTTATTGCTCCCTCAGCCAGTCAACATTCTCCAGTTTGTGCAACAAATCCTAATGAGGCTGTTCTCTGTAGGGGAACCAGGACCCTGTCCATGAGGATTTGCCTGAAAAGCTGAAAAAAAAAAAATCCAGGAAAGAAGCAGTGAAGCAACCGATTGTTTACGCTCTCTGTCTCCCACATAGACTGAGACTGATGAAGCGAGGGGAACCAAATGATGCTCTGAGAAACAGCAAGGGATTAAAAGTGTCCAATGAGAAAATCAAGGCATTAAGTATAAGTCAGAAAACACAGGCTGATATGTGAGAGATGGTCCATGACAGAGTATCTCTTTGGTTGAGCCACTGTCAGTAGGTTAAGAAAACACAAGTAGACACAAAAATCCCAGTCATGCGGTCAGCAATGCAAACTCTGGGTTTGGGAAGTTGATATTTATATGCAGCTCAAATAGGCTTAGCATGTCAATGTAGGGAAAGAAAATCAGTTCTTTATTCATACATAGGAAAAAAAATCCAACAATATCCATTTCTGACAAAAATAAAGGAAATAAATGTCAAAACCAAATATGTAAAAAGTCTCCATCTGTGGTTAATATTCCTACAAACTCAATACAGACCATTAAGGACTCACTGAGAAGAGGCAGCGGGACAGAAAGGGTCAATGTTCAAAGACATTCCCATGTTTCTGATCTGTCATTGAGGTCAGTCCACCTGAACCACATTAATTCATTTTTCCTCTCTGTGCCTCTTCCTTTTCCTCAGGAAAATTGTGACGGTAAGGCTTTGTAGCAAAGCCTGGTTTAAAAGTCAGATGGCTATATATTACAATGATACACTCTGACAACTCTGTCAGCCACAGTCTCCTTTTTTTCAGAGGGGGGTGGAATAAAATAGTGGCACTAATAGGCAACACCTGTTCCCTTTCTGCATCCATCAGTATATCAAATATACAAACAGTGACAGCTGTGGTGCAGGCAGTGATATGGCAAGGCTACGAGCCCGCGTGATGCAAAAGACAGACAGCGTTTGTTTCTCAGAGCACTTCGTCCCACACGGGGCCCTCTCCTCGTCAAATAGCTGAAAACAGAGTGCAGGAGCCAGAACTTACAAAAGTTCACAAATGCTTTTATAAAATGCACCAGGCACCACTGATTACTTCCCTCAAAAGCTGAGGAACCAAAAAGAAACGGCCTTTCACCGAGCCTGCTTTCAATTATGAAATCTATAAAGACACCAAGACAGGAGTTGATGTGACGGATGATCTGCGAGATGCCATGACAGAATCCATGCCTGTGTCTGCCGTGGCTCAAGTCTGCCTAACTGCAGAGACACACCTAAAAGACAGAAGCCAGCTACAATCAAAGAAGAGTTGTAATCAAGAGGTTATTAGAGGGATCTGGTTTGAACATTATTTTTTGCCTATAAACCCCTCATGCTTCTTGCCTAATACATCATTGTCTGGTGGAGAGATTCCTCAGCTGGTTTATCATCAACCACTTGCAACTAAAAATCTCCAAAAAAAACGACCTGGTGATGGCAGCAACCATCTCATCCCACCAAGCGCTTCAACTACTCCTTCACACCAACAGCCATTCAGTTGCACAATGTCGCCCACCATACTGACCCCAGACTCGATCACTTTGATAGCAAGATGATCACCCCTGATTGGACACTGACTGCACTTTATTGTACATTTTATACTACATGATGCATAAAAGTGCATATCAGAGCATGTGAGCGGAGTGTGAGCGGGATGAATCACCGCTCACAGCTCCTGGAGCTGTTCATAACGAGCGCTCAACACCTCCCCACATCACTCCGTTCCATCCCGCCCTCCGCTCAACACAGATTTCACTCCATTTCCCTCCAAAATCGCTCCACCAACAAAAACAGAAAGAAAGAAAGAAAAATCTGCACCACATCTGCAAGCAGCCATGAGGCGCATCACTCCTCCAAGTCGGTCGTTTTCCTCATATAGCCTCATAAACCTGTATTTGAGGTCACAGCCTTTAAATCGAATCATAATTTAGAAAAAAAACACCATGTTGCGCACACTCATGCAGGCAAGCCACGCGTACTCAGGCAGGTCTAGACATGATGTGAGCGCCACTGGAGCGGAGTTTAGCGGTGCTGATCCGATTCAGCTCCAGACTGTTAAAAAAAATCTGCTCACAGCTCCACCTTAAATTTTTCACTCCTGCTCTGCTCCGTTCACATGCTCTGGTGCATATGTATATTACATATCTTTGTTACCATATCTTAGTACTCTTATTTCTTTTAATTGTATTCCTCATTCATGAATGAAAGTAATAAACAAATTTGAAAATTGCTCTGATTTTGGAGCCAAACTGGAAGGTAAAGCACCGACAGTTATTACAGCTCATTCTGAGGAGGACATAAATGCGTACACTAAATTTATGGTGATCCATCTAATGGTTGTTAGGATATTAAATTAAGAAACTCATGTCTACCTCATAGTAGTGCTATACACCAGTGGATATCATGAGTCTCTGTCATGCCAGTCCATTTGAAGATGCATATTTTACTTCAAATAATGAATAAAAACTATAACATGCAGGTGGTGCTACAGTGACAGGAATCCTAAAAGTTTTAGCAAGTATTCCTCTGAGTAACACATATAAATGTTCCAAATTTCAAGGTAATCCATCAAACAGCTATCAAGATATTTCACTAAAAGCCAAAAATGTCAACCTGGTACTGGCAGCGGTCACCAAAGATGTAAAAATGAATCACCAGAATCGATGGGATTTTTCCTTTGCCCACCATGCAGTCTGGCCATTTAACAAACAGACAAACTGACCAACAAACCAATATTGTCATCCTGTACAAGCATGCTGCTAGCTTAGCTCCACAGTTCCTACTAATTCATAACTAAGGACTGAAAAGGACAGAGAGGACTGAAGGAAACCTGTTGCTCCTTATTTGATCAGTGTGAAAGAAATCTGAAAAGAGGAATTAAACAATGAATGGTGTGGCAGCTGCAGCCTGCGTGCTGAATTTCCTCTAAATTACATTGTGTGATTGTATGTGTAATGGAGGACGTTTGCAGATAAATCCAGCATCAGCAGAAAGCAATCAGAACTATTTTAGAGAGTCATCCGGTGATTCAGCTCAGAAAAAAACAAAAACATGCATTCTTAGTTCAGAGACAATGTAAAACTCACTCAAACGCCACATTTCCCCTCTTAGTCATTCTTTTTTTTTTTTCCTCTTGACCTTCTGCCTTTTAAGAAACATGTGACATGCAAGGGCAAAAAAGTGAAAATTTTTAGAAGATGTTTCAGAGGAAGGGACACCTGAACGATGTTTTTGTAAGATTCAGACATTGACGTAACATTTTTCAGGCCTGCCTGTGACAGTTATAGCTGTAGTTTAATGGACATTTCACTAGATCGTTATAGATGTGATACCACATAAGAAAAAATATTTTAATGTTGGAGCTGTGAGGAAATGTCCGCTGACTGTACTATGCTTCTTGGTATGCACGTGGTTTATTCACCCCTTTCATCTGATGCACCTTGTAAAGCTCTGCTCTGATATACTGAAGTACAAGTTCTGAACAGAAATATGGGGGCAAGGCTCAAAACGTTTGGGGCTAAAGCAGCTGCGGCCCAGAGAACCTACAGAACGGACCTAAAGCTCTGGCACCGCCCTCACAGCTGCTGCGTTCACTGCTGCTACTAACATGACGTGAGGAGGTTTTCACTTAATGATACATATTCTGTGTTTTGGAATCTGCTTAACTCTGAATATTAAAAGAACATATCTGCATTCTTTCAGCTTTTTGGAGGAATCTGAGGTTATTCTAATTATAAACATTAAGTCTCTGCAGAGACAGACAGATTAGGCATGCTGGTGCCATGGACGTCCACAAGATCCACCAGTGTCTCCATCCTTCAACTCCACATCAAAGACGGCAGAGCAACAGTTTGAATTATGGACAGAAAGTGCGCGGTCACGCCCCCAGTGGCAACAAACTCCCGGCCCAACTACGCCTGTGCCACCCCGGGGTGACAAAGCACAGGACACAGCTCAAAGAAAGGCTGTATAAATTACAATACCAACAACTGCACATTAGCAACAGGACAAAAGGTCGCTGAGGTCAGCAAGTCACTTGGTGGCTCAGGACGCCAACAACAGCAGGGGTAAAAGTATACAGACCATTTGCAATCATTTGTGTAACTCTTGTTTTAGACTGAAATGGAACCAAATGTGCGTCACAGTTTCTTCTCACCTGTCCTTACTGTAATAATGTCTTTGGAGCCAATGATAGCAGTATCTGTGCACAAGGTCAACCATTTAGTGCCTCTTTTTCCAACTCTGGAAAAAAAAATTCAGACATTTCAAGCATTACCTCACTTTCCTTTACTGTGATTGCTCAGGGAATATTTCCCTCAGCTAAATGCTGATCTGGAAAGATTACAGCATATTATCAGCAGATGGACAAAACAGGGACAGTTCAGACCAAGTTATTACAAAGCAGATACACATGGGATTCATTCTGAGGCAGAGGAGCTGAATACTGGTGTCGTCAGCAGAAGGTAATGACACTAAACGGAGCAAAAGAAAACAAAGAAACACTGATATCTGATGCTAATGTGGAAAAACAGCAATTTTGTTAACTGGTAAGTTTTACAACCCCCCAAAAAAAGAAACTCTGGATTGGCGTCAGTGTACTTTTGTCGAACGGTAACACAAGGATAGAACAAAGACTGATTTAGAAACAGGGCGGCTGGCTTACAAAAAGACAACACTATGGAAAAACTTGCCCAGATGAAGACAGGCCAGAAATGAGACGACAAGCAGCTGTTCAAGCCAGCTGTCCATGCCAGTTGTTCATAAAGGCTGGAAGGCCAGGATGGAGCGATTCAGAGATATTTAGAGAAGGGGGGACAGTGGGGGCTTAGATAGAACAAGCTGAGAGATGGAGAGGGAGAAAAGTGAAAAGGGCCAAGAGGGCTGAGTCAAAAGTAAATGAGTGTGTTCACTAAGGGACACTCGGAGAAGCGGGACAAATTTATCAGCACAAATCAGTCGACCAGACTTTGTTACGTTCGTGACTGCAGTCTGTCTTTGAACTGTGGGAACATAACAAGTATCTGATCTGAAAAAAGGCCTCAGTATCTTAAACAGACACAAATCAAAACAAATACATATTAGAGGGAAATTTTGTGAACATTGAGAGAATTATTACACCAACACATATGTTAAAGAAGCCATGAACATATGAGTAATAACACTTCCATGCTGACTTAAAGACTGAATTCAATGGAAAGTTTTGGCCACAAAATATTATCTCATACCATCATGAATATCCTCATTTTAGTAATAATGGTTCATGTAGGCTTTAACATCCCAGCCTCCTTCCCTTACTGTGACCCCAGTATGCAGAAGACTCAAACCAGCTGGGCGATAAGGCCTAAAAATAAAATACCTGATTTTTTCATACCACATTCGATTTTCAATTCTAATCTTTTTTTTTTCTTTTTTTTTTTTAACTACAAAAGACAAAGGAATTATTTCAGCTATGCTGTTTTTATTTCAAACAAACATGAATTTCCTTATTGGGATTAAAGTGCAAACCTAGCTTGAACCAAACCAAACCTAACTTTAAATAAAGGTTTGATCAAACAAAGAATCCCCAAATTTGGGATTAATAAAGTACCAGCCGAACTTTCACTAAACTTCACTCATAAAAAAAAGAACCCAGAGCTGAGAGACAGCCGTGCACTACTGTATTTACCCTAATTAAAGGGAAAACTGATTTTAATGATTTTTATTTTTTGACATTGTCCACACTGATTCATTTGAATTTTGATTTGAAACTGATTTATTGTCCAGCCCTAACTCAAAGCTTTCAATGGCATTATTATAAGTGTGATGTTTTAAAAGTAACATTAAGTCTTGCACTGTACGGGCATCACAGAAAAAGGCATTGTGCTGATGGTCGTAATAAGTCCACACACTTCTTATGCAGCCTCTGTACTGTGGGACTGCAAGGCTGATGTTAGGGAATAGCAAGCGCAAGAGTGCCCCCTAGTGGCCCTGACTTATTCACACGAGTACAACAGGGTCACAAAGAGGGAGGCCAGTGTAGCTTCAGGGATGACAGTAAACATGCATCTGATGATGAAAAAACTATTTGTCGATAAATCAGCAGAAGAATTCAAGTAAATTAATGTGTGTGGCTGTAATTAGCTTGTCTGCAAACTGACAAATGCACACAGCAATACGCTAATATCAGTTATTCTGATGTTCTCACTTATTTTGGAAAAACATGACCCAAGCATCAGCCACGGTCTTAGGTAATTGGGTGTATGCTGCATTTCAGTTTGAGGCGTGGGCTTGAAAGATGCTGAACATGTTCAGATACTCACTGTAAGTTCCCCAATGAGCTCTGTTTGTGTTTCCTTGAGTCAGACAGCAATGCAACGATTTCACTTGGCAGCCTCCAGGAAACCCTGATAAGAGATGAGTATTAATAAATCACTCAGAAAAAACATTCAGCAACATTCCCCAGCAGATGGAAAATTTCTGGCACAAAGTTGTAAATCAGCAGAAACTGACTTTTATCACATTTCCTTTTATTGAAGGCCTGCATTTGACTGCAGGCGGCAAACACCTGGTCTGGCAAAACACTTCAGAATAAAACATTTCTGATAGGACTGTACACAATTTCTAACTTCCAAGAAACAAGTAGGGGTGGGAAATAATATCCTCCATTAATAATGTTTTGTCTTTTTCAGGGCTGCAGCTTCTGATTATTTTCATCATCAATTAATCTGCTGATTATTTATACGACTAATCGATCAATCATTTATTCCATGAAATATCAAAAAAGTATGAAAAGTGCTCAACTCAATTTCCCAGAGCCCAATGTGACATCTGGAAATTGCTTCTCTTGTCCAAACAACAGCCTGAAACACAAAGACTCCTCGTTTATTCTCATGAATGACACAAAAGCAGCAAATCCTCCCAATTAAGAAGCTGAACCAGTATTACATTCACTTTATTATTTTAAAAATTACTTTAACAATTAATTATCAAAATAGTTGCAGAATAATTCTCTATCCACCGATTAATTGATGTGCAATTAATCAGTGCAGCTCTAGACTCTTTGTAGTACTTTTGTGTCACTTTGTGGGACTTTTAAACTGGTTTGGGACTTTTTTGTCACTTTGTGGGACTTTTAAACTGGTTTGGGACTTTTGTGTCACTTTGTGGGACTTTTAAACTGGTTTGGGACTTTTGTGTCACTTTGTGGTCATTGAGTGTCTTTGCAGTGATCAGGGTTGGACTTCTGATTGACATTTCAAACAGGTACTCTGTGCCCATTGGGCGTTTACAGTAAGACACGCATGGGAAAAACAGAAGATTAGCAAAACTGAATTTAGTGACTGATGTAAATTAATACCCTGTTTAGGGAGACGATGTTATCTTGCAAATGTAAGTCCCTACGAGACACTTTTAACTGGTTAAGCAGTCTAAATTTAATACTGATGCTTCACATCTTACCTACATCAGCAAATGAGACCAACAACAAGGAGACTGGAGATAACTATGCTGTCTTTAAAATGGCTTTGCCCGGTCCGTTCAGTCAGCGGAAACATTTACGGCACACAGACCAGAAGAGACCATTTGTGTTCACAAGCACGATCGATCTGCTGTCCTCTTTTTTACTCTCTTTGGTTGGAAGCAGAGGAATATTTTTCTTTAGATAATTTCAGTATTTTGTGTTTATGGCCATATTGGTATTGTGCAAACAAGTGGGGTGTTTCTTTCACTCTCTTCTTAAACGAACGCTCACACTGGACAAGGTCCTCACGACAGTAGGCGGTACTGCTACAGTCAACACAAAACGAAAGTTTCTGAGAGGAGCTTTAAATCCACCCGACTGGAAATCATAGTTCATGTCGTCATTTGTGTTTCTGAAGCTCAACACTGAAAGAATGCTTTTCTCAGGCTCAACCTTAAAACTCTCAAAAAACAAATAACAGCAAGTATCTCGTGTGTTAATCATTGCTGTTGTGATCCGAGTTCTCTCAGAAAAAAGCTGCAGTGACACTAGTGACCAGGCGACGGTAACCCACAGCTTCAGCAGTGCAGCTGTGTTAAAATTAAAAATAAATAAATACATAAATAAATAAGTCCCCCAGTCCAACCCACTGACCCAGTGCTCTTTGCCTTTCATTTCCCACTTCTGTTTCTAAACAGTTATTTGAGCTGCTGGTCACGTTCATATGATGCTG
>JAQLOL010000010.1:3511025-3526364 GCA_029783665.1 Naso thynnoides
GTTCATATGATGCTGAGAAGCTATGAGAAGAGGATTAGTTTGCTAATGCTCGTGAGAGACACTTTTACAATAAACTACTGACACGGAGCTTAGTAACCAGTCCGTATGCACAGGGTATTTAAGACCCTTTTACTTTTTCCATAAACAAGTCACTTAGCCTCTTTTCACTAAACTCTGAAGCTTATTTGACTGTGCACAACCAATAAGCCTGAATGACATCTCATTCCGTATTCAAAGGGGTCATTCTTTAGATAACAAATACTGACTCGCAATGTGATGTCAAACTTCTGGAAACCCAGTAACAGTCAGGCCGAATGTTTTATGCCACTGCTGATTTGAATGTGTTTGGAGGCAAGCAACACGTATTATTTGAGACCAATTCATGGGACCTCATCCAGAAGTGAATAACAAGTCATTTAAAACAAGAAAAAAAACTCAGCAACAATGTTTTTTGCAGTTAAAAGGTACCAGGAGAATTTAAAATATTCCTATATTCTTCAGGAGACTGAGGTATTTAGTCATGTGAAAGGGACAAATGATTGCATTGGTCAGATAAAGTTGACTGACAGAGAAGTTGGACTTCCCGTCACTGCAAACACGACTGCTCCCACAGGCAGGTGTTCAAATAAAGGACTTGAGCAACTTTTCCAGCCAACAGCGAGTTTGGACCAGAGGCTGTTTCCAGCCAACATGTCCCGAAACACGCTGCCACACACATGCATGAGACTGCTTCCCGTTCCTCTCCGTGGAAAACCGAGCGTGGACCGGTTTTCCACGGACAGAAACGGCGTTTTAGCGACCTGATAAACGTCAAAGGAGAGACGTATCTGAATGTTACTCACTAAAGTTAACACAGCAGCAGCTAAAACTCACCACATGCCCGCTAATATCTTAAGATTAAAATGGTTGCTTCGGAGTTTTCAATGTTCACCTGCATGCAGCAAATTCTTGCGGAAATTAAAATGACGTTATTATTATTATTATTATTATGGCTTCGGCCCAGTAACGTTACATTAAATCCCAGTAACGTCAGGACCGTATCAGCCAAGCTAGCGCCGCTTTCAACACCCCAGCTTCGCTGCATGAAGCTGAAGCAGCTCGCATGTCCCACCATCACCCACAGCTCCCAATGGAGAATATTTCACCTCGTTTTTATCACCGACACACTCCGACGCCGCTGTTTGCTCGCACCATGCTAGCTAAGTTTATGTTAGCCGAGTGAGGCTGCTAGCCGCTGCCAGCTAACCCCGCTGACCAAAACAGCTGGCTGAACAACAGCGGCGTGTTTCCCCGAGCCTCCCCTCCCAAGCTGCACACTCACATGGGCACCGACCGGCCGAAAACGCGCTGAGAGGTAGTGGGCGATGAGCGGAGTGGGGTCCCGGTCCTCTACTTAAGTTTTCGCCGGATGCTGATGTATCCACTATCCAAGCATCAAGCCATGTTCCGTGGGCAGCTGCGCACTGAGTTCTCGTTTGCACTCGACAGCCACGACGAGGTTTCTGGGAAAATGAAGGGAACTTCGGAGGAGGCAGGAGGAGGCGGGAGGAGGCGGAGTGACCTCCCGGACTCTTGTCTCCTAGCAGGCCAGGCAGCGTGCGGTCTGTCCGTGGGAAAGTGTTTTCATGTTATTCCACCAGCTTTTGTCCCGTTTTTTAAAGAAGATCAACGGGGAAATGAAGAGGAAGCGCAGTATAATAAGTTAGATTTATTAGCCGAAGGCTATAAAAAAAAATGGAACTTCATTGTCTCATTTTTCAGTTTCGGTAAGACGACAGTCAGCCCACTGAATGCTGCTTTAACGTCAGTCAGGGAAAAAACAGAACGGCGTCAATGACAATCTGACAAATGCAGGATTGTAGCATATGGTAGCATAATAAAGGAGAGAGCTGCCGACAAGCATGGCAAGCCCTTTTAACATTCAGTATCTATTACAGATACCCGCAGTTTAATTCTTCTTATCCACAAGTGTCATTTTGGACATCCACTACGTCATTCTTCCCAGGACAGATGACGTCACTTGTCCCATTCATGTGTATGGGGTCTCTCATAACAGATGTCTTTAATTCAACAGTAGATGTCCACAATGTGAATTATGGATATCTACAACTGAATTATGAATAACCGTCATTCCGGTTTGAGATATCAACGGTTTAATTCTGCCTAGTCATTATTCCAGTTCAAGTTATCTTCATTTCCCCTCAGTTTCCTTTTTAGATCTCTAATCTTAAATTAAGTTTCATCTAGTCAAAACGACATGATAGATATCTTAAAATGGAATTGCAACTATAGTCAAAATTATATTATAGATATCTCAAATCGAAATAATGGATAGTCATAATGCAGTGGTTGATATCTGTTATCCAGTTATAGATATCTTCAAATGAATTTTGATTAGAGTTATCTCCAATTGCAGATATCATTTACCTTCATTCTGCCCAGTCAAAATGTAATTACATGTTAAAATGGAGTTTTATCAGAAACAATTATGTCGTTGCACGACAATTCTCTGAAGTCCAAATGATGTTTGTGATATCTTAAAGTGAAATTCTGCCCAGTTAGGATGTGTGACAAGTCAAATGACGGTTTTAGTGACGTCATGCAGATATCTGTAATTCAGTTTTGACTCGTAACAACTGAATTACAGTCAAAACTGAATTACATCTCTAACTGTCACTTCGACTGATCAAAATGTAATTAATACTAGTCAACATTATAGTTGATATCAATAATGTTTATTCTGGATAGTCAACTTTTGCCGTTAAATGTTAAAACGGTTTGCCAGAAAGAGGAACAGCTTATAGAGAATGAAACTGGAAAAAACAAACAGTGACGTAATGTTAAGCCCACTGACAGAAATGACAAGCTGTTAAAATTATGTGGTCTCCAGTCTCCCTCTGTTCAAAAGTCCATTTATCTGGTAATAAACTGGAATAAACTCACACAGGCCACTTTTCTTTTCAGTACATAAGGTCGGCTCGTGATTTTCAGGATTCGACAGGTAGAGGACAAAAACTGAATTTATAACATCACCAATATAACTCAGTTTCATTCAGCTGTGAGTGCATGTTAGCGAGCTGTCATGCTTGTTGCTGTGAGTCAAACTGGCACAGCTGGATGAAATGCGTCCCGATAAACCAGTTTAATGTGGTTGGTACAGCTGCACTTAAAAAGAAAATGGTGTACACTATGAACATTCTGAAGACATTTTAAGATTTTATAAACACATGATGATTCTTCTAGACTCGTGTGTGTGTGTGTGTGACAAGACAAAAGCTGTTACAGGCTAAAACACTGTACATAATCATTAGGGCACAAACTACAGCTACAGCATTCAACAGATCCAAACCAGCAGTGTCGTTAGGGTTAGTCCAACTCGTCTGACCTTTAATAGTTCACATTTTCACTTGTGGGATTTGTTTAGAAAGCTTCTGCTTCCTCAAACAGGACAAGTTTTTAAATCATGGCTGCATCCTCGTTTTATTTTCTAGTATCAGAGCTAAGTGCCAAACCCTTCACATTTAGAACTGTGCCTTCATGCAAAAATAAATGACTTTGTTTTTTTTAGGGAGGTGCTTTACTCATATAGCCAATATGGAAAGACACAGAAAAAGCTGGAGAAATTAGTAAATGTTCACTTAGATTTTGATGTTAGGTAAAATGTTATGACGCTCTATAAATAAACAATAATTTTTTTTCACCATACAACATTGGTGTTTTACTACATAAGGAATTAACTGCCTCAAATAATTATGAGCTTTGGAAGAAAGAGAAAAATATATTTATTATCTACAGCTCCTGCAGACAAACTTCAGTTTGAGTTTTATGTGGAGGAACAAATTTTTACCAACGTATTTATCTAAAAAAAAAAAGAAAAAAAAACCCCTTTCAGCTCCTCTTCTTATTTCTGGTTGCTGTACTTGTCACATGGGGGCAGTATGATTACTAGACTGTGAATTACACTGTTTCTGCACAGCAACATTCACTGCTCTGTAAACAAAGTCTGTGTCGTTCATTCCATGTGGAAGCCATAACATGTCTGAAGACTGTGGACGTGGAACCATGAGAACCTTTCATGAGAAGCACTGAGTCCATTACGCATTGTTCATGACTGCACAGGTCACAGACAGCTGCTTTAACAGCATTAATATTCATTTTATTCTGTGCAACAACAATGTTTCAAAAAGCTTCTGACTTCATCTTTACAGCTCCACTGTGGCAGATCAGGTCCGTCTTGTGTTAAGCACACTTTGGCTGCCGTTACCGCAGAGCGGGCCACTTGTTATTCACTTTGCTCTGCTCTGATTTTCCCAGCATGACATCCCCATCACACAATGTTCTGCACCGTTACCGGGAGTTTACCTGTCACTAAATGTGATCCTCCGCTTATGACGTTTAATGCACACTATATGAAGCTTTTCCTTTATCAAGATTCAAAACTGCTTAGAACAAAAAGGACAACATGGCACCAAACTTGTTTTTGCTAGACTGTGCAGGAAATGATATGAAGAGTGAACTGCAGCAGCTCCGCAGAGGCACAGCAGGTGCAGCCTGAAATGAAGCAGAAACAGCAAATACATATGAACAAATGTCTAATTGATGCACGTGCTAAGTTTGCCACCTGGATCCATTTCCCCTGCAGAATGAAGTTTCCCTTAACTTCTCCACACGTCTGACCTTCTTCCACCTAAACTAGCTGCGTAAACAAACATCTCAGCCCCCTTCAGATCTGAAACATTAATTCACCACAAATATTTGAACGGCTCTGCATGTCTGCAGCGTTTCTTTGGCTGTGTTATGAAAATTAAGTCCAGCTGGACCTGCTGTAGGGTGTGTACCAGAAAACTGATCTCTCACTGGACACTCAGGGGTTGTTTTTTTTTTCTTTTTTTCCCACAAACCTGTTGGACTGATATGATGATCATAAATCACATTCTCCAGCACCACCAACTTAACTTTTGTGGGAAAGATGACTAGGCAGCCAACTTTAAGGGGTAAACTGTCTTCTTTTTGAACAGGGACCAATCGTTTTGTCTTCCAGCTGTCAGTCTGCAGTGCACCTCCACATGTGACGGGCCGCTGGCGCCTGCCGGCCGGTGGCCGGGGGGGGGGCACAGGTGGGCGGCTGTCAGCCAGCCAGCAGCAGGCTGAGGGCAGCAGCCGCTCTGGTCACATTAAAAACTGCATCGCCTTTTGTGACAACTGTAGATCAGTGAGGCATCGGCTCCCCTCGCTCTTGTGCCAGGGATATGTAGTCTTTAGTGTATAGATCGTCGCCGCATGGTAGCGGCCTGTGCGGGAGTAAAACTACAGTTCCCTCTGAGCTGCTAGGAGGTGTTAGTTGTCAATATGGCTGTTGTCAGACAGACAAAGCAGAGAGGCAAATAATTCGCCTCTGATTAGAAATCCTTGGAAAGGGGTCGGACGGGGCACTGTAATCAAACTGCTTCATTTCTCGGCTGCAGTAAAAGACACACCGGGTCTTTGCACAAGTTACAAAGTTAAATGGTTGAGTGGACAATTTGATCCGAGGTAAGTCACGTACTTAGCTATCTTCAGCACTGAAAGTGATGTTATTAATATCAAACGTTCGCTAGCCAGCGACGGCGGCTAACGTCAGCTAACGTTAAGTATCAGCGTTGGCGTGGCTAGCATGTTATGCTAACCACACAAGAAGCGCAAAGCTGCCCCAAAAAACCCCGAATAAAGTTGCTAGCCGTCCTCTGCGGTGCCCGTGGACTGTTGTCAGCACAGATTGAGCGGTGGCGGTGCTGGAAGTGATGATAACAGCTCTGGGTTAGAGAGCTACGAGCGGGGGACTGTAACGTTAACGTTGCGTGGGGCATTGTCCGTCCGCCGCGGAAACATTTGCTAGCGTTAGCTTTTGGGCAAAGGGCGTGAGAGCTGGCATCACCGGCGGCTCGCCTGCAGCGGTGAAACGGGCGACAGATTGGTGCTGTCACGGCAGGCCCACAGTCAGCCAAACAGACAGGCGTGGAGGAAAAGAGACGCGGCGAGCTGCGGTCAAATGTAGGACTGGAAACATGAAGAAAACTTCACCCTCCAAGAGACGAGTTGGCTTTTCACTGGGAGGATCCGATGCACACAGTCCGCACTGAGGCGCGTCGGTTTCTGCTGGCTTGCCTAAAAAAGTCAGTGTCATTTGTCCGTGGCGTTAAATCTGGTTTTCTTTTCTGTGAGCTCTCAAGAGTTGCTGAACGTGTTTTGACTTTTTATCAATGGACCAAGTCCGTCTCGGATGAGGTCGGAGTGAAGTTTGTTTAGAGTTTACCATCTTGCAAAGCCAGGCACACGTCAGTGTGATAACGATCATCAGAAACTTTTTAGTCTCAGTTTCCGCCTGCACACCTGTGCAGTCTGTGTCATGTGACCTACGGTAAAGCGGCGCAGGACACTGATCACATCAGGCTTGAACCTGGGCTCCCCTGCAGGAGGGAGCCTCTGCTCTGTGGGTCAGCCTGTCCAGCCAACCAGCCAAAGTGAACAGCTTGAGCCTGTTAATACTTGACCATGATGGGAAATGATTTCAAACGCTCCACTCTGTTTGAAACACACTTTGCCTTTCCTAAAGAACAGAACCTTTTTCACTATTGAAGCAGTAGTTTTTGCAGCCACCTGCTTCTTAAAAACGACCTGGTCTGGTAGTGTGAGGGCTCTAAACCTACACACATAAGGATTTTTACAGCTTTAATGGCCTTCCTTATGAATTCTTAATGATAACTAAAGAGAGAACCTGATGTTTACCAGTGCTGCTAAGCTAGCCAGTGGCACAGAGGTGATGTGTTTCAGTTTCCCATCCAATGACTTTCCCATCCATGTGTCTGAAACGTTGGCACTCGCTCTAATCTTTTTAAAGCTCGCTGTTACAGCCCTCTAAAGGATCATGTTTGATTCCATCATAATAACTTCAAAACGCCGTGTACACTTTGAAGTGATTTTGTTTTTTGTTTTTTTTTTTCCCCCCGTGCTCTGCAGAGCTGACACTAACGCGGATGTAGAAAAATGTCAGTGACCCCTTTTAAAACATTTATCATATCAGCATAGGTCGGGCTGGCACAGAAGATGGAAAATCTGCCGCAGTCTGATTCCAGTTGCATTGATTGTGAGCACAGCAAATTGCTTATGAAAAACATACAGCGTGGGTGGTGTGCAGAGCCGGGGATATATTGTAGCTCTTAAAGAACGGCAGTCAGAATGTTAAGATAGCATCAGCTGTCAAGGTGACTCTGGCACTCTGCGTGTGTTGCCTGCTGGTTCCCAAAAATAGCTGATTTTTATGCCCTGCCCCTCCCTCCCTTTTTCTTTCACACTTCTGTGTCTCGCTCTTGTCTTCCTTTTCTTACTTGCAGCCTCTTTATTTTCTTCTTACATTTTTTTCCTCTCCCTCCCCTCTGTTTCTACTTTATCCCTCTAACTCTCCTCCACTACCTACCTTTCTCTGCCTCACTCCTCCTCCTCCTCCTCACTCATCATTCTCATTTTTCTCCCCATCTGCATCTGTGTTGCTTTTCAGTCTTTCCTACTTAATCTTCTCATTTCCTCCTGTCTCATTCCTGCCTGACTTTCCTCCTTTGCTCCTTCTGTTCCCCCGTCTTTCTTTCTCCTCCAGTTTTCCTCCTAGATCTTGAACATCCACTTATTCGTTCTTCCTTAACTTCACCCTGCATGTCCTGTTTCCTTTCCCCTCCTCCTTTTTCTTCTCTGTCTCACAACCTGTCTGTCTTGTCTCTCATCCAGCAGCAGGATGTCTGAGTTCAATGAGGAGCCGCGCTTCACTATTGAGCAGATAGATCTGCTGCAGCGACTGCGTCGCACCGGCATGACCAAGCAGGAGATTCTGCACGCACTTGAGACTCTGGACCGGCTGGACCGGGAGCATGGTGACAAGTTTGGCCGCCGCACCTCTTCCTCCTCCTCCTCCTCCTCCTCCTATGGAGTGGGCGGGGCAAACAGCAACTCTGCCTCAAATACTACTACATCATTCAACAATAACAACACTGCCTCAGCAGCCACCACCTCTTCCATGTCATGTAATGGCAACAACGAGGGCAGCACCGCCGATCACTCTGCGCCCGCAGCGTCTTCCACGACCTCCAGAATCTCCACCGCCACGCAGACACAGTTCAGCAGCGGAGGGGGGCTCTCGCTGTCACCTAGCAACAGCTATGACACCTCCCCACCTCCAGGGCCACCGCCGCCCTCCGCCATCTTGCCCTCACCAGTCTCACTGGTGGCTCTGTCACAGAACGGCAGGGATAGCCTAGCTGCCACGCCCAACGGGAAGCTGTCTCCTCCACGGTACCCGGTGAACAGTGCGGCTGCAGCGCGAGCGTTCGGGTTTGAAGCTACAGAAGAAGACCTGGACATTGACGATAAGGTGGAGGAGTTGATGAGGTCAGTAGTGATGAAGGGGGAACAAGCTCTAAAACTTTGTTTGTGAAACTTTTTTCCTTATAGGCAGTTATAAAACTTTATTTTGGTGTTTGCAGAACTGTACAGAATACTGAGAGAAAGTGGGTTTTGGTAACAGAAGACCAGATGTCCTCTGAGACTGTGGATGTGAATTCCATCATATCTGCAGTGAGACTGATCCTCTCACAGAATGTCCCTCTGCACAGAAGAAAACACTCAATCATCTTTTCTGACTAGTGCATTTTCATACTGACTGGCTGGTGTTGCAGCGGCCGTGTGGGTGAAGTCTGTATTAGTAGTAATACCTGAAGCATTGAAGCAAGAAAGCACAGTTTATGTTGGCGTAAATTAGATGTACCAACTGGATTCTCCACTGAAGTTCTGTTGTGTTCAGCTGCTGTTCAAACACGTAAATGTAAAACAAGACTCTGGTGTTGTGCTCAGTCTTGACCTTGGAAACGGCGAATGAAAAAATAATCTCACTACAAATGAATTAAGTTTTGGTGCTTTTGATGATCATATTGCATTATCTTCTTCTGCAGATGGAGGTTGTCACGTGTTTTAAAGACTTCTCATCCATTTTCTCATGAGAGCTGAGGTTCAGTGCTTCTGAATTTTTAAACAGAAGTAAACATTTCTCACCAAAAAGTCCATTCAGTAGCTATGCTCGAGGTGTTGATTCAGATTTGTCGTTTTAACAACATAGACCTACTCGTTGTTTAACCTGCTGTTGTCGTGTAAACGAATTTGATTGTGGTTGCAGATCATGTTCACCAGGATTTGTCTGTTAGAAAGTAGTTTTGCTGTCTCAGTCTGACTTTGTTGTAGTTGTGCTGAAAAGCTTTTTGTTCGCTCTGTAATCATGTTTGGTGATATGATGAAATGATTGCTGGTGTATTCCATGCTGTCAGTATGTGTTGGTTGCACTTGTGCCACTAATGCAAATACAGCTGAAGAACAGGAGACCTTGTGACACCTGTGAGAGAGGAAACTTGAAGGTGCATTTCTGCTTTGCCTTGAGGTGTTGCTGTGCACTTAACTGTAGCTTAAAATCCTGGCTTTGGGCTTTGGCTGGTGTGTCCTACATAATCTTGCAGTGTTGTTCATTTGTAATTATGTTTGTGGCAGATCCAGTGAAGGTTTGCACATGCAATGTCTGCAAGATGAAAGAAGCCAGTTCAAGGCGACTGTCCTTGTGGGCTCCACATACAGTAAGCTGCCACGCAGGCTTGATGTGCAGTTACATTTTTTCGAAGGTGGAGCTACAGTGATGCCCTCTTGATAACAATCAGTCTGCTCCTTATCACATGCAGTAGGCACCGACAGGCCAAAACCCATGATGTGTATTACACATCACATAAGGCAGAGAAAGCAGGAAATAATCACAATGGAAAAGCTGGAACTGGGGCAAGACTTGCTGGAACTAGCACAATAGTTGCTGATTTGAATGTCTTGATTGACTAATCAGATAATCAGCTAATCATTTCAACTCTGCTTGATGCAGAACCAGAGTTAAGCCTTTGCTGCAGACATGTGAATATATATTATCACTTGATAAGCATCACTGAACAGCATAAGCTATACATTTTTTTGAACTGTGCAGACATTTTGTTTTCAAGAGTGCTGGCTTCCATTTTTGCAAGCACAGCAGGACCACATGACAGTTGTGATTAGCACATTTGTCTTGTACAGCATGTTCCACATAAAGATATAAATCCTGTAATTGTGTATCGAAACAACAGACACAAGCATAAAGGCGTTCTTGTTGAGATAATGCCAATTCTGCACAGTCAACAAAGGCTGAATTTCATAAAATGGGAAATATTGTGCTGCAGACCTTTGAAAAAGCCTGCAGGGTTCAAGATGACATTTACAAAGAGGAAAGAATGAAAAGTCTTTCATGCACCTCTCTAAACATTACACGAAATCACACACAGTAACAGCTAACAATCGCTTACAGTTCACATGCTCAGCAGAACTTACACTCATTTCTGTGACTGTTTCTGTGTTCATAATCTATCACATTCCACATGTTAGACACCTCCTCTGTTCTTCAGAGCACTTTGCACATTAGCCCTCTCATCCTGCTGTGTCCCAGCTGCCCCTGTGTGAACAGTCAGAGTAAGAATAGACATTTAGAGCTCAGGCTCTACCCTCAGCACTGCACTAGATGTCCCGGTGCTCATTCCCGCTGCCTCTGCATTAAATTACATGTCCTCTTTAGACAGCCCAAGAAGTTAAGAAGTGTTCAAAAGCCCTCGTCCTCTCCGCCTGTAGGCCTCTCCAGCATCTCACCCGGTGGGACTGCAGGGGCTTGACACGAGGTTTCAGCTTGTCAACAATCCCACGGAGCCATTCTAATTTTTCTCTCTTTTAAGTGCACATTTCCGTCTCTGCAGGGGTTCGGCCTTTGAGTTGGCATCCAACACATCCCCCTCCCATCACCCCCCCCATCCTTCCATTTCCCACTCTTCCTCAGTCTTGTACAGCAGCTTGTGCTACATTGATTCACTGGTGTCGATACAAGCAGCGTTTTTGAGCTCTAATTTTAGCTGCGCCGCAAGAGGCTGGTGTGGAGGATATTGATGCCGGATGTAAAGTGTCGTGACGCATTTTCATTTCAGAAATATGCTAACAGAGAATGCAGGACATTGATGCGCTCTTTATTTTGACTGTGTCTGGGATACTAACTTGTTCAAAGGATGCTGTGATGGTATTGTCTCAGCATCTGCGCTGTTGAAGTTGGGTAGAGGTAGGCGCTCATTGTTAGTGCCTTCTAATACATGTATATGAAAAAGCATGTGCTAATAATATGGATAAATGCACCAAGCGGCTCACACATCTAAAAGGCGTTCACATCTGTACAAGGATGGCGAATTAACCTAAGACATTCACTAGCTTGTTGGTGTGTGTGTGTGTGTATGTGTATATATTACGTGTATGTATAAGGGAGGGGACTGGGCTCAAAGCCAGAAAGCAGGGCGGGTACACTGTGTGACTGCACATGTTCACTCACCACCCTCCATTCCTGCAAGTCTGTGCATGTTTTATTTTTTCCTCGCTGAGAACCCAGATAGCGGAAACATGTCTGCCAAATACATTTTGAAGATATAGATGAGCTGATTGTGGCTCAATTTATTTGAATTCTCACAGCCCTTGCCTTTGTGTTGCACTGAAATGCTTCGTTGATTATGAGGGAGTTTAACAAAAGAACAATGCCTCGATAATGCTGTTAAAATGCACCTCGGATTAGAAGGGAGCCTCGGCTTTGTAGAAATCCCATGAATATGTACGTTACACAAACGCAGATCTGATTGTCTGGCATACAAATCATTTAATGCACAATATACCAATCAAATGGTCTGAGTGTGATGTAAAGGAGCACAGCAACGACAGTTGAAGTGTTGGACGTGAAAGCTTTTGTAGTTGATGCTGTGTAAATGATGATATGGCAGCTTGCCCTGCAGCTCGGCATGTATTAGTCCATTTAAATTGTGAAAAAGTGAAAGCTGAAACTCTGGCCACACAGTCATCCAGACGTTTTACCCTCACTACATGTCTTTCTGTTTGCAATCTGTCAGTTCAGTGTTACTCCAACGTACTAAATCCATAAAAAATTCAGCTGTTCTTTGAAATGCTGTTGAGCTCCTTGTATGTGGTGCTTGAGATTTTACTGCTGACAGTGTGTAAAGATGCACTGCTCTGTTCTTACTTGTGCTGTGTGTGTTTGCAGGAGGGACAGCAGCTTGGTGAAAGAGGAGATCAAAGCGTTCCTGGGGAACAGGAGGATCTCTCAGGCTGTGGTAGCGCAAGTTACTGGTGAGTGGCAATACTGATACACTCTGAAACTATGTTGTTGATTTGAGGTGTTTTCTGTTGCCAGCACACTGTCATTTTTCTCAGATATGCACATTTATTTATTATTAACCATGCGTCTCTCCAGAAGAAATGTTTATCTTACATGTTAAACAATACAGAGAAGATCAGAGAGAGGTTCGTAAGCATCTGATTAATGTACACATAGGGGCGTACAGATGGTATGAGATTTTTGATCCCAAAGAGGAAAAAGGAGTAGATGTCATTTTGAAAATATGTCATACTTGGAGAAAAATCAGTTCAGACACAAATTTGCATGGAATGTGTTGCATGTGTTTGGAGAGGATCTTAAATAAATATTTGGCACTCATCAATCATCAAGGCTGTTACTCAATCGGCGTCTCCTAAGTGTCTGAAAAATCTGAACAAATTGAATTTTCGTTGCACATTTTGTTTCAACGATTTGCAGACGTTGATCAACCTTTTTAAAAATGTGTTTTGTGCAAGAACAGAAGACAAACACAAAGCTGTCTCAGTTTTGGTTCAATGACTATTTAACTATGCAACGACTGAAATGGAGGATAAATAATGTGAGTTTTTATATAATACGTAAGTGTTATTAGTAGTGTAGTACAAAAAACTGCTATCAACATTTGCAAACCTTGTGCGCCAAAGTGAAACTCTGATTCCCAGTTCAACAAATTATCAGACAACCAGCAGAGAGGAGTGAGAGCGTCCGGCGGTGTTTCTGTGGCTACATTTTGTGTGAGAGACAAGTGATCGAAGAAGAAATAAATTCAGAGCTAAGAGAGAAAAACACTTTGTCCCTCTAGTGTTCCCTTCTGTCTCGAATTTTTTTCGGGGGTTGTCTACAAATTGTAACGGGGCCTGATGCAAAGCGCTCTGTTGTAATTCGATGTCTGGCTGCTTTCCAGGCATCAGCCAGAGCAGGATCTCCCATTGGCTGCTACAGCACGGTTCCGACCTGAGTGAGCAGAAGAAGAGAGCCTTTTACCGCTGGTATACGCTGGAGAAAACCACACCAGGTACGCCGGAGTCTGGCAGCGCCACATTGTCTGTGTGTTTTTATCACAGGTTTTTTGTGTAGCTTATTGAAATACTGTGGTTAAAAATGGAAGCAAAAGCTTTAAGGGGGAAAAATGAAGAGATGATGAAGAAAGCTGAGGAGTCTTAAACTTGGATTTAAAGATAGCAGAAGCGGTAGCCTTCCTGAACGCCACAGGGGGCAGTTGCAGGAAAACGCTCAGCTGCCAGCAGTTTGTGGTTAAACTTTTAATGAGAGAAGTTAGAAATAGACAGCGTCTTGTGGTGTGTGTGGTGCAGTGTAATGTGATAAATATGATGCCTCATGTAACATCTCATATGTCAGCCAGATTCTCTTAAGGTGTGAACTGAATTGAGGCATGTGGAGACAACTGAAGACTGTGACATCAGCAGCTGACCTGTTGTGTTTGTGGTTTGTGCAGATTTCAGCACCTTTGATTTAGTTTTAGTGTTTTGATGAAAATGAATATTTTTCAGTCAAACTTTACCCACTTTGTTCGGGTTAGCTTTCATGTTCGTATCATGTTTGTAATGAATATTCAATGTCTATGACTTCTAAGCTTTTTGAGGCCACAGCTACAGCCGTCTTTGTCATAAATGGTCGGCAGTTACAGGTGTCGCTCTTGTTTGTGGCTGTTTTTCGAAACCACATACTGTACCAGAAGTACCTACTTATTCAGCCAAAAAGTGGTATGTTGTATGCTAGGGCTGCATGATATCACGAGAATTTGCAATATGCGATAATGGTGTTGAATATTGCAATGATGATATGATTCGCGATAAACAAATATGTAAGTTCACAGTTTTGTTTTGGTTTTTTTGTCATTAAAGGTTTTGTTTGTTCCATTACTTTCACAGACATTATAAAACCACTCAGACATATTTTGAATTGACCCAGTGTCAACAAATGTTTAAAATGACGGCTGTGTTGCTCTACAAACACATTTAGTGGTTGACTAGCCAAGCTGACTGAACCTGTTGTATTTCCTGTAAGTAGCCAAACAGTCACTTCATGGAAAAAAAGTTAACTTGCGTTTTGCCAGTTAAATGCTTTTAATGTGAGGTGCAGCTGTAGGAAATAATCTGTTTGCATTAGCTGTAACTTTTCTTGCAGTCTTCTGCGATTCGTCTATTGCACATCTTAATTTCAAAACGACAATAAATTTAAACTAAATCAGCAGAAATTTATTTATACTGTTTCAGTGCAGTGTGCTGCAATGTCACAACCAAAACCAGGCTGGGTATTTGTTTTTAAATTTACATTAAAAAAAAACAACTTTAACTTTGCCTTGCAGTTTGTGTCTAAGCACTCTGTGACCCATTGTATGCCCTATTACCCAATCACAATCGTTCTCTTTGTTAATAGAAAACTGAGAACAAGTGAACCATTAAACAGAAAATCAAGACAACAATCTACCTAAAAACTAAACGGTAGGAAGCATTTTGGAGTCAAAACCATAGACAGAAAAAGTCGAGAATAGAAGTAAGGTCATTGGCTTCCTCATAAAATGCAACTGCCATACAGTAATGTTACCATGACAACAAATCTGAAATCCCCAGCTTGTGTGTCATTCATGGCATTTCAGATGAACTAAACAGTGTAGTGATGAATTTGTTAGTCTTTTGAAATAATAAGAACATCAGATGTCGTAGTTGCATTCCAGGGTCAGTTTGCTGAATATGCTTTTCCCCGTCTGTCACTGTCTTTTCTTTTCTTTTCTTTTCTTTTCTTTTCTTTTCTTTTCTTTTCTTTTCTTTTCTTTTCTTTTTTTTTTTGGTAAAATCTAAGAGTTAGATTGACTGAAAGTCTCAATTTGTCATTTTCTCACTTAAGGCCAAATCTCAAGTCCAGATCTATTGCTCTGAAACTTCATTACACTGTAGCTCTGCTATTCATCTGTTATTAAAAAAACATAATTAATGTGCAGAGATCAACATAAGCTTTAGTTTTGTCTTTATCGGGCAGTTTGAATGTTTCTTTTGTCGCTGTAACACAGATGCAACGCCTAAGGATGAGTCTGCTAT
>JAQLOL010000010.1:3526464-3549233 GCA_029783665.1 Naso thynnoides
ATAATGACATATATATATATATATATATATATATATATATATATACACTCATATATATACACTCATATATATATACACTCATCATTGTTTATTTTGCAAAATACTCTCCAGTAAACTGTGTTCAGACAACACAGCCTGTGAGAAACCTAACCCATAGATAACAAATATTTTGCTGCTCTTTGTGACATTTGTTTCTCAACTTGACCTGCATAAACAGAGCTGGATTATTTGTGATTATATAATTCTGAAGAAATATGATGCAAGCCCATTTATTAAGTTAGGCGTCTGAAGTAGCCTTAAGTAAATACACAAAAAGATCGCATAAACTCATATTTATACATAAATTTATGGCCAGTCAAAATTCCTCCCTTTATAATTCTCTCCTCTCCGTCTCTCTCATACACATATACGCACATACAGAAGAGCAACTGTGCCGAGACATCTGTGTTCAGTTAGCAAGAGGCTTTTGGTGGCAACAGCATGAATCAACGCCTCCAAAGTTCAACAACACGTCGGCAGCACATCTCTCTTCACATGTCTCTGCTGCTGGAGAGACCTTTAATCCACAGCCTGCTCCGTCTCTGTCATGGTTAATGAAGTCTGCGTGCAATGGGAGTGTTAAATTGAATGAAACATAATATGATATGTTGGACTGCAGCGAGAACATCATTTAGTTCTTTGAAATCAGGAAGCATCGCCTTTGGCCTCCATGTACTCATTGATGGGGTGCTTAACTGGTCCTCAAACAGGAATGCTCATCTGACCTTAAGCATCTCCAGATGTTCCTGTATATTATTTATCCACTCCAATGCTATATATGGGCTCGAGTGTCATTTTGTGGCACTTAGTTATTGGTGATGTTGGGAAGGCTGCATGTTTTTCCTCAGCACTTCAACTCAGCTTGCACCTGCTCCCTTATTCAAACTTTATCCACTGCGAGTTTTCCTTTTTCTTTCTTTTGGAACTTTTTCATTATTGCTTAAATGTTCTGTTGTTTTCCCATCATGCCTTATACCAAATCCTCTAAACTGACAGACAAAATACTGTAATTGCTGGTGCTGTGTTTTTAAAATGATACATTTTTCAGGATCATAGTTCAGTACCATCCAAAACCGTTCCTTTTACCTTGTATCCTGTTTCTCTTCTCTGCACTTAAATCCCTGTGTCGCCCAGAAGCATTACACTAACAGTTATGTAAAGGTGTCTTGGAGTGCATCTGTGTGTCACTGCAGAATGAAAAGATTCAACTGCAAGAGGCCAAGAAAAACAAGCTTTGAGGGTGCAGAGGTCCTCGTGGGGACAGAGCAACAAGTTGCAAACATAATTATACTGAGTTGTTTTGGCAAAAATGCTGACAAATTGATGCTTATTTACACATCCAGCAGAAACAAAGTGATGTTAGTATACACAGAGGAGTTGTGTTTTATTATAGTGTTTTATTATATATAATGAGCAGGACAGTATCTTAGTCAACTGAAAAGGTGGGAGAATTCCAAAACCCTATTTGATGTATTTTTAATCGAAAGGCAACGGATCACCTAAAGAAAATGTATGCAGAACATGCAAACTGAATCAAAAACACTAGTTCAATATTTTGCCAAGGTGAAAGAGAAAACCGCTAAGCTGTGCTGCAAATGTTTCTGTATATTTACAGATTTAAAGTGACTTAAGCTTATGAGAACAAGAAGTATTTTTAAAAGCAGAGATGTATACCATCTCCAAAACTGAGGGTTTAATACATTGTTCTTATTAGTCTGGTGTCACCGTTTTAAACACTTTTTGTTTCACAAGTTCAAGAGAAACAACTGTTGCATTTCACTTTGGAGGTATAAGCACATGTAAAAAGGAGATAGACGAGATACTGAAATAGGTGTCTTCTCCTTGAGAGTAAAATGGGTGCATCTGAGAGAGAGAAAGGTATAATGTCGTCGTGTCCTTATCATCTTCAGCCTCTTAAAGGAATGGGCCTGCAGCTGCCAAATGAAGCGCAGAGAGTCAAAATGATCACATTCTAATGAAGTGGAGGCTCCAACACACTTCCTACAGAGGAAGATGTGGTGTGCTGCAACACTGACGGCTGCTGGCTGACAGAGAGGTGGAGGTAGAAAAGGAAAGGGGAGGAGAACAAAACAAACAGGGTGTGTGTGTGTGTGTGTGTGGGTGTGTGTGTGTGTGTGTGTGGGTGTGTGTGTGTGTGTGCGCGCACACACGCTGTATCAACCTATAGCCAGGCAGCAGACATCCCACGCCTTGTCCTCTGCAGCATGTTCCTTGGTGGAGCCCTGCCAACTCCAACAGCAGTGGAAACTGCTCTGTGCTATTTATGGCAAGACTGAGCCCGGCCTGGCCTAGCTCAGCTCAGCCCAGCCCCGCAAACACGCCTCCATCACTGCTGCAGAGAAAACTGATGCTGTTCTGATAACCTGGACTGTTGCATGGCGACCCAGTTAGGCCTCGTTCACCATGTCCGTGTCAAATTAGGGGATGATACTGTGCTGAAGTTCTGAACCCGTGACACATCAATCTCTTAGCAATATTGTGGCTCGTTTCTTGAGTTTAAATGTAAATGAAACCTTTTGTGTTGTTTCTTTTTTTTTGCTGTGATCATGACTTAAGAAGCAGCAGTCTTTGTCAGCACTTTTCTGTCACGTTTACAATCAGAATGTATTGTGAGGAGGTGGACTTTCTGCTTGCTGTGCTCAGTCGATCTGTAAAAACACTGCACGCATTGTTGCTACATTCAGTTTCCGCATTGGGACAGCCTGCAGACTGTGTGTTTCCAAGCTGTTGGCTGGTAGTGACATGACTCTTCATGACATAACTACCTTCTTCCATTTCATTTAAGTAGTAATTCTACCCCTCCCCAGGTGCCACTCTAAACATGCGGCCAGCTCCGTTACCTATGGAAGAGATGGAGTGGAGACAAACCCCACCACCCATCACCACTGCCCCTGGAACCTTCCGGCTGCGACGAGGAAGTCGCTTCACTTGGAGAAAAGAGTGCCTGGCCGTGATGGAGAGGTGGGTGGGGGAGAAAAGCAGCAGTTTTAACTTTTGTTTGTCATAACTTCTACCTCATTTCCACACAGAGTTCTGGAAACATTTCAGCCGGTCCAAGAAGATGCCTTTGACTCGTGTCATAAAGTCTCAATATTGGCTTACATGTTCTTCATACGTAACAGACAGCAGTAACTCTGCTTTGTTGACATTGTCCTTGTGTTATGACATTAATTTAATCAGTGTGATTCTTCTGCTATTTATAGCTACTTCAACGACAACCAGTACCCTGATGAGGCCAAACGGGAGGAGATAGCAAACGCCTGCAATGCTGTTATTCAGAAACCAGGTAAACCACAGAAACCGGGAATGTGTGTGTGTAAGAATATTGTAGCATTACACATGAAACTTGCTTATTTGTGTGCGTGTGTAATCCATGTCTGAGTGCTGTTTGAGAAACAGGACAGAAGTTATAAAAACTGTATTTAATAGATTTATATGTGTCAAAGTTAATTTTATGAAAGTGGAGAATCAATTTTTGTCTTCTGTGTGTTTGTTTAATACTGTCTGTTTTTTCCTGTAAAGCACATTAAGTTTACTTGTGAATGAGGGTGCTGTATAAATAAAACTGACTTGACTTGATGTGTCATGGAAAACAAACATTCCTGTATATTATCCTTACAGTCCGAATGTGTTTGGATCCGTACATTTTTGTATTCTGTCAGCCGTGCATCTTTGGCATCTTTACATGTTTGAGGTGTAATGTAGCAGAGAGTTGAAACAGTTAGTTAAGTTCGTTGCATAAGGCAAAACTTGAGAAAACCTTGTTCCACTTTTTTGTTTTTTTAAACCAAGCTCCCTTCAGCCCAGCCTTCTCGGAGCATATCAATAAATTTGAGTGTTTGGCAATTTCAAATCTGCATTCTTGGGTGGCAGTCATTGCCCCTTTGGACTTGGGGGCTGGAGTGTCATCCTGGTGGTGGAACACTCCTCCTGCCAGCTTCCCACGCCAAACCATCTTGATTTCTTCTTGGATTTTTAACCGTCTTTAGAGATTAGCCCCTGTCACAGTATGACCCTTAACACACGGATCCACTGGATCTGTGGTTTTCACAGCTCCCATTCATTCTATGTAGAACACCGTGCAATGCATTCTGGTAGCAGGGCATCTAATCTGGGGAGACAAGGCATCAGGTTGCACGCTCCTCATTTGCTTGAAGTTGAAAAACTTCATTTCCTGCAACTTAAAAGCTTATTTCTTGCCTAAAATGTCCTCAGAAAGACATTTCAGTGATCTGTTTTTGTAATGAGCGAGTTTACAAACGAGCTGCCATGTTGGACTGTTTGGAAATCTGCTTAACTGCCCACGGAGAGCCCATGAGCGAAACGTCTCACCAGTTAGGTGAATGAAGGGAACGTGACTGAATGGTGGCATTCAGCCGGTTCCCTGTTTTAGGGGGTGCCTTTATCATCCTTGTCAGGGCGCGCCCGTCAAGTGTGCACATCTGGGAGGTTGGCCTGGTGTAAAATGACACCCCAGTGGATCTCTGCTCTTAACCAGACAGTTCATCAGCAGCACATTGCATCCAGGAAAACTGACACCATCACCTTGCCTGTGAACTTCACCAATATGACTTTACTGGGAAGCCAGAATTTTTAAGTGTTTAAACTGTTATTATTTTTTTCATCCCTAGTTGGAAGCGGTAGAACCCACACCTCATCCATGGTCACAAATATTTAAGAAAACTCTCAGGATTCGCCCACAAATGGCAAGTTTGTCCCACAACATATCACGCTAATCGACTTCATCATTCCCAAGGAGTTTTGGGATCCAGTGAGCTGACACTGTGGTCACGCGGAGAGGGTTGTGGATGACTGCATGGACTCGTTCCTTGGAGATAACCACCTGTGGCAGTGCACCGTTGGGTTATTTATTGAATTTTTAACATCATGGAATGGATCAAGTCAGTCAGTCAGTCAGTTATCTTGGCTGTGGTGACAGTGAGTGCACATCAGGATGGGGACCTTCTTCCAGGCTCTCTCTGTTACCTTTGATGCAGCAGCCCACGTTCTCACCATGCTGTCAGAAGGGCCACCTTCCCCTGGTGTTACAACCATGAAGTCATTGACCTTTTTGCTCGAAAAGCCCTTGAGGTTGAAGTAGCAGATACCTGCACGAAGACTGACTGATGTCAGACAGTGCTGGCTTACAGCTTTAAAGAGAAATACCGCAAAAGCTATTAACTTCTAACCTTCTACCCAAAGTTGAACTTATCAGTTAGCTTTTGCACCTTTTAATGGTAAATTGATCAGCAAAAAAAATATCTGCAACAATTAGTGGATTGATTGTTTAGTCAGTATGCCAAAAATACACTTGTTACAGCTCACTTATGAACATTTGCTACTTTCTTCATGAGGAGAGCAGCTTGAATCTGATGTTACTTGGACTTTATCTAAATTTTACAAACCAAACATCTGCTTGTTATGGAATCGTGGGATCAAGTTATTTCTTTTCAACAGATAATGAAGAACCTTCAGTTGAGTGTTTATAAAAGAACAAATAAGAGTGAGATTCACAGCTTGAAGGAGCAGATAAATAACAAAAAAACAGGACCTAAAATGAAATAAAGAGACTGAAACAGGCTGGGGAAAAAGTAATTCAGCCAATCATTTTAACTGTGACAGTGTGAGATGTAGTTGAGCGTTGAAGTGATAGAGGATGCACTGAGTGATCAGACTGCCGTGTGATTTGTTACAGGGAAGAAGCTGTCGGATCTGGAGAGGGTTACGTCCCTGAAAGTTTACAACTGGTTTGCCAACCGCCGCAAAGAGATCAAGAGACGAGCTAACATTGGTAATGTGGCTGAAGGGGGGGGGGGCCTCTGATTGCAGTGCACTTCACCTTTAATTACATCCTTTTATGTTAACGGCACAATTTCATCTGTACCAACAGCAATTATACATTTTTTCTAATGCATTGAATGGATTACCATAATGTTTTTTCCATCACTGTAATTAGGTGAATGATTGATAATCTCTCACCTGACATCTGTAGTGACCTACGGTAAAGTATGCTCATAACTGCTGTGACATTGTAAAAATCCTCTTGCATTAACCTGGAAGCCAATCACACCTGCAAAACAGAAGCTCCATTACTTGTTAGCCAGATGACTCGACAGAGACTGAAGTTACTGAAGAGGTTCAGCATCATTTGGCCAAAGTGTTAACGTGTCGTCATTGGCAACCCTCCGCAGCAGTAGATCGCAGCCTCTTTCATGCAGTGTTTCCCAGCAGCCCAGTCAGTTGAGCTGATGGCTGAAATGTGATACAATTATAATAAATGGTTGGAACAGCAATTCTGCTCACTTTCAACCACTTTAAGCTATTTGAGGCAGCTGTTTTTTATTTCTTTGTATCTAATTATTTCAACCACTTCTCTTTTATTTTTCTGTATTTATAACTTTTATAACTTTTACCTATTGGTTCACTCTTCTGTCTTCTCTTGCTAACTCATATTCATGCACTCTCAAGTCTACTTTTATGATGTCTGATTTTTTATTATTATTATTTTTTTAAACAGGTGATAATTCAGTAACTACATGTTTAGCATGGAGGTCAGCGTTAGTGTTGGTATTGTACTGGACAGCATTATATTCTCAAGTGTTTCTAATAATCTGGCACCCTCGTACATGTGAAAAAATAAGCACCTCTGAATATAATGTCGAAGAGTAGAACAACACCTAAGATGTTGGTATGAATCTAAGTTTGAATGTAATGTTACAGAGGGCTGCATGATTTTGGAAAACATATCTAATTGTGATTATTTAGGCTAATATTACAATTGGGATATAATTTGTGATATCAGAGGAAATGATCATTTTGACATCATTATTCTAATTTTAATTTAAGTAGTTATTAATGGTTAATGAAATCGTTAAGACGTGATTTTTGCAGGGATCTTTGCCAAACAAAGATTTTTTTCTAAAATCTGTAGAATATGACGGAGGCCACGACAAGTCTGCAGCAGCTCAATATTTGAATTAAAATGGTATTTTGATACACATTTCTGCTTTAACAAACATTGCATCTCCCTGCAATTAAAAAATATCATCATATTGCAGTTTTGAATAAATTTCAATGACCTGTTCAAGCCTACTGTCACCATAACTGCACATAATAGATTTTGCAAATGCAGAATTTATGGCATAACTACTATTTGCTATTATTGAAAAAAGTGGCCAGTGAGAGTACATTTTAAAATCAAATTTAATTATCTTTTTTTTGTAATTTTTTTCCCTAGCTGCACCATAATCTCTCCATGTACCTGTGGTCGGGAATCACTTCTTTGTAATGTGTAATGAGGGACTTCATTAGTGATCCTTTGTAAATCTAATAATTCATCCTCTTCCTCCAAGAAGCCACAATCCTGGAGAGTCATGGTATAGACGTCCAGAGTCCAGGGGGGCACTCCAACAGCGATGACATCGATGGAAACGACTTCTCAGAGCAGGTAGAGCGAGATTTAAGAGCCCAAAAGACCAAAAACCGGAAGAAAAGAAAGAGAGATTTTCTTGTTGTGTTACTGTTTCATGTCCTCATTTTGTTTTGAACTGGTTTTTATTCATTTATATTTAGGGGTTCAAGCCCGTAGGGCTGAAACCATATTGTTTTTGCTCTGGTTTATTATTATTATTATTAGTATTAAAATTCCTCTTCTTCAGAAATGTATTCGCAAATACCCGTGAGATGGTAAATGGTAGAGACATGAAATTTTGCACCTTGTTTGGAAGTTGTGTGCAAATGCTGCAGAAGTAATTTGACCCCAGTTTGCCTGATGGGGGCGCTCTAATTAAAGAAAGACAGTTTTTCACTTTTAAATTCATAACTCCTATGCTGTAAGTCTGTAAATTTACATGGTATGGACATTCTTTGGATCAAACTCTGCAACTTTGCCATAGAACCCATAAGGTGCGCCATGTTGGATTTTTCACCAGTTTGAATTTTTTGAAAACCACATTTTTGACATCTCCTCCTAGGCTGTAGGTCTGATTCCTTCAAAATTCGTTGTGGGTCATCATTGGACCAAGCCGATCAAAAGTTACAGAAGGCTGGTTGATATCTTACTTTGTTTTCAAGATATTGACCAATGAACTTCAGACGGGGCGTGGCTTAGCACATAAATAAACAAAAGTCAACAATTATTGGGTCGACCAAAAGGGAGGCGCTATAAATGCAAAAAATGGGTGTAGCATAACACAAATCAGACGATAAATCAGAAATGGTTTGTCCTATTGTCACGAAACTCACAGGATATGTCCACATACATACCTGAAACATACCCTGAAATTTTCATTCAAATCAACCACTAGGGGGAGCTATAAATTAAAAAAGAAACAGCGTGGTATAATACAAATATGACTATATATCAGAATTTTTTTTCCAAATATTACAAAACTTGCAGGATATGTCAACATAAGTACCTGAAACGTACCCTAAAAATGTCATTCAAATCAACCACTACGGGGCACGAGAAACGCACAAAGTAGGCGTGGCATAACACAAATCAGACTAGAAGTTGGGAGCTGTTCGTCCAGTCATCACAAAACTTTTAGGATATGTCCACATCACCACCTGAAACATACCCTTAAAGTTATTTTTAATGAAGCTGTTGAAGCTTTCAACTTCTAATGGTCTTTGTTGGCTTGAATCCCAGAGTTGCGGCTTGCGGCTATATTTCTTTCAGCTGTAGGGAAAAGGCTGTTCTCGGACAGCACTCAGTATTCCAGTCATCAGTCAAATATAATTATACATGTTACATTTGTCTCTCATTCCAACCTAACAAAACATCAGTTGACTTTACCAATGAGTGTTCTCTCTTTAGTCAAAGCTGTGTTAATAACTGAAAGCAGCAGCTCGTGGTGTTTGTCTGGAGTAGCCTCACTGCTGTGGCCTCGCTGGCACATTTTCCACATATTCACAAACAAAGAACATTTTACCGCTGTTTCCTTGCAGATGAACTTTAAATTTATCAGACCCAAATATAGAAATCACATTAAGTTCTTTATTTATATGAAAAATGGCCACTCACAGCTGTTGCTCAAGGCACATGAATCAACAAAAGCTGACTTTCTTCTTTTCCAGTAACGAGTGGAGAATTAAGCTGGAGCAATGAAAAAGGAGCAGTGCTCTGTTTTATTGTAGAAACCTGCAAGTGGAAATGATGTTTCGGTTTAAGTTTTCATGTTTTACCCTTTAGTTCACAACACACTAAATCTCCTGTCAAGTCAAGGTAGTTGAAAGTATCTAGCTAATGAATAATGAACTCAGTATACGTATTAAATCTGGAAAAGTGTTATCACAGTCTGAACTAAATGTGTAAAAAAAAAAAATTCAAGTTATCTTGAATATTGTAAATTATTTCTCTTATTAAACATGAGTTGATTTTTTTCTTTAATCATTCCTTCCTAAATGGCTAATTTTATCTCTGCCAGGCATGTGACCTGCCCTATTTTGACAAGAGACCTCTCAGCCGACCTTTTGGCCTTTACCGACTGGAGCCCACCTCGCCAACACAGGTACGTCCGCACACAGAAACATGTTTGCCTCAACACTGCATTTTCATAGTAAGGCAAATGGGATCTGGGTCTCTTTCACCTGTGTTTTTTTTGGTTTTTGCTACCATGGCAGTCTGCTCTGATCAGCTGATCTGATCCGTAAAGTCTTTGTGCCTGTGGCTGCAGAGAGCACTGCTCTACAGCATAGTCCCAAAAAGGGCCAAGAGAGCCTCCTCCTTATCAGGCAGAGGTTTAACAGAGGTCCCTTCTTCACAATTACACTCTGATTGCATCTTGATTCCTCTTTATAATAGCAGTCATTTAACAGTAATCAGACAGCATGTCACTTAAAAGTGGATTTGATGTCTTCGTGCACATACAAAAGATTACAGCTCACTGTTAAATTCATTCCTTAAACAGGCCCCCAGCAGCCCCGACAATGATCGACTGAAGCACACTGAGTATATTTGAGCCGCAGCTGCCATGTTGGAGGTCTTGTCAGTGACTACAACTAAATGTCTCTTAGTGATCTGTTGTTCCTCTGTCACTGTATTTAACAGCTCAGCTAGGCTGGCACTTGTGTGGCTTTCAGTCTTGTTCTTGTTCTTGTTCTTGTTTGGAGCAAAAGACGTGATGCTGAAGTGATACAAGGTTCTGTGTCAGTGAATAACTATGCATCGTGTGTTGCAGCTACCTTACCCACTTCCTGCAGTGAGTCGGTCACTCAGGTGTCTGTCTCAACGTAGAGTGTGGGGACCGCTGCATCTGTTAAATACCATCGAGAGGAGATGTTGAATCTGTGTAGCAAAGTGCAAAATCTTGTTTTCAATGACAGAATGCGACACAAATATTTAGCAATAAAAGTCGTAATGGAGTTTGTGATTTACTACATTCTTTGGAGTTGTGAAAACAGTGTGGCCCTTTTGCTCACCACATTGTGTTTCTGTTATGTGCTCCCCATAAACTGTCTGGTGGTCGCTGCACTTCTGCTTCTCCAAGTTCCACTTTCTTCGTTCCGTCAATATTACGTTTTTATAGTTTAGAAAATAGACGTTTGACATTTATAAATCAGTTCAGAATTGTTCATGCCTGCATTGTGATACATTAAAGGATCGATTTTTATCTCCTACCCATGCGGCTCACACACGTCTTCAGTGTGAAAAACTCAAAGCTTGGTCAGCCGTGCACAGGTATGGTTACAAAGCCACAGGACAATTGCTATTTGGGGCAGGACGTCAGCAAACAGTCACGTTCAGCCTAACAGCCAAAACTAAGCAAGAACATAAAGCACAGGTGGAAAATGAGCCTTGACCACAGAAGTACAATTCCTTTCATTTCTTTTATTCACACATTCTCAGTGCGTGCTGTGTCATCTCTTGACGGCTGTTCTCACACTTTCCCCCCTCGTCCCAGGATGACAGTGCAGCGCATAGCGAGCACCAGGACCCCATCTCTCTGGCTGTGGAGATGGCTGCTGTCAACCACACCATCCTGGCCCTGTCGAGAACTGGAGGAGTCCCCAACGACATCAAGACGGAGTCCCTGGAGGACGAATGAACTGGAAAAAGAGAAGGAGGAGCAACGAAAGTGGAAACGAGGGGCAAAAAAAAGAGACCAAAATAATGCTACTTAGTAAACCTGAATCTGTCCCTCAGCCAGCCCCCCGCCAACTTTTCCTTCTCTCTCAGCTTCCCTCCTCCCACAGAATCCTTGTAAACAGTAATTACCCCCCACCCAGCTCTCCCCATATATTGACACAGCTGGCGGAAGTGGGTCACTATACGTCCTCTGATTTCTGTGAAAATGTTCCACGGAAAGAAGAAAAGGGGTCTTTTAACCTCAACACAGTGATCCTCGTTGGGGATTGTGTCTCTAAGGAAGCCCCTTCTCTCCCCTGACTACACTCTCCTCACAGGATACCTCTTGTCCTTCCTCTCCTCTTCCCCACTCCCCCCTCCTTCCCCCTCCAGCCTGGTGTTCTGAGCCGATCCTCAGTCTATCTCACCTCCGCGTCAACCTCAGAAAAATAACATGTACTGTATATATAATATATATATGGTTCTTATGGTTCTCAGTCACACTTAGCTCATGGTGTGCTACCTACCTACCTACAAACCCTTCAAATTTCAACCTCGTCATTGTGCAATTCATCGGAAGAGCAGCCTTTAGCCATTGTCCTGGGAAAGATGGATGATGAGGGTTTGCTTCTCTCCCTCTCTGGCACTGAGGCGGTAAGAAAGTATACGGGCAAATGTTATTGTCCAGTCACTGTCTTCTACCTTCTATAGTTATCATTTGTCAGCAGAAAGGCTTTTTGTTGTCCTACAGCAGAGCTGCTGTTGGATGAAAATGTCTCTAAATTCAGCTTAAAAAGAAGTAGCCTTAATTTCATACGGACAGTTTCACTTTTTGCAGTATATAGCAGGTTCTAAACAAGGAAGAACTAGAAACGTTTGAGTAATGTCGAGTGCAACAGCAGCAGTGTCTTTAGTTCCTCCACCTGCATTTCCCTGTTTTTAGCCCAAATGGCGACTGGATATACAATCACTTTGCCTTGATATTAGTTTCCCAGTGCCACTATAGTTAAGTACTCGAGGCTATGAGAATCAGTTTATGGTCAATGTGATAATCAAGCAAACTTAAGCTATCTAACGAGTGGAATCGTGCTTTTTATTAAAATGTCATACATGCCAAAGGAAAAGATGCTTGGAGCAAAAAGCTAAGAGGCTAAGCTAAGACTGATCCTAAAATGGTGTTGGTGTTCATCCAAAGTGATTTCTACTAACTCCTTTGGCGTACACGCTCAGTGAAGCTTTTTGAGTCAGTGTGGCGTCATGGGTGGGTGTGACACTACGGCAGGCCTGTGTCAGTAATGATGGGTATTAGCACCCAGATATATAATTATAAAATACCCCTCAGCTATTTACTACTTGTTCTGTGATGCTGCCTCGTTATAATAACCTAAAGAATGTGCTTTCAGAAGATTTTTTTAAATATCAGTGGTTACAAATTAGACTAAATCCACACTGGAAATGGTTTAGAATATCAGAACTTCTGAGGCTGTTTTTATGTTTATTTCATCTATACAGTTTAGCCTCAAAGGTAAGAGCATCATTTTGAAGGGAGTCAGAAACATTTAAAGCATTCATACTGGAAAATAATTTCCCACTTCTTGTTCTTTCTTTCTTTTTTTTTTTCTTTTATCCCCCCCCCGGGTGAAACTTTTCCAAAGCCATCTTTGACTGAAGATCATCATAATGTCATAAGCTGCCATTTAAGCTGTGGTCCCTAAAGGTGTAGGTAGGTGTCCTGTCAAGTATTAGCTTTTTTTTTTAGTCTTAACACAGATAACTTCAAATTTGGCCTTAGGGTATAAAGGTTAAAATAATAGATGTCTTCACTGACGTCGGAAGACTCATGTCTGTACATTAGTATGATTCTAGAGCTTAGAGTCAGTTAGTTTAGCACAAAGGCTTAAGCCTTTTCACTCTGTCCAAAGGTAACAAAAACAGCCGAATAAATTCTGTAAAGCTCAATAATTAAACAGTTACATTTTAGTTTTTAATAAGCCATACAAGAAATCAAGTTGAAAAAGTTGAAGTTAAAAGTTAACAGCTGGTTGTGTCCTGAAGGCACAATGACCTTCTGTGTACTTCTAATACTTCTACAGGGAGTATAATGTGTTAATTAGTGATATTTTAGGCACTAATAGAAAGATATTTTCACCTTTGGACAGAACCAGGCTAGCTGTTTCTTCTGCTTCCAGTCCCTAGGCTAAGTGATGCTAACTGTCCCCTGGCTCTAGCTGTCTGTTCAGCTTAGAGTATGTGACACCTGTAACACCAAACCAAACGATGAATTCACTTTTTGTATAGATGAATAAAGAAGTGTAGCCGTGTTACTGCACAAGGAGGATTTTATCCCCCTGCTTTTTACCTTTGGGCAGAGCCTGACTGTTTCTCCCAGTTCCCTCTTTTTATGCTAAGCTAACTGTGTTCTTGTATCTTCATATCTAGTGTGCAGACATGAGAGAGGTACCAATCTTTTCATCTACTCTAATCAAGAAAGCTAAAAAGCGCATTCCATACTTTTTCTTTGAAAAATCTACTTCCTTAGTGATGGTTTTGGAGAAGTTGGAAAATATTCTACAAGACAAGATTAAACAAAATATTTCACAAGGAACTCAAAGACAGAAATCTCGTTAGTTTTCATGTTTTAAAGAGTAAGATATGACATCGGTGATGTATCAAATGATCTAGTATCTGGATCCTGCTTGTAGAATAGCTTCCAGCCCTGGGCCCTAGTCTAGTAAAGCTCTATTTGAATCAATTGCTTCTGTGTGTACGAAGCTGCAAACACGGTGACTCTGTACTAGGACCTGTGTTTCAAAAAGAAAGGGTTGAAAATATAAAAACTATGTATTTATACTCATTTTTTATGGTAATGTACAAAAAAGAATGACATATGTTTTGAAATGAAACATGCTTTTATTGTTAAATTAATCCTGCTTTTTGATTGCTTCTGACTTATTTTTCTATTATCACTTAAAGCATTTGTTTTTCTTTGTGTTATTGCTTGTTTGACTGAACAACAGTCTCCCCTGTTTGTGTGTGAGGTAGTAAGCTATTTTGTGAAAGACTAATAATGATGCACCTTATTCAAAGGCAGAATGATTTGAATTTTCCTAAAAGGAACAGTGTATCGATCGTACAAAATTAATTCCTATCAATCATCACTTTGACTCACTAAAAGTGTGTTGAAGTGTTTGTATCTGCAGAGACCTGCCCTCTGCCTTTATTTTCTTGTGTGTTTCTTTTGTTTGGGACAGTCTTGTGCATCCTGGGCAGTTGGTTTGTAGCCCCCAGCCAATAACAGGGTGAGGTTGGGAATCTGTAAAAATAAGGTGGGTGCCAGAAGATCGTAAGCACACATCCAAGATGGGTCGGGGAGGAGAGATCAACTTGGAATGTTGTGTTTACAAACTGAAAGCGACAAATCCTGCTCATTCTGCCTCTAAGAAAAGCATTGCTCTTGACTGAGCTTAAAATGTAACGTTCTTCCTCTGAGCCTTTGAAAAGGCAAACGTCCATTATACTATAATCGGGCTGGTGTGAAAACCCATGTAGATACAACTGCTTCACACAGCATATTGTATTAAATCAAAGCCCCAGTATGTGCTGTTATCTTCTTGAAACAATGCCATACCAAACTCCATAGTGAAATCTAGCGTTTTAATGTTGACAGTCCTCTTGCAAACAAGTTCATAACTCATAAGACATGGCTCAAAGAAATAGTAAAATTTAGAATCACTACAATTAGATTATTTACGTGCAGGTTTGTATGAAAGTGCAGTGCCAAGTTCCATGTAGTTCCATTTCCATACTGTTGAGATTAGTAAAAAAAACCCCACAATAATATTGTCCTTCAATATTGTGTTTTGGTGAAGTGTTTCACTTCTGAAACTGCAGAAGAACTTGTGTGCTTTTGAAAATGTCAGAACCAAAAGGGGCTGTTTTATTGGCTGACACCCAAAACTCAGGCCAACAGCTAAGTTTTAATTTGAAGGAAACTACTTTAAAACCCAGCACTGAAAATTGTTGCCTCCCCTGCGCGGTGTGTTTGTTGCTGCAACTGATTGAATTTAACAGTTAAACCCTTTTGTTCTATTTGAAGGATTTTTTCTGTGGAGTCTGGTGTGGCGTTCTCTCCCCACACAAAGAATGTGTTAGTGAAATAAATTGTATGTAAAAGGAAAAGACTACAAAGAGTGCATTTAGAGATTATTCTCTCACTTTAAGACACTTTTAAATGAATTGCCTTAGAGCTTGAGAGATGCCATGGCCTAATTAGCAAGTACAAGCTTTTATCCAGCAGTATTTTATGTGAGTGTTCAAGCTTGACAGAAATGTTTATGGGTTGGAAGAAAGAACACTCAGATGCTTGAGAAGTAAAGATTATGTGTGTTTTCTGAGAGAAAACTGGAAACAAAGTGTCCTGAATAACAGCATGAAACCTGAAACAGGCTCTCTCCACCCAGTGTCGTGTGTACTCCAGTGGTAGTGATTTCTCTGAAGGGGTGTCCTCTCGTGGTGTGTCAGGGTCAACATGTCTACATGTTCTTCTGTGTCCCCAGTGAAAACACCATCCACTTCATCCCAGTATAGATCCAAAACAGAGGACTGAATGCTGTTGTATCAATCTCAAATCTAGTTATGTTCAGAATTACTGTATTGCCCATTTCAGACTTTAGTGCCTTTTTTGGACAGTAGACTGTTCTGTAATTAAGATGTAGTATATATACATTTTTTTGTACAGTTTCTTTGTTCATTTTTTTAACTTGTGTTTATTTTAGTATGATATATATAATGTACAAGAGAATAAAGCTATATCAATGAGAACATGTACGCAGATTCATTACACACTGGTGGGTGACAACAGAATGAAATTTATTTCACAATATAAAAAGTTGATTTTGCTTTTTATTTTCAATATTATGTCTTCATCTTAAAATAAATAAGCAGGCAAAAAGATCCATTAAATTCACAAGTACAAAATGTCTTAAAATAATTCTAATGGCGTTACACCGAACACAATCCCTCAAGTATCCTCACCACGCAGAAATCAACAGGTTCCCACACACACGATAATTTAAAAAAAAGAAAAACAGTTCCAAACAATTGGCAAAAATCTACTCTTTAAAATGAAGCCACAATCAATCTTGACACATTTCATGGAAACATGGCTGGTGAAAAGTTGTAGCAAAATTTCAGTAGTGTTTATCTGAAAGGGGAGTGTTTTTTTCCCTGAAACAGTAGAAATACACATTCAGGAGCTAAAAAAAAGCTCCGGTTAAATGGTTTTCAGCAGCACAAGATTTAGTGGTATTTCATCAAGGCACATGAGTTGTAGTAGTAGTCATATTTTCTAAGGCACAAAAATAAAACATCTAATTGCATTCAATGAAACAATATCAACAGGTACAAGCAATTTATGATTCTTGAAGATATTCAAACATGAAGCTGCATAACATATTTTGATCAGTAGAAATATGAGCCCATCAGTGTGTTGCATAAGCAAAAAGAGACGTGCATCATTTAAAATCCAATTAATTACACACAAATGGTTATTAGCATTAATGTCCCTAAAACCATTCACAATTTCTGATAAAACTTCATATTATTTATCTAGCTTTCAACAGTACACACAATCCTTTAACAGGCAATGAATGATGAACATCTGATAGGTGAGAGGGTTCCCTCTACGAAAGAGTAGCGTGCAGTGACTTGTCTTTTGCTGGGTAAATTAGAGAAAAATGCCATTTTCAATTATGCTTTTTTCAGATCTGCCCAGATAAAACACTTTATTTTCATTCTCTCTAAAAGCTTGCCCTAAAATCACATCAACTGCATGTGTGATGGGTAAATTGGTGTCCAGCAACTAGCTGTTTAGCAGACACTGAAACTCTTAGGTGTTCCATGACTTGCGATTCTCTCCTTTGCTACGCCCGGTTGTTGCCCCACCACCTTCTCCTTTGGCCAGAGCGGTGAGGGCTGCCAGGTTTGGGCTGGATCCCGACAGGTTGGCACTGCGACGTTTTTGCTGTTGCTGCTGGCGACGGCGCTTACTGCCACCCCGGCTCACCCTGTCTGGCCTTACCAGCACTCCGTAACCAGGGTTACAGTGGAAGTAATGCTTACCACCCACTGAGCCATCATTCTTTCCTGGAAAGAAAAATTGTTTGCTTTGTTTGAGATCTTGAGTGGCGAAAGAACTAATTTAGAGTGAAGAATGCAATAAGGTCATATCCATCAAATAGCAACACTGACCACTGTTCTACTCACCTGCTGGTACCTCCAGCTCAACTCCCACCCAGGTACCCTTCGCAAAATCTGTGGGTCCAACATAACGGACTGTGCCACTCTTATTGGTACCCACAGTCACGAACTCTCCCTCTTTTAACCATTCAGGTAGAACAGTAAAAGCAGCTGCATCTCCTTCCTCAGAGTCTGAGATAATTTCCAGGCTTTCCATCGGCACAGATAGGTTAAGTCCTGCCCCTATGCTGCTGGTGTGATCCTGAATGAGTTTATCCTCCTCCTCACCAAGAATTCGCTGAAAGGACTTGAGATCTGAACTCTTAACCTTCTGGATCTTGAAGGGGTTGGCCACTTCTTTGGGAGGCTGAAAACTGGACACAGAGGGCTCTGGAGTTGTGGCAGCTTTCGTAGATGCGTTAGCAGGTGCCTCCTGATGGACTTGGGAGGTGGCTGAGACATCAAAGTTGGCCTGTTTTTTGGATGAATCTTGAAGAACCAGGTCTCCTGATGAGGCAGGAGCTGAAACCAAAACTTCGGACACGAATGGGATTAGGTTTGGATCTGGATCTTTAGCATTGTCACAGGTCTTTTGGTCTTGTTCGGGATTATGTGGCTGAGGGATGACTGTTTCAGATTGACTTTGACCTTTGAGCTCAAGTTCTCTCAGAGGAATTTCTGGTTTTGAGTGGTCTGTTTGTGAATCCTCTGTCTGTTTGGTTTTGTTCTCTTGCACTAACAATAAATCTTTGAGAGGTTCTAAATGATCTAATTGTTCTGATTCAATATGGTCACTTGTTGAGATTTGTGTTTGTTCATCCTGGCACTGAAAGTCTGATTTTTCAACTGAATTAGGCTCTTGTTGCTCCTTCAACTGGACCGATGAAGACAGACTTGGTTCTTCTTGACTGGGATTTGAATTTGATGGAGTGTCGTCTGGTTTGGATGGTAACAAGTCAGTCCTCTGGTCAGCTGCCTTGGCAACCAGCGATGACTGCTCAGACTCTGATTGGTCCACAAGAAAAGATTCAGGATCAGTAACTTTAGTGTCCTCTTCCTCCTCATCAGGGACTGCCTCAAAGCCATCTGCTCTGCCGCCAGACAACGGAGGTAGGTCCCAGCTTAGTGTGTAAACTTCTGACAGTGTTGCTGTAGATAGAGATGTTGAGATGTATCCGCTTGATGCTTCGCTCACTGGGCTGGGGGTGGAGTCCTCTATCTCTGGAATGATTGGAGGTGGGAGGGACATGGATCTGGGGCTCTGCATTTGGAGGTCAGGAGGAACAATTTCTTCAATTGGAACCTAAAGGAAACCATGGCAATAAAGGTAATTGTAACTCAAAATGCATCAAAAGTCTAAATCCCCATCTGAAATGTCACTTCCTAAAAGTCTTACTTAGAGTGCACTTAAATCTGCAGGTTGTGGGTCAGCATTTGCATGTGTGCACAGAGTTGCACCTGCACACATGGCAAATGGTTTGGTCTCAGCCAAATGTTGAGGGAAATATCTGGCTCTGCAGCTGCTTAACACCCACTTTGTTCACAAGTTAGTTGCTAATGTCTGCTATTTGGTGAGGGACCATTTAGCAGTCAGTTTATCTGAACTTTTTCACTTAAAAAAAGGTGCTTGTTGCTGATGAAAACAACATCAATAAGATCCGAAGAGTGAGGATGTGGCACATAAAACCAAAACAATGTGCTGAGAAACACAGACATAAAGATGTATGATGCATCTCACCTTCCTACCACCATTACGAAAAATTAAGTCTAAATATGTCAGATACAGGCGAGCTGTCTTGCTATAGTGATGTAATGTGCAGCGGGATTATGTGCAGCCGTGATCGATAGAGCTATCAGTCATGACCTTCTTTAGCATCAAATAACTGATTTAAACCCAAGGTATGAAAAAACAAACACTTAAACATACACCACTGCAACAAGAACTATCTAAGACGGCAGGAACCATCTTTAGGAAAAATTTATCTAAGGCGTACTTCAACTTTTTGGTCCATGTCCTAACTGCTAGAATGGAGGGAGTGGGATTAATGATCTATACTGCAGCCAGTCACCAGGGGAGTTCAAAATGTTTTGGCTGTCATGTTGTCCAGCTTTATGTCAATGGCTGACAGATGTTAAAAACTTAAGTACAGCTAAGAGTTGAGGTAATAATTCTTTGAGAGATCATCACGTCACCTCGTTTACATTACACATAGTTTTTTGATCCATTTTTAATATAAAAGTTTCATTTGAAAAGATATCTACAAACCTGTGATACAACATAATGCTATGTAAGTGTATAAAAGTGTAAGAAAACAGGAAAAGAAAGAAAAAGCCACAGAGAAAATTAAAGTACAAAAATAACTGCCCTGGTGGAAAACCCACCCACTACCAACACCTCCCATAAACCGAAATTCATTACAATATAGGAATCATAAACGTGTTTCCCAAATGGTAACATAGTGTGGCCACAACCAGCACGTTAGATAGTAAATAAAAAAAGGCTGCAATTTAAAAAACAGTTGCATCCCTGCATTCCTTGTACATACAGATACATATGGCACTTACTGGCTGCTGCTGTTTGCTCCAGCCCTCTTCAACACTGGCTGACTGCACCATGATGCGAGGCAGATCCTACAACAGGAGAGCAATTTAAAAAGATGTTCAATACATGACATTTTAAATAAAAGTGAGAATCTGCAAATTAATGCTCAACGATTGTCAAGCAGATTTCAAAATGTGGTTATGAGCAGCTCCATGTCATTTCAGTCCAGTTCAAGCTGGAGATTACAAGCCCGTTGATTTTTAAACCTGTTTATTATTCTGCGTGCATGAAGCGGTGATTAGCTGCCGCGAGGGAATAATAAAGCTCCTGCCTCTAGATGACAGTAAGATAGAAGCCCAGCCTGCAGGGAACCAGTTAATCTCCGATTCTTAAAAGATGACTGATACTGTGGGCTGAGCATTGTACTGTACATCTTCCTCTGGCAGCCTCACAGAATACTTAGCGAAGAGAACTAACCAGGACAGTTGGCAATTTGTTACGATATATCAGACCTTAACAGACATGTTATCATTGCTTTAGATTCAGTTTTACAGATCAACATACTACAAAGGAGAAAAACATTATTATTTATAATTATTTGTGGTGATCCACAGTCAAAATGTTGATATGAGATGCAGAAAGTGCAATAAAAATATTTTTGGTAATCAGATCGCTTGGACAGATAATCATGATAAACGGGTAAAACAATCAGAGTAATTATACCATAATTATAATTGCACCCATAATCATTATCCCTTTCAGTACTCTAGTTACCTCTTTCACATTCAATATGATCTGTCAGCTGATTAAATATTGTGCATGATTTGCCTAACCTTTTTTTCTTTTTAAGGTTTTTTGAAGAAGGTCATAAAAAAGAAAACAGAGATAGTTGAAGATGTTTAACGAAACAGGACAATTTCTCAATTGTGTGCTTACCAGACAGTCACAGGATATTAATAAGGATGATTGGTTGACTCTCATGCATCCCTGACATCACATTCTGAAATCATTAACACTTGATTATTCAAACTCTAATGATCAAAACTTTGTGGGGATTCGGTTCTCTTTGCACTTTAGCTCGGAGCAGAATGACAACCTACGTGGACGAGACGTCTACCATCAGAGAGCAGGTCAAACACATGTATCCTTGCATTCTCTGGCTGCGGACAGAAAACCTGGTCGTCAAAACAACACATCATGGGCATAACATGGCTGCCTCTTCTGTTATCATTTTAATGTGGACAGAAATAAGCATTCCCATTAAAAAGTCAGATGTCTTAAGTCTTTGGATGAATGTTCAAGTCAAGTTTCAAGTCTCAGCAAAGCAAGTCTCAAGTCCCTTGAGTACGAAGCTGAGAGCGGCCATGGTCGGTCCTATCTTTTTCATTCTGTTATCCCGAGATCATGAAAAAATAATTTTGTTATCACAGGATACGGCTTGTTTTCCCATGATAATGGAATAAATTAATGCATTATAACAGGATAATAAGGCTCGTTTTTCTGTGATGATGGGATAATTTATCACGTGAGCTCTCATTATGTGATCAAAAGTGAGTGTGTGGTTCATGCTCACACAGATTTGGCCCCTCAAGATCTCTGCCAGCAGCATCACTGAAGTGCGATTGTCTGTAAAGCTTCAGCCGATGAGTGCTGATCTGAATGTCTCTAACAGAAAGACACAGTGTGACTTCTGCCTGTGTCAGACCTTGATTGAAGCACAGTCTGATGCATTGATCAATAGATACTTTGTTATGTGACATTTTCAGCAAGCTTACTTATAGGTATCAAGAGCATCTACACACTGGCACTGGTGCCACTCCAGATCTCTGATAAAAATTATTAGAAGAGGAAACAACAAGCTTTTTTTAGTCCCATTCTCACAGGAAAACAAGCCTTTGTTATTCCGTGATAACACATTAATATATTCTGTTATCACACAAAAACGAAATTTCTTCATGATCTTGAGATAACAGAATGAAAATGATAGTAATGACCATGGCCACTCTTGGCCTCCATACCTGAGGACAAGTTCAAGTCACTTTATAAATTATCACAGACACACTGTCGGTACAAGTCTCTCTGAATGCTAAACGTTCAAATTGTATTCATGTTAGCAAAACACACCTGAGGTTCCTGGGAATATAATTGCTTTTGCAGTGTGTTGGTAATAAACCAAAGTTCTATTTCATCCCTGCTGACCGCCAGAGGCGGTGCTTTAAGCACTGAATATTCCCCTATACTCGAAGGAGACCACATCTTCCGGTGTCACCTGAGGATCGTTTCCTTTTTTACTTCTTGCGCGCAATTTGCTTCGGGAAGCATTTAGCATAAGTTGCTGCTTTACTACAGCTACCTTATACTCCATTGTGAGTAGCTCTGTGGCTGTTGTCAGTCGGAGCAGCGACAAGTCGCCCTCCAGGAGCTGTGACGGCGATCTTTTTTTCTCTCTTTGAAGGAGTGTTTTTCTCTGTTTGTTTGTTGGCTTGCATGGACGCCGGCATCCCTTCGCTGGTAAGGTAGCATCTCCACTTTACTCCCGACACAGTGAGTATCTCCTCAGTTCTTGCTAAAGCAGGCTACCGTGTTACTTTAGTTTACTTGTTAAAATTTGTCGGTGACTGCTGCATTCGCGCATCTCCCTTAATCGAGCCTATTAGCTGGCGGGTCGCTTGAGCGCGTCCCGTTGCCCAGCGCAGATTCTTTGTTAGCGGTAGCGTTTTTTTGTGGAATTCTCCTCTGCTGGTACAGGCAGCGTATGCGCTCCCTCCCCCCAGTATATAGCTTCTGGTACAGGCAGCGTACGCGCTCCCTCCCCCCAGTATATAGCTTCCACTCGTCTATCTGTAGCGTTAGCGCTCAGGT
>JAQLOL010000010.1:3581627-3592690 GCA_029783665.1 Naso thynnoides
GAATTATCAAAGGAAAACTCTATCGAGAAAGACAGGGCTGGCAGAAGCAGTGCTGCAGCAGTTTCCACACACTCACACTCACACACACACACACACACACACACACACACACACACCTTGCTGAGGTACACACAGGGTACGTGGCCCAGGCGTTAGATGGTTAACATTAAAATATAAACCAAATCATTTACATGCTTTGACCTGCTGTAGACGAGCCTGAATTCAAACCTCATTCCCAGTCCGCATGTATTTAAATGTGCGTAATCAGTCACATTAAAGATGGATGCTGCTGCTGCTGCTGCATGGATCCAGCTGGAGAGGACTGCAGCAGGATGCAAGTGTACTGTCCGTCCGACAGTATAGTTTTTTTTTAAAACGCAAAATGACAGTGGGACTGGTGGGCAAGTAATGTAAATCCCACCTAGAGCGAGAACACCGTCTACAGCGGCAAGCCCTCAACTTGGTTACACTGTCATCTCATGTGCCTGCTGTGAGCTGCTGGTCAGTGTGTCTGTGAACACGCTCACAATGAGGACTCGTCACTGTCTGAAGTCTGTTAGCAGTGCAGAAAGACATTACAACTGTAAACTTCAATATTTCTTTTATTTATCGCGAGTCATATCGTCTTCGCATTATTCAGTGTTATCGCATCACAAGTTTTCCTGATATCGTGCAGCCCTACTTTCATATTCTGCTTTTGTTTAATGTTACCAAGTCATGAACTGCGATGTTAGCGGGCTCATCTTACCTGTCTGTCCATACGCAAAGATGCAGGCGTTGTAGCCCATGAAGGCGTTGTCCAGCAGACTCTCGCCAAGGCACTGAAACACGACATCCTGACCTGCACCAACAACACATAACACACTCTAACCTGTCAAGATACACACTCACACATAAACAAAACTTTCAAGATGAGTTTAGAAAGACAGAACAGAAATACAAAAACACTTTTCTGCTTTTCACCTCCAGTCATGACTTACTGTTCTCTCTCTTTTATGAAACCAGGACTCACAGCCCAGAATAGACATGGTGGGCATTTAGATACAGCAACATTAAATCATTTGACACAGGCGGCTGAATTATTCATACCTCTCACCCTGTTAAAAAAAAAGAACACCTAGCAATGCCTTTCTACATCTTTTGTAATACACAGAACAATTAGAACCTAAAAAAAAAACTTTGTTAACTCTTCATCTTTCCCCTGAACACTCCATTTCTTCATCTCCATAAATAGTTCAGAATCCCAGGAAACATTCTGTCTGGGTGATAACTTTTAGAAATGAGTCACTGAGCGAAACAGAAAGCACCAAACCAAGTAGAAGACAAAACACAGCAACACTAACCTGCGAACTTGTCTTTTTGAGATTCGTCCATTGACCAGAAGCAGTAGTCGTATGCAAAAACCTGAAGAGAACACACGAGACAAAAACTGAAAACAACTGATGCATGGAAACGAGGCAGAGTGAGCATCAATGAGCAAACGTCCACCAATAAACACATCGTGGCAACAATTAATTTGTGCACTAACAAAGAGGTGTGTGTAACTTTAAAATAAATGTTACTCAAAGTTAAATGCTATGCTCACCTTTGGCTGATTCCTGAGGACAACAGAGAGAGGAAATGAAAACAAAAGTTAACAATTGGTGTTAAAGTAAACATGAACCTGTCAACTAAGCTAAAACTATTTGAAATCTTCCTGTCTCTTTATCGCAGGCATGTGGATTTCACACACTAAAGGACACAGAGTGCAGGAGCTCGTCAAGGCAAGAACAAAATATTCATCACATGGCAACACCATCAACACGAGCAATACTCATTCATCGGACATTTTGGGCCTTTCATGATTCAGAGCAAAGCAGACGACATTTGTAAGGGAAGCAAAGCAGAGCTTTGAGCAGAGTCTTTCTAATGTTCTCACTTCCACACAGTTTGACACATTCACACGTGGATGACAGCAGTCGTGCATGTACAGTTACATCAATCTAATTATTTTATCAACCAACATTCTCCCAGCCAGTCTGGACAGAACTGACCCCGTCATCACACTGCTTCACGCTGCTTCTCCCACCCATGTGACTGCCACAGATATGGGATTCATTTCCGAATGGACAATAAATCTCACTAACTCACCTGACGGCCACTGGAGCTCAACCTTGAGGTCAGAAGCTCATTTCAGTTGGTTGTTTGGTTGTTCGTGTGTAAGAGCAAGTACAAATGCATTACAGTGTCTGCAGCGCAGATTCATATCTACTTTGTGCTTCCTTTTTGTCAAGAAATACTTAAACATTTTTCTTATAGGTTTGTTTCATTTAATTATAAGAAACTACTGGGGGGCAGAATACTATCAAAGGGTTCACCAAGCACTGACCCCTGAGCAACATGTGTGAAGGATGTTTCTTGTAGGCTCAGTTATACTCGACATTAAACAAGCTTTCAGATGGGGTGGAGCCCTCAGTCTGTGCTCTGCATTGATTTCACTCATATTTCTGTATGTTCACTGGAAGCTTCCAGATACAGACAAAACAAGTCGTACCTACACCCACCTTGGGAAATTGTGGGGGCAGTGTAGACAACTGTTTAAGCACGACCAGAGCGAGACACAGCCAAAGGAGAGAGAGCGAGATAGAAGAACACAAGAAAATTTTCACAATGCATTTAATGACCTCACAAACCATCGCTGCCTTTTTTTTTTTGCTTTTTTTTATTGAACAAATGCAGAAGTACGGACAGAGAGGTTTGAGTCTGACATGCTGTGTAGTGGATGTATTGCTTAAAATCAATGCCAACGTAAATGATGCGTAGAAGTTTATGGGCAGTGACAGTTACAACATTTGAAACAGATTTGTTTAATTCTGTACGTGAAGGGAGCATACGAGGCCTTAGAAAGCCAAGAACTTAGCCAAAAAAAGAGATGTCATATAGTTTTATTCCTCTGACCTCTAGTGTTCATAGTCCAATCCCACATGTATTTGTAGTCTCATTCTTGTTTTATTTTTCTGCTCAGAACAGCTGCACAGTGCCTACAGTGGGCTGTGGGAGGTGATGCAGAGGTTCATCTTTTTATAATCAGCTGCTGCACAGCTTAAATACTGAGCAGTGCACAAGACTGACTCCCTTAAAACTGCTCCAGCCTGCATCAGATCCTGTATGTTTCTCTGGATGTTTAATGACTCATTAAAATGAATGAAACACCAATGATGCAACTTGTTGTGTCTTAACCGATAATGGATGTCTACCGTTTGTGGCAAGGCAAAAAAATGAAAATAAAAAAAAATACAGCAGGCAACAGTGCAGCGTAGAAACAGCCGAGCTAGCAAATACAGAAAATCTAACATGACTCCAGGTCAAAGTCAGTGGAGTAAGAAGTGAGTTTCAAGGATATGAAGCTTAAATATCTGTCAAGGGGACTAATCCTCTTTAGCTTACAGTGAATGAAGTGGGGAATGTGAACTACAGCAGCACTAAGAAACTCACAGCCTTCCAGTGCTACAGAGCAGGGCCGGCTCGACTGTAACCTCAATCCAAACTTAAAATATTGCCATTTAAAGTTTTTGGCTGTCTCTTAAAACTGGGTTGATTTGGGCGTGGTTATCCCTGACCCACACCACAGAGTATGGATAAAGCCAATCAAAAATTCAAAGCCTGGCGTCGTTGATACAAAACCTCTCTGCTCCACTCAGCAAACCGCTCTCACGCTAAAAAAAAATGAAATATGCAATAAATAGGTCGAGTGGAGCCATAACTATGTGTATACAAAATATAGCCAACAGTGTAATGTCTGTGGAGCAAAAGCAGAATTTCTTTTTGTTATGAGGCAAGCGGCCCGGCGCTCAGCCCCTCCTCCTGAACGGCGTGCTATGTAGCGTGTTTACTTCAGATACGCTGCACAACCAGCCCCATCTAGTGGCCGAACACAGAATTGTAATTTGCGATAATGCCCCTTTAAAAGATGCATCTAACCCGCACAGTGTGTGAGATGATTTTTCTTTTTTCACCAGTAACGTTCAACCAGCCAACATAAAGGAAACGAGAAATCCTTTTGTTTGTGTATCATGTTTTAAAATGCTACAGAAACTTTACAGTCAACTTTTAATTTCTGCACAGATCATCGGTTCATTGGTTGACTTTCTCCACGGAGCGAAAGCTCCACGAGCCGGGCTGCTGCGGCGAGCAGACCTGCAGGTCTCCCCGTGAGCTGCGGCTCCTCACAAGTCCGACAAACATCATGACTGATACACAAACAAGCATTATTTGGATAAACTGACTATATATTTGAAATCTACATGGTAACATTCCTGCCTAAAAAAACAATAAATTTTACTACAGTTGTATATTAACAGTTCTGTGACAAGAGCTGTTCCCTGCTTTGCTGTCAATCAAAACGTGATCTGCCACGCCCACACAGTCTTGAGGAATGATGTTATCCCCAAAATAAGCTCTTCTTGAGGTCGGTTTTTTAATAGTTGGGAACATTCATTTTTACCCAGACTTTTGTCAATACTTAATGAGAAACTTAACTTTGATATAAAAGGTGCATTCTTACCATTTCAAGCTGGGTTTCCAAAAGGCTTTAAATTGTTTTTCAAAGCAAAAATGTGTAAATTGTGTGTAGAAAAGGAATGTGTAGATTGTATTTAGCACATGAAGTATTGTTATCTGGATGTATATTTCGCACTTACAATGTTAAATAGTTGTAAATGTCACTCCAGTTCATTCTCCAACATTCTGAGCATGCATACTGCTTCAGATAAGAGTGGATCATGGCAGGAACGAGAGATTTTCTGTCGGTGTTTGCGCTCCACACAGACTGAATAGAGGCCTTGCACTGAATGTTTGTGTAGTTCAGTGTCTCCTCTACCACTGCATTGAAACAGGCATTTTCTTTTCCTCTGTTTTTAGCGCACAAAAAACAGCACATTACTATATCGATTTCTAGTCATTGACTTGTATCACTCTCAATAAGCCCATATCGTTCCTGCATCATATCACCAACCATGTATCATAAAACACATCGTGCTGCTGATAAATCGGATCATTACACCCCTACAGTGCAGCAACAGTCAGGCACTGGAATTTCGGTCTGAAAGGGACAAAATGGAATGAGAACATCTCTGAGACCCAGTCCAGCCCAAATCTCTGTATTCTTACCAGAACTCTGTGCAGCAACAATAACATCCCATGAATCTGTCAACAAACACATTCACCACATTCCAGTGAGCAAACCTCAAATTAAATTATCCAATGTGTTCTGTGCAGCTTCATGGCGTCCGTCAGCAAAGCAGCACTTGTTGTCAGAGCAAGTTTATGTCTGATCGAGTTCACCTCGACAGTTTACAGTTCAGAGGAACACATGCCGAATCGTATGATGGAGTTTAACGATCACACAGATTCTCTACATATACGGTTAAAATGGACAATTATGCTTGTAGTTCCCTCAATATCTGTGATGAATTAATCCACCACCATGCATCAAATTTGATTTTAAAAAAGTATTTATTCTTAAAGCATGAGGCTGAACCAGCACTTTTCACTATGTGTAAAGATTTGATTCTGAAATACAGCTGCAGCAGCAGTTCAAACATTTAAGCCCTTTTGCACTGAACAGAAGGAAGCAGATCAGTCAGCGAACAAAAAGCCGCGAGAAGCAACAAGGAGTTGTTGATGTCACACATGAGCTCTGAATATCCACCAACATACAAATACTCGAAAACTACATTTTGGCAAATCTATTTGAGTTGGCCACCCAAAATGTAATTATGTGTGAAATACAGATTAATATCTTTGTTTTGGTCAAATCAGTCAAATGCAAACACAGGGACAGACGCACCAGTTTCCGAGGAAGTCCCTTTCGAAATGCTCGATCATTCATAACTCAAAACACAGTCTCCACTCAGATAAAATGATCAATTTGGGGTTTAAAGAAAAAGGCTGCAAATGTAGTCATGACCGAACACATGGGGCGGGCTGTAATGAAACAAGGCCTCCCTATGTGAGACTTGGCTGGTCCATGAAAGAGCAACATTAAGTCCTGTTCTCTCCTGAGCTGGCGAGGACATTCCTGAGATAACTGGCAGAGCCTCACAGCTCCAAGGAGTCACCGAAGGAAACGGAGAAGGAGGGCAGGTCAGCAAGTCTGTGACCAACAACACAAAAGCAAACACGGCTAGATTTTTCCAGATCAAAGCGGTCTGATAATGCACGGCACTTTTTGGTGGATGGTAACAAATTGCAGGTTCTGTGCACAGAAGTTCTCAAATTCAGGATTTAAAATGAGCAAACATTTGTGGTGCTATAAACAGACACAAAGTGGGGTTTGGATGAGAAAGACCGTTTCTTTTTCTAACCATTATCCTGCAGGGACCGACATATTCCTGCAACAACTGAGTGTCTGTTTATAGAATGAGCAGTAAAACTGCTCCATGAAACTGCAGTTTTACAGGACCGCCGACTATCGAGCGCTGCTGTTTATGAAAGCAGACGCAAAGCTTTTTTCACCTCTAGCATCTTGAGAACCTGCTGTGTTCCTGGTTGCTGCTACCGAGGGTGCTGTGACATATTAACACCCCCTGAGGCTCACGCAGCAATTCAGTTAAACCTGTCAGGCTGTGAGCTGACTCAGCCGAAACCTTGTGGAACTGGCTGTTGACTGAATCCTGCAACCAGCAACACTTTTCTGTTACACTGACTGTGCTAATAAGAAAGTAAAGTCGACTGGTAAATGCAGATGTTTTTCAGTTTAAAATTCTCGCTTACTGGCTGCTAAAAATCACTTCCTCTCTCGACTGTGCTGCTCTGGGATCAGTGTTGCAGAGGTGCTTGTCTGTGTTGCACTGAGCCTGTAAAACCTGTTCACACTGAGCCCCACAGGGGAAGCACACCACAGCTGAAGCGTGTCAGGGCAGAGGAGACACACACTGATACATACACACAAAAAAATGCAGAGGATAACTATAAAATATGAAAGTCTATGTTCCTACAAAGAAATTCACGTGCCTGTGTCTGCAGGGGTTTGCCCTCGAGCATACTAACTGAACAAGGTAACCTGAGAAGGGCCCGAAATGTCAGGGGAGCATCTACCTACACTGTTCTGACTCACTGTCTGACTGACTGCAAGGGGGAGAGAAGACTGCACAGCTCTGACAGCAGCAAGCATACATGGAGACATACAACTCATGCACATTTTTACAACTAAACAACAGTGCATCATATGCTATCACCATTGTTGATCATATCGTTACTATTTTGATGCAATTCACTGATTTGACAACTTTCTATCCTGTCACTGAGTCTGTGAATCTTCCTTTTTTCCTATCCCTTTAAATCCTCGCTTGACTACCTGAACAGGACTGAGCTGGAACAGACACACCCTTTGTCAAGAAAGGAACGATGCGTGCAGGACTCACTGGGAGGAGGAAGAATGGAAGCAAGTAACAGGAGGAGAGGAGGAGGACGGGTGGGGTGAGGGTTAGATTTAAGCCTCCTGCAGGGAACTGGGTACTAACCTGATGGATGGGTTAGTATAAACTCTTTGCCAGCAGGGAATTGCATTTGTGAAATGCCTGAACTGTTATTTCTGAATATGGACACACTTGAGGCACACTACATATGATGTAGTACGCAGTACTGTATTTCACTAAATTGTAATTCTATGAGCAAAATAATTATTCTGTAATTTTATTAAAAACTAAATCACATGTGATTTGTGGCTGAAGTCCCCCATAGCGTGGAAAAATAATGAGTCCTAAAACACAGAAGTCAGTTAGCATTTTCACACTTTCATTCCCTCGTCTCAGAGTCTGCATGTATGTGTGGTTTCTTCACTGGGTTTTCACTTAAGTGCTAGAAATAAGGTCTGTGGTTAACACAGGCTCAAGATATTTAGATATTTTGCTCTACAAAGTAAAATACACCAGTATGAACATGATTTTTGAACTTTTAAGTTTTTATGTGCATTAAAATAGGCAGTTGCTCAAAAGTGGCTGCTCATGTTAGCATGCTAACATGAGCATTTATCATGTGCTGTGCCCAAGTCCAGCTTTGCACTTCCAACAAAAAGCTATTACGACACTTAGGCTACTGTTAGGTTAATTTAATTTGTTTGGGATATGAATACATAAGTCCTGACAAAGTGAATGTATTTCTGTTTATCTGTATGTTATTTTTATCATAGCCAAATGTCTCTTTGTTTCTATCTATGTGTCTATGTTTTATTGTACCAGACCTAATGCAAAATAAAGTTTCAAGTTAAAAAAAGAAAAAAAATTTTTTTTACCGCTAACATGGCCATACATTCTGAGTTTGTCTTTTATCTACACGCAAATACAGTGTTGTGTCATGTAGACACATAGGTAGGTTCATTAACTACAGCAGACTGACCCCTTTTAAATGTATATACTATATATATTCATATGTAAGTATGAGCATGCAGAAATTCTATGCTATATGTCTAGTCCGTCTTTTTTATATCTATTAACAATCTTGTTAATTTCATGAATTTAAATCTTGAACTCTTATTTATCAATTGTGATGGTAGTTTCTTTATGTAAGGCTAAGAGGAGAGTTTTGTAGTCAGCACGCTAAATCAGATCAGCAGTTGAACGCCTCGGTGTGGCGACATTTAAGTCATGTGACCACAATGTAATTCGTTTATTACCTAACAATAGCTTTTTGCTTCTTGAGATTTAATTTACACCTTAAAAGAACACAAACATGTTGTTCATCTGTGAAGGTTATCATGCTGAACGTGAAAGTATCATAAACTCATGTTCATCGCAGAGCTTTTTTTCTGCAATAATCCAAAATCCTATTAAAAAAATATTATAAGCTTTTAGCCAAGGAAACCACTGCCACGTTAACTTGCAGGTTGGCCTACAAGAATACGTCATCCCTTAACTACTCTACTGTGGACCCATGATCTTCATCGCAACCAAAAATACACCCATGGCACTTTAACTTCAAACTACTTCCACTTCCACAGATGAAGACCGTGGGGTCTGTTCAAAGTTAAGGAAAATGTAAGTAAGTGAACTTAAAGTGGTGAATAGGTCAGTTTAAAAATGAACTCGCTGAAATGTACAAAGAGTCTGACAAGCACTAGAAATACAATCACAACAGTTACACTCACATGTCAGCAGATCCGTTTGACAGCCGAGCAAACTGTTGGCTGAGCGACTGCTGAAAGCTCCTGAGAAACAACAGTAAGTGAGCCCTGATTTGGTTGTGTTATTTCAAACTTTAATCAAATGGCATAAAGATGGTGTCAAGTACAAACCGACAATATTATTTTTAAATGATAATTCATCACAATATAGAGGAAGGACAAAGTCATTGTTTTGCAAGTCACGAATAAGTCTGAAGTTTTGGTAATAAAGTCCCAAGTCAGCTTGAAAGAGCTAAATTTTTTATTGGAGCCTCAAAAATGTATTTATTAGGATTTTATTCATTGATCTGTATTTTCAGGTTGAATGGAAGATTCGGTATTCAGTTATAAGTTAAAGCCACATTTCAGATTTTGGTAGGACTTTTATTAAAACAAACTCTGACCAAAATAAAAATCAAAATCAGGTTTTCTTCCTTTTTTTACAAATCCGGAGCTGCAAAATTGTAAATGAAGCGTATATTTTTAAAAATAAATAGCAAGACTGTATGTATTGGTGGGGGATGTGGACAAGGCCAAACATCACAATATTTTTCACTATTTATTTTTGATATTACTACAAAATAATGACACATTAAGATTTTTGCTCATTTTTGCCGATTTAATGACTAAGTGGGTGAAGGCAGGTATTAGAACAATTGGAACAGTCCTATAAACAGGAAAAGAAACAATATAATGATATCCAAAAACTAAGAAAATATCAAGTCCTGTCTTACAATACTGATATTATATCAAAATATCACCCATCCTCAGTCTAAAGTCGGCAGATCCATGACTTGAGTCATGTGACTCAAGCCCAAAGCTCACCTAGCAGGCTAGACTACTGTAATGGTGTCTTCAAAGGTCTGAGTAAAAAATTATTCAGGCAGCTGCAACTCGCCCAGAACACTGCTGCTAGCAAGAGTCCTTACTAACACCAGGAGGGCGGAGCAAATTACACCTGTGCTAAAACCGCTGCACTGGCTTCCTGCGAGACAAAGGAGAGATTAAAAGATCCCTTTACTCGTCTATAAGCCACTAAACGGTCTTGTTCCGAAATACATCTCCATTTTACTCATAACTTTAGAAGAAGAAATGCAGATTTGTCGTATCTGCCGAGAAGCAGTGAAACGTACATTAAAAATCTCAGAAACAACTCCCAATAAATCCCACAACTTTGGCTAAATCACGCATAAAAACATCAGAAAACAGTAGGAAATTTTGTGAGGGTTCTGTGATATAGGTTTCGGAAGCAGTCAGGCTTAAGTTTAGGATCTATGAGCCTCCGTTCGACAAGAGTTCACCAATTTCTCCCATAAGCAGCCATTAGAACCGAGGCTTGAAATTTCTTGAAAAGAGGCAAGTGGGACCACTTTGTCTCTCTCGCTCAGGCTGCCAGATTTGTCAAGTTATTCCACACAAAAGTCACATAAATTTGTTCAGCAAGTCCTTGTGGCGCTCTACATCTGGTTGTTTTGTCAATGTGACTCACAGTTTCGCCAAAATACTCATTTGTTCGAGTTGTGATCAGGGCGATTTCTCCGTCTGTGAGTCAGATCCAATATTAAGGTGTCAAGTTACAATTAAACACAGCCAATTATGATTGGCTAATTACACACACACGCTTAAATATCTCTGTGAGGACACTTTAATGCAAACAAAAGCACACCAACTCTGGCTTTGATAATATTATGGGGACTGGGAAATAATCTTTTCTGAGCAATGGAACCGCTGATTTGGCGATCCGGCAAAAAAAAGCATCAGACACACAAAATTTCTAAGAGAAATTTTCTAGTTATCTTTTAAATGCAAACCTAATGTTTCTTGATATCTAATTTCTAATAACATCCTTTGCCTTTTTAAAACATTTAAAATTGATTTGTGTCTGAATGGTGCTATATAAACAAACTTGCTCTGCCTTGCCTCT
>JAQLOL010000010.1:3651711-3666321 GCA_029783665.1 Naso thynnoides
GGCTTCAGTGAATCTGGACTTTCTAAAATATCAACTGAATTGATTTTATATTTTATTTGAATTGAACGTCCCCAAAACAAACAAACCCTCTCCCTTCGTGTTTTCTCTGATGCTCCACCCAGGCCCCCGTGCCCCGCCCTCCAAACACATGCATACGCGTAGCCAAGGCAACGGTTACTACGAGCCATAAGTCGCATGTGACCAGCCTGAGTAAAAGATAAACATCTGTGGTTAAGTTAGGTTAGCAAAACTAACAAGCTAACATGTTACATCACTCACATGTCCAGTAGAAATACAGCCGCCTCTGCATCGGTCCGACATTTCTGCTGCTGTTTGTTCGCTTCGGTTCGGTTCTTCTCACTCAGCCGCGCTCAGCTACCCCACCCCCCACCCCAAGAGCCTGTGCACGAGGAGCCTGGGAGTGCACCCCTGCAGCTGATTGGCTGGTGTAGTGTTTGGTGTGGTGTTTTGAGTTTTGGTTGAACAGGTTTTGGTTGAACCCAAGACCTTGCATGCAGTGAGGAGATATGTACTGAGTTTGACAAAAAGTGTTTTGAACAGCAGAACTCAAGAATCGTACACTCCACCTTTAAGCAACTAATTGAAAATCATTTTAAATCATCTGTATGATACCAGAAACACACAGCCTGTAAGTGGCCAAGAAGTGTGTTCAGTGTAGTAAAGTCAGAACAGGCCACTCCCCTGTCAATGTGACGTGTTTTTGGGTAGTAAAGGGTGAAGAGTTATTGGCTATGTTAGGACAAGAGGTGTACAAACAGATGTGAGCGTGAAATAAATAAACACTGAGCACGTGCCATCATGTGCCAATAAGCTGACCAATATAAATCATTACAAACCCACTAATACAGCCACTATAAACATCTCAAGGCAGCAGATCAGTGACACTGCAGCCCATTAACACTCAATACCCTCGTCAGTTGTCTCTCACTCACAATGATGGTCTCTATTTAAAAGAGAGATGGTGACAGGTGATGACTTGGTAACTCATTCTGTGAGTCTTTAGAAAGCCATAAATCTTTCTCCTGCCGATTCATCCAATGCCAGAAGCAAGTAAATTAACCCTTGTTCAACAGTTTAGACCAGCTAGTGTCAATAAATTCATGCAAACAAACTCAAAATGGAAATTTGATTTAAATCATCAGAATTTCTTGCATGAATTGCATTGACCCACAGTTGTAAAGAATTAAGTTTGCACTTAAATGCAGCTCTTTTTGAGAGGTTTGTCTCATGCATGTGTCTTACCATCTCGTGCCTCCACAGTGGCAAATCAACGTTGAGTCGTGGAGTGAAAATGCTGAAGAAAAGAATGTTGTTATTCTCTTAAACTGAGATAAAACTTCTAAAGGTTTATGTGGACGTATGAGCTTTCTGCAGGACACTGATAACATGCTGCTATATCTCAGGTGATCTGATGCTGTCCCCATATGGTTCAACTAAAAGCCTAAATCACTGTACTCAAATCATGAACGTCTAAATGTGCGAAGGCAAACAAAAAGACATCCGTTGTCTAATTCTAAAGCTCATTACAGACACTGCACGACTTGGTTTATTAATAAAAATTTGGACAAAAAGCTTTTAGTGGCCCCAAATGCCTGTTCATTTGAATGTACCCCTTTAGAATATAATTAATGTGTGAAAGGCAGATCTTTGTAATGCTGCAGTGCACCCAGAGCCCACCCCATCACTCACACTGTGCTGCTTCACTCGGTTGTTCAACCTACATAGTGAGGGCCACTTAAGGGAGAACAGAACAATATCAAATGGGCTTAGTCAGCAGGCTGGTAAATGATCATTACACATAACATCTCAGCAAGGCAAACAAACAGGTCGCTCTAATGATTTCCCATAAAGCCATTTATATATTCGTAAATGGGCCGCAGTCGCACTCGACCTGTTTCATATGCTATTGACCACGAGTGGTAATGTGCTGTGTGTGAGTGAAAACGGTCACGGCGTGCCAGTTTTTACTTATTTTTTTTATTCTTACTTCAGTGCACCCATCAATATGACACCCACTGTGTGTATTGTCAAAGATTTTCATGCACTCTCATCAATGCAATGTCTTCACTGTGGAATTGTGCATCAGTCAGGAGCTGCGACTTCATCCGACCTGTGGAAACATTCTGATTCGCTCACACGGGGACTTGTTTGAGTCAGCAGGACTCTGAAAGCGCTTTTCATCTTTAATGGTACATTTCCTCCAAACAGTAATTCTCATCATTGTAAATGCTGCCTCCATTTACAAGGAAGGCCTTTATTATTTTTTTTTACCCAGCTTTGTTTTATCTTCAGTGTTTTTACTTTTCAGCTTTGTGTTTTTACAGAAAACAACCTTTTCCAAGCCAATACACACACTTATTTGTAATGTCAGACGATGGAATATGCACTCATCGTGCTTTGTATTGCGCTACCATACTATGTGAAGTAGTTTTATTTTCATATTTTTTATATTCCTAATATGTTAATCATCTCACTGTATGTGAAAATCATAACTTCATAAATAACTTTGTATTTTCAAAATCAAAAAGGATTTAAATGTTTTTCCTAAGTAAAGACAAATTTAAAGGACTTTTAAATTTTGATATTTCACAGATAATTACTTGGGATTTTATTTGTTATTTGGTAATGAACCAGCTGAACTCAGTTTATCTTTTTCCTTTGACTAGCAACAAATGACGCAGTTCTCTTCAGGAACTTGCCTGTGATTTTACCATGAAAATAAGGTGTTACTAAATGAGGACCTGTGCTCATTAGATCTTAAACATCTTCCCACATCAGTTCCTGAAAACAAGTTATTTAGAGCAAGAAGAGCAACAAAGAGTCCTGAAGGAGGAGAGAGCTTTGCAGAGACCTTTGTGCTCGTGAAATACTAGTATTTAATTACATATATCAATTTTTTTTCTGTTTAAATTAACATTGATGTTTTTGTGGGTTTACATGTCTGTTATTTCACTGGGGATCCAGGCCACTGTAGATATATTGTATGAAAGTTTAATCGTAGCATTTGTAAAAGCTGCTGTAAACATTATTTTTTATATTAACTTCAGGTCAAATGTGTATGTGTATGTGAAAGGTGTATATTGTCATGATGAACCAAGAAATTTTCACCAGAATCTTTAGTTTCTCTCAGCTTTCCGCAATTTGGTTTGGAAGGTTTATAGCCAGCAAACAGCTGTTTTTGGAAAAAAAAAAAACCCAACTGTTCCTGTTCAGCACCAAACAGCAAAGAGACAAAGAAAACAAATAGCTTGTCAAAATAGTGGAACAATAAGCAGCTGAATAGACAGACGGTTGCGAAGGAAAAGAGGAAAAGAAAGAAAATACTGGACTGACGTTCACCAGGTCAACATCAAAATAACTCTGAATGAATGCTAATGTTGCTCGGTATCTGCAAAATGTGTAAATTAGCAAGTGTTTGCTTGCAAGTTTACCATTTCAGCTTAACACGAGAAGATAATATATCAGTGTTGTGTTTACAGTTTTACTTCCACTGCCACAAAGTGGCTTAAAAAAATCACTTATTACTGGTTTAAAGGGACCTTGTGGAGTTTTCTTGGAAACAAACAGAAGAAACATCCTAATAATATTATTATTATTGTGCATATCCTTGAGGTCTGCCAAATGTGTTGAATGCATATTTTGAAGAATATGTATTTTTCATGCAGCATCCATGTTCAGTTGCTTGCAGTTTTCCTTTTCACTGCCTTTTGATGGCACTTTGTAGCATATTTTGAAGTGTTACCACCACCCATTGTTCGGCGCTATAGTGTCATGTTTTTGGCAGAACTACGTGCTGTGTCACCGGTGTGTGAGGGGACATGCTCCATAAAGCTGCTTGAGGTCTCTAAAACTTCACAGGCAAGCTTTATATTTGCGAAATACTTGAGGAAACAGTCAATTCTCATCCTCGTAACTATGTGAGCACGACATAAAGAAATCTGTTGGTTCATCTCAGCCCTGGTCTTGGTTCCTGTACCTGCAGACGTCATAGCAAATGTTTCTGGTGAAGCAGGGTCTGTAGACTGAGGCAATTTATGATGTTCTGAGTGGCTGTTTTTTCTTCATCTCTGTGTTATTAGATGATAAAGGGGTGTATGAATGGTTTGATTGGGGTCGGGGAGGTCAAGTAACACACACTTTGCAGCTGATTCAGTGTTGTAGGTGGTCCTTTGGAGTTCATTTATCCTTCTACATATTTCCACCGTCTTACACAGTTTCATAGTTTCAAACAAACGTTTTCTTCAGTGAAAGGCTGATGTTCTCCCTCCTCACATCTTCCATCAGGCTGAATAAACTTTGCTGCTACTTTGTCCCTCTGCCAAATGGTTTTATTGATACAGAGCACAACCCGCGATGCCCCAGATCACTTGAAGCACAGATCCACTCATACTTCTGCTGTAACCTTTGATTTCCATCAGTGATCCGCCCCTCCACCCTGTAGTGGTTTCCTGGCTGCTGGAAAATACCTATTTTTGTGATTTATTGCTGCAGGTCGGTCTCTCTCTTGCTCTCTCTCTCTCGCTCTCTCTATCCCACCTACACTGTCCATCTCCTGATGTTGGCTCAACACTCTCCCACTGCCAACGCTTTGACTGACCGCCCGACTCCAGCTAATAATCCCTATAAACTGGAACTGAGGCAACGTTCCAGTCACTCTGTCTGCTCTCTCCCTGCAGGCTGGACTCGGATCCCGTAGGCTTAATTTGCCTGTTTCTCCAGCTGTGGAGCCTTGTTTCAGACTCTTCTCTTCTACCTGCTGGGCTCCTCTTTGTCCCCTCCTGTCTGGCCGTGCTGAGAGATGAAGTTCCCTCTGTGGTACCTGCTGGTGCTGCTGGCGTGTCTCTTCACCCCTGGACACAGTGACTGCCAGGGGGAGTGTGTGGCCTGCGGTCTGCTCATGCAGCAGCAGCAGCTGCAGCAAACCTTCAACACCATGGTGAGTTTCTTGTGTGTGTGTGTGTGTGTGTGTGTGTGTGTGTGTGTGTGTGTGTGTGTGTGATACTATCAGTGTTTGTCAGTCATTGTTGATAAGAGCACCTGCTAAAAGCCTTGTCAGTACTGGAGCATGTGTGTCAGTGTGGGTACAGCTGCACCAAGCCTTCGACACCGTGATGTGTTTGGGTTTGTGACTGTTGTTTCAAATCATGATATCAGCTTCTGCATAATGCATCGTGCGCAGTTTGATAGTGCTTTGTGAACTTTGTTTGTCAGTGTACATAAAGAGTTAAAGCTGGGATAGGTAACAACTGGAAATCAAGCTAGCTATGGCATGAGACTCCTAAGGAAGCAACTCTGCTTCCCCCTCCCCTTCCTGTTTCTACTCCGGCTCGCTTTTTATTTTGTCTGTTGTCGCTCTCTTTTAAGGCCAGTTTGCACTAAAGATTCACAACCAGGTGAAACGGTTGCAGGGAAAGTTGCAGCGGTGTAAACTGGTCCGTCTCAGCTCGACTCGGCTGATGGAGTCGCCTGCGACTCAGCTTGTTGAGTCGCCAGGGGCCAGATTTAGAACATAACGCATGTCAGTTGTTTCAACAGCCAGTTAGCTTAAAGCCATTCATCTGTCACTGAGAAGTGAGAGTAGAGCAGCCAATAGAAAAACACGCTCTCTGAAGTGACCCATGATTTGCCAAAAAGTGCCTGTCTCAGTTTTCATTCTCTAAAGCTGTAATACAGAGCCAAGGAGAGGTGCAGAAGTCTGTTGTTCCTTCAGACCACCTGAAAAACAATATGCTGAAAGATTATTATGGAATTTTCCACGATGACGACAAAAACTGCCCACTCAAGCTTTAAAGAGGCAGGAGGGCAGTGTGATAAGTGTGGTTTCTTATGCATTGAAATTCTTTTTCAAAGCAGTGTAATTTTTTATTTATCATTCTCTTTACTTAGATACTAAACCACAATAAGTGAAAAAAAATCCCTCATAACTTAAACATGTTGCATGATGGTTATAATGTTTACCAAACAATGTACAAATATAAATCTGTTCTTTCCCAGTGCCTCCACAGTCTGCATTTCTGAGGTACATGTGTTTAACCACTCAAAACTGATACAGTTTCTGTCTTATTGTGCAGGGGACTTATTTGCAAGTGTAGGTATCTCCACTACTTGTGCAATGCTTCGTGATCCGTATGGAGATTCTGAGGCAGCGCGATCGCTCTCCGAACTCAGAGCAAGTTCCCGTGCAGCACACAATCTCAGTTCCAAAACCATGCGAGACATGTCGGAGAGTAAAAATAGTCCGTTGGGCACATGAAGAGCTGTAGGACGGCTAATTTAGCTGATAATGATGCAGAGAAAGACAGCTGGGACCTTTTTGGAAGTTGTAATAGAAGTCTGTAATTGACTCCTGCTCAGTATCGTCAGCCCAGGCTTAGGTTGGTGACTGACACATTTTATCAGTTCCTCATTGTGTTAGCCGCTTCCCCATTGAGCCGCAGATGGAATCCACCGAGCAATTCCATTGTTTCCCACTCCAGACTGAAAGATGCAGGAAGCAGCCGGTGTTTGTTATAATGTCAGGACTCATTGATTTATTAGTGTGGACACCTTCACAGACACGCGCACACACACACACACACACACACACACACACACACCAAACATTTCATAGTGTCATCCTCTCCACAGACCACACTTGTTGCATAATGCTAATCTCAAAGGTAATTGCCAGCTCTTGCTCAGTTTTGCATTTTCCCTGCTGCAGCTGTTAATGAACACTCTGAGCAGTTTCTGCATATTTCGCTTGAATGTCTAAAAACTCTTACCTTCTGTAGAGGCCATTTGCTATTGCACAATTCTGTCTACTATGAAAACACAACTTACAGACTTAAAAAAAAAAAATCCAATACACCAACGTGATGAACTCGCTGCATCTGCAGAAGCATCTCTTCGTCCTCGGCCTCCATGCAGGGTTGTTATTAAAGTGTCGACTTCTTCCGTCTGGTTTGGCTACTGCTAGGAGAAGACACTTGCTATGATGATGATGAATGATGATGATGATGATGATGCAGAACGTAGTCCAGTTGTATTCACAAACAAATTTAAAAAACCAAAACATTACAGTCAGCTCCAATCTGTGGCAGCTCAGTGCTAAATTTCTCAGCCTTCTACTCAGTGAGGTAGACAACAGCAAACTAAACCCATAAACTAAAACTCAAAATATATAAATACCTGGATACTACTATTATATAACATATACATAGCACATGTGGCGCCTCAACTGCCAACAGGCTGCTTTAGCTCTGCTTTTACTGTCCAGTACCAGTGATTTCATTTCCTCTTACTATTTGTTAAATTCCGATATCTGATATATTGGCCAAAACTATATATAATAAAAAATGTGCTGAATAGGGTTATCAAATACTTGTGACAAAGACTGGTAATGGGGGAAGGACATCTTCCATTTAAACAAACTTTATTCCAAACTCAAAATTCACTTATTAGTTATTAGATAATGGATGCCTTCTGCTGGACAAACTATGTAAACACACCTTTTTAAATCACTAGTCCAGGCATTTTTTCCAGCCTTAAAAAAGTTTTAATATCGGAGATAACAGAGAACATATACACTGATACCGATATATCTGCGATAGGCTGATATCGGCCGATGATTGCAGCAAACTGATATATTGGTTGGGCACTTCTGACAATGATATCGGCAAGTGGCAACTACAATGTGTTTATTTAGAATAAACCATGCTTAAGCCAACCTATCATCATTTATGTACAAAATGCATCACTGTGTTCATCAGGGCTGAATCTTTAAAATGTGTTAGTGTAGTTAGACACACTTTATTTCAGTCACATCCAAGGAGCTTAGATTTCTTTTTCCTCTTTTTCATCTCCACATAAGATAACATGGTGGACTAATGAATACAGCATCAACATGACCATCATTCATACAGATGACTGCATGTCACTCAGAGTTGTCAAGTAAGATTTTGAAAGTGACCCTCATCACCCTGTTCCCTCCCTCCACCACAGATATCCCTATAAAATATAGGCCACAAGTTTAAGTTACTATCATTTTACAGGACAAGGTTTTTAATTGAAATTCAGTTTGTTGTCCTTTAATGCCTTTATTGTCTTTCTCTGTGCACCATCTGCAAAATCATTACTTTCATACTAATATAAACTCTTAACGTTTGTGGAGATCTGGTCGATGACGGTGGGTTCATCTGAGCACACAACCCTGGGGTGCTCCGGGACTGAACACTGGAGTGTAGTAGGTGTGTGACTGTCAGTCCTAAGTGAAGGATTGTTTTAACCTTTACTTCAAAACAACCTAACCCTAATTCTTTGTTTTTTGAACCACCTTGTTAAATATATGACATTGGACGAAGATCTCCAGCTGGACTTGACCCAGAATCCTTATTCTAATTCAAACCTTGTGTATGTGTGTGAACCCTGGCCTGAATGGTACTCTTCTGACATAACCAACCCTTTGAAGTGTACTCACAATGGAGGACTATCACAACATCTTTATCCTCTGGTCCTCACAAGTATAAAAATACAGGACTGCGTGCGTGCACACCCACACACCCACACACATACACACATCTGCCCTCACTCATAAACCTCCTTTAGATTGCTCCATTGATCTGATGTGGAGAATCCCCTGGTGTGCTCATTTCATTTACGATGGGTAATTAATTGCCGTTGATAGATTCCAAGCGGAACTCCCTCCTCTCTCATTCCTCTGATGTGAGCAGGTTTTCCGATAACAACGCAATTTATCTCATTTGAGCGAGATTTGATGAGTAAATGGGATTTGCGTCTTACCTCAAACTGAAATTTAACTCAGAGGGCTCGCAAGTTTTAGAAAGGGGAGAAAGGAGAGATGTGTAGGCATGAATCCTAACAGCGTGGCAGCTGCAGCCTATTTTCTCATATATTTACTCTGAGGAAAAACTGATGTGCTGTGGTTTTCCACATTCAAGGGGATAAATGATAAAGTCAGTCTTATTCTGAGGTGAAACGACAGGGCAAAAGTACTTTCTGCTAGCCAAAAATAAAACTCTTATAAAAAGTTTTCAACAGAAGACAATGAAAAAGGAGCAACTAGACTAATCGTATTATTATTGAAAATGCACTTCAAATGTTCGTCCTCACGTCCTCCCCTCCACACTGCAAAAGTTATGTTTCTACCAGGAGTGTGCAGGTGTGGAGCCAAAATGTAAGGTGTGATGATAATGAGACAGGAAGGTCAACATTCACTCTACGTAAAAAAGTTCAGTTGCCAATATCATTTCCACTGCAAAAATATCATTACCCGAAGGTGAAGAGCCAATCTGAAAAAAATCAGACATAATTTACCTGCTGTCCTTCAAACTGATTCATAATTTCTTCCAATTTTGTGCTGCCAATCATTGTGCAGAAGTAGATGTCACATTTATCAAATGATGGCCATCTCACATTGGCACATAACTTTCCATAGACGCTGAACACAGCAGGAGTAAGGGCCACTTAACTTGACTCCCATGACACTTTGGCCAACGAGGTCAGGACACTGCTTTCTCAGCTCGAGTCTTGTTGTTCTTCACTAAGATTCTCCAGGCAAAATACAAAAACAATGATGCTGACCATGCAAAATACATTGGTAAACAAGCTCTCAAGTTGCTGCAACAGGCTGCATTACCACGATCAGCCTGCTTTAATCTCATCGTGACAAACCCAAAGAGGGCTGATAGCTAGTTTCCCAATTTTCCCTAGCACTATGCAGCATTTTAATGTCTTTTAGATTCTGTTTTATTTCTCCGGCCCACAACTTGTCTGTATCACTGCTCTCATCCGTCTCATTTTCAGCAGCAACAGGCAGCTGTTTTACAGCAAAAAGGTTCTGATAAACCCACTGTGAGCTACCTGTCCTTCACCAAACAGCAAACAGATGTTGTAGTGAGCTTAACAGAGCATTTAGTCGCTAAAGAGCCAAGAATATTTTCCAAGAGTTGGTGAAAACTAAAACAGAGCTAAAAAGAGCCACATTGGACTTACATTCATCAGGTTGCCAGGACTCCACATATTGCTAACCTTTCGCTTTGCCTGCTGAATGTGTGAAAAGGCTAACTGACATGCTTACAACAACTTTTTAGGTTCCTTTAATAAAACTGAATGTCTATTCTTATGCCAGCACTTTAAAGAGACTCCACAAGCAAGTGAAAGAAAGTAGCACGCAGGTGAAAGTGTAGTTACCAACATTAATCTGTGTTAATTTTTCATGTATAACATTAAGTCTAATAATGTAATGTTGTGATAATGACAATACCTTTTTATTTTTACTTGAGCAGGTCTCTAAAATGGCAACTTTTACCTGAGTTGCTTGAATGGGATTAATTGAATTTCAATATCCTTACAACAAATTATCCAATCTGAAGGACAATTTACTCATCCCATACAGTGTTTTGGTGTTAAGGTCTGTTAAAGAGTATCTTACTGGTATAACTGAAGACGACGAGGATGCCAGTGAGGTTTCTGTATCCGGTCCAAAGCTGCATGTAAATGTAGCCCACACTCACTAATCTCCGTGTCATGGCTGTTTTGGGGATTCTGTGAGAGTTTATGGAACAGAAAATTATGTGTTTTTGGCAAGTCGGGCTTTCACTCACTGTTATTAGATTGCTGCTGCTGTTATGGCCATCATGTGTTTCTGTGAACCTTTATTTTGCTGCTGGTGGGGATTTAACTCTCCAGATTGTGTGTCTTTGTCTGTCACTGTGCAGCCAAAATTAGAAGGCAGGCCCACCTCTCTCCAATTCAACACCGAGATGCTTCTCCAGTCTATGAACCTGTCGCCCCTTAAAGTGGTAGTTCACCCAAAAAAGAAAATTCAGTTATTGCAGTAGTCTTCCAAACAAATAAAGTGAGTGGTGACCAGTTTATAATACTAAAAGAGTTTCGTTGGTCTCGCATTGCGCACCGTGTGAGCTTCAGTGTGCACATGCACATATGAACACGGCTCCTATCGTAGGAGCTACAGGCTACAGCGAACATGGAGGCTAAAAACATGGTGTTAGTGACGTTTTTTAAACAATTTGGCATGTGGAGCCTCAGGACACTTGGAATACCTCTGACAAGCAGTATTCAGTATTTTTTTATGTTTGAAAATTGGTCACCATTCACTTCAAATGTTTTGGAGATTACTGCAACGACTTTTTCCTGTGGACTAAAAAACTTCACCTGACCTTCCATCAGCATGAGGATGAGAAGACAATGACTGAATTTTCTTTTTTGGTTGAACTATCCCTTTAACGTAGCTAATGCCATGCAAAACTGCTTTAACATTACTTCATGTAAATCAAATCAGGGGATTATGACCGGGTTCAGAAATTAGATTGGTCTTTGTAAAAAAAAAAAAAAAAAATATTGAAAGAAATTCTTGTGTGCTCTATCTTAACACATCCCACCTTTTCTTCCCTCTGCAGGTGTGTTTGTTGGAGTGTGAGGGTCACGTCTCCCCTTCACTCACATGGGAGGTGTGTAAACGTGCCGTGAAGCTCACGCACCGTCCTGCGTTTTCTGAGGGAGGTGATCTGCTTAAAAGAGCAGGAGAGCTGGAGCTGACCTCTCTTGACCTGAACTCAGACAGTGAGATGCTGCAGTCTGCAGCCGCAGAGCGTTTCCAGCAGGACGATCAGGATGAGACACCCTTTGAGCAGCGCAGTGTCCAGTATGACTCATCACTGCTGGAATCCTCTGAGGAGGGGGAAGGCCTGCGGGGTCTGGATCTCAGTCTGGTGGATGAAGAAAGGAAGTCGAGGGAGGAGAGGAACGCAGAGAGGGGCGGTCAGCTAGAAGGGGACGAGAATGATGCCTCAGAGGCCATTACCTTATCCAAACGCTTTGGTGGCTTTCAGAGGGGACGCCATGGCTACAGGAAGCTGATTGGCTCACCTATGAGGCCCTTACAAAAGCGCTACGGTGGCTTCATAGGTGTCCGGAAATCTGCCCGCAAATGGAACAGTCAGAAACGGGTGAACCAGCTGCTCAGGCAGTACCTGGGCATGAGGAGCAGCCGCAGCGGCAGGTTCAACAACATCCCTGTAAGTCGGGTTTGGAGGCAAAACAAACTGTGATTTATCTCTGTTTCCCTCACAGAGTCCTGCCCCGGTTACCTCAACCAGTCATGTTTTCAGCAGCTCATTCCAATTTGACATCACCATCGTCATCAGAAGAACAGACTCCGCCGTCTCGCTGCACCTCTCTTTGTGTCTCTCAGTAACAAGGAATGTTTTGACTGTGATGTCCTTCTGATCAAGCTTATTTACATACCATTCTGTGAAATAAAAGAATTAGAGAAGTGCAATTGAATATATTTTTGTGTGTTGATATAATAAAAAGAGCCAAATGAGATTGGAAAGCTGGTTCACTGTGAGGTGAGACCTGAGGGTGCATGTGTGGCTGGCTTCAGCAGTTGTTTTGCACTTTGTCCTTTGAGTTGTGAGAACTGTCACTAACGTCAAACTCTTATGAAATGGACTTATGCTTTTCTACATAGGTTATCCCTCTTAAATTATGGGACAAAACAAATTCGATTCAAATGTTTGCCTTCAACTGGACGGTAATTGCTGATCTTCCAACATGTTAGAGCAGAAACACCAGCACTGTGCTTTCAAGATGGCTCAGTCTGGTGTTTGGACAGTGGTGGGAGTGTTAAAACACAAACTGTTAAATATTGGTGTAAGAATCAAATTTTTCTGTCAATTAATTACACCTGATGAATGCACAAATGGTTTTCTAAAATCTTAAACCCACCAAAACTCAGCATTAAAAAAAAAAGAGAAAAAAAAGATCTTAAAGGTCATATTGCTTCGTACTCAGTATTAACAAAATAACGTACCTTTCTGCTGTATCCTAATGTTGGTCATTAAGTGGAGGTTTACAGTGTAAACTGGCAAGTGGTGAGCTCCTCTGGCAGATGAGTCACAGTTTCAGTGGAACAATACTGCCCTCTTGTGTTTGATGGGGAAACATGTCGCCCTTAAATACCGACTTGAGATCAGTTTTGCCATCACCACAGTGATGTGTATGTAATTCTCTGGACTGACTCATTCTTTTTTCTGCAATAACAGTGAAATTAGAAATGACCATATGAAGACAAACGTGCAAAAAGGCTCAATTTATTACTGTTACTTCCCTGTCCCTCACAGTCAGACCACGAGATGACAAAAGTCCTGAAAAAGAGAGAATCATTAGTGTCTAATATCCCCCATTGTCACAGTATGTGCAGTTTCTCTCTGATTGGTTTACCACGTAAGGGACTGTACAAAAAATATGTGCACGGGGAGATGGGTTGAATCTTCACCTTTGAGAGGAGTTATTAATATTTTCTCTGTACCCTCCCACCGACTTAGAAAAAAAACAAAAACAAACAAACAAAACAACAACAGCAACAACAACAAAACACTGTAACAAGCTTTGCCAAAAAAGTCAAAAAACTGTAACTTAATTAGACTCATCTCATCATTAAAAGCTAAATGTGGGTAAAGTGTAGAGAATATCTAGGACAATTTCGTATTCCCAAATTTGAAACATAATATGTGAGAGAATAATAATTTTTTCTGTAACTTAGAGGTGAATTATAAATTGCAAACTTTTATATAAATAACACAATATTGAATACTACTGCCATTTAATTCATACAAAGAGAGCTTCTGAAAAACATTCTCATTATCTTAATATTTTCTCCCCAGACCTAGATTTCAATTACATAAAATATTGCATAAAATAACAATTACAACCGCAAATGTACGCTTGAAAAAAAAAAAAGCAAATAAATAAATAAAAATGTAAAAATCCCACCAGCTCTTCCCCTCCAGTAACTTCTGTACAGCTCCTAAATTACCCTGCAATTACGGAAACGAGGAAGCAATAATGTGTTGCCAAGGTGGAGCCCAGGAGTGAGGAGAAACCAATCCCCAGTCAGTTCTCAAACATTTCTCTGCCTGTGCAGGGCTGTTCACGCCACGTAAGTCCAACTGTGCTCAAGTGCACAGAGCTGGAAACTGGCAGGGCCATTGGGTCTGAATCACCCTGCAGGATGACTTAACGACACCAGCCCTAAAAAAACAACAACAAAAAAAACACCTTAATGTACCATTTGAGAGCAGAGGGGTGAAATGAAATGTGCATGTCAGTTGTGGTCATTACTATACAGGATAAGATGTTCCTGCTGGAGTGAACAAAACATGTTCATTTACTTTCTCCATCGAGATATTTTCCTCCACTAGCAGACATCACATCCATTCTTCTGCATCTTGGTAGTGTTTACGTGTTCGATAGATTTGATTACAGGATACAATGTTTGCATACGAGTGTTTGTGGGAAAGTAGAGTGTGTGTGACTGTGCACATGCATGTGTGTGTGTGTTTTCCTGCCAATTCAACACAAAAAAATCGAATTTGTGAAAACAGTGTACCTTTCAGACCCCATTTCTATCATCATACCATTGTTCTGAGTCTTCATATAAAATGTGTATAGAGAAACTACAATAAAATAGTTTGCTATTTCTTTTGTGGACTGTCATGCAGAAGACAAAAAAGAGCAACAGATCTTTCAAATTCAGTGCTTTTTAATTTGTGTTTGATAATATAT
>JAQLOL010000010.1:3666421-3693065 GCA_029783665.1 Naso thynnoides
ATTTGTGTTTGATAATATATTTCCTCTTTTTTTTTTATTGCTATTACAAATTCTTTCCTCTAATGCTAATCCCATTGCCATGACTCCAATGGATAAAACCATTAACACTGGTTGTATGCCAACACGTGGGCAGGAAGGAAACAGGAACTTGGTTGATTTAAACCAAATGTAGCTTATTCTTGTGAGTTTATATTTCAACAAAGTGCCAAAATACATGAAAATTAAAAAAAAAATTATTTTTTTTCAAAAAAAAAAATCAGCCCCAATACATGGGCTGATTGACACGATTTAAAAAAAAAAAGAAGATATAAAATACTCATACGTAACTCAAAGCACACAATATAATGTACATCAGAACCACTGTGTAACCACTGGAAGAGAAGGTTGGAATAAAGAGAACAGCCAAGCAGCAGTCTAATACAGTGGAGCTACAGGGGCAGTCATATGACCTTTGGATAGAGTAGGAGAGTATTGTAGGCTTAGCACATCACATGGTCAAAGTCGGTCAACAGTTAGCACCATCGCAGACTTCAGATTTCAGGATCAAGTTACGAAGATACAGAAAACTCAATTATTTTTTTTAGGAAAAAAGCCAAACAGGTTGAAAGTAAAAAAACAAAACAAAACATGTAGTAAGAGAACAGTTGTTTTTCTTGACGGCGCTCAGGCCCTGATTTTATATCCTCTTTGATAAAAGTCTCTTTTATCACTCAGTCATCCATCCGCCTTCTCTGTCTCTCGCACTTTCTGTCTCAGCTGGTTTTAGTCGGGGAAGCGCTGGCAGGCTTTTTTCCAGCGGCAGGCTGTGCACCACTGATCCTTGCGCTCCACTCCGTACACCTTGCGGCACTTTTTGGCCTCCCCACGACCCTTCCTGCAGATGTTAACATACAATTTATGTGGATGAGAAGAGACACGAGTTTGCAGGGAAGAAATCAATTTCTATAAAAATGAGGCTGAGGGAAAACAGACTGAAAAGAAATGAAGAGGTGACTGAATCAATTTTATCTCCCTTGCTGAGTTGTGGGAATGTGAGTTTTCAGACAGCAGCAAAGTGGGCGATTAACGACAAGCACGGTAAGAAAAATAGCCTACTGGACAAAATGGAAGAAAAATGTGAAGACCTGGAACAATAAAACTTTGTCACGCTTTATTTAATCTTTTACCAAATAAGGCACCTTCCCGACTTTCTATATGCACAAGCTACAAGGAACTCGATGTCAAAACCCAGGAACAGGACATCACTAGGATCAATTAAAAGACCAGTGTGTAGGATTTAGTGGCATCTAGTGGTGAGTGATTGCAAACCCCTGAATACCTCTCACCACCTCACCCTTCCCTTCATAGTTTGTAGGAGGACCTACAGTGGCAGTGAAAGTCTTGACTGACTATCTAGCATTTGGTTTGTCCGCTCTGGGCTACTGTAGAAACATGACTTTGCAGAAGAGGACCCGCTCTCTCTGTAGCTATCAAAGGCTCATTCTGAGGTAATCAGAACACAATTTTTTTTTCAGAGATTATTCACAGATAAAAATATCTTTTTAAATATTATATTCCATTTCTATCAATTGATCCAACTAAAGTTTTCACACTGGCTGTTTAATAGTGAGTAATTCAAAAGCAAAAATACCAAATATACCCTTTGCTCCAACTTGTTAACTGTGAGGCTTTGCTGCTATTCTCTGTCTTAAGGAATAATAAGTTAAATGTCTCCACATTTTTGAAGGTTAATCCAACAAAACAAGACATTTGATGACCTCACCATTTGATAGGCAAGACAACTTCAATTTTTCAGACACTTTACAGAGCAACCATGGATGGATTAATTAAAAAAATACTTGACAGTGGTATAAAAAAACACTTAAAATACAAAGATTTATATCTGGCAACAACCAAGTTGAAGTTGAGATATTAAAAGTTTGTTTACAAAAGTACTGTTGAAGTAACACAGGTGTATTCTTTCAGTTTATTCAGTTGAGGAGCTAAAATGCTATCAAAAAAAGTGACTGAAATCGTCAATGCTGTGATGCAACCTGGCAAAGTTTGACTGACGGGGTGAATTTACTTTAACAGCAGAATGAAAGGTCTCCTGAGCAGCTTCTCTTTTTGTGTGAATGAGCCCACACGCTGGGTGAACATAAACCTCAAATTTAAACATGACATACAAACAAAACAGAAACTTTGGTGATCCCTTAACTGTTACTCTAGCACCATCATCAGGTCAAATTATGTATTTGTACAATACTTCAACTTAATTAATGACATTTCTATCAGCCTTAAAGAGTTACTTTGACGATTAGCAACCAGCTTTGTATCGCTCCAAAATCGGCAGCGTGTTATAATGAATGTTGTTTATCTTCCTTCAGTGTCGATGCCCAGCTCTCCCACTATCTCCCCAAAACCTCCTCAAATGAGCGCCATGTTTATTTTGAGAGGAATTTCTGGCTCTGATGGACCAACATACCTTCACAATTGAAAAGTGCGCAATGTCAAATAAAAGAAATGTTCCAGTGCAACTGATAACAACCTTGGAGACCTGGCAAGTACTTTTTCTTTGGTTACTACACAAAGGGATTAACAGGAACCTTTAGCAGAAGTCTCTCAACCGATCTGTGTGGTGTCGACCGGGGACTGAACTGAACTAACTTACAACACAACACATGAAGAAACACCAGACTAAAGCGCTAAAACTGACATAAATAGCTAATATCACAACATGATATAGCAATATCTATGTGATTACTTAACAGCTTGTAGAAATAAACGTCACCAGTGCCACTTGTCTATCCGTAAGCGAGCGTGGCATCACGCAACCGGCTGACTCACGGTCTCAGGCAGTGACAGGCCGTAGCCCCGCTGTCGGCGGTTTAGCCTCAGGCCTCCAGCTGCACCACATCTAACATTACACGACGATATTGTGACGTTATTTCAAGTGAAAAACGTCTGTCTCTCGGGTCAGCATATAACAACATCTATGTTATTATTTTACAGCTGCCCCATTAGCGTGCTTTGTACACTGATTCACATTTGCAAGCTGGAGCTCACACGCAATGCATCCTGGTACATGTAGGCACTGCAAGAACGGCAGTGTAAGCAAGACAGACTCAGAAAACTCAGCTTACTCTGTCAATAAGGCACAAACAGGAATTTATTGCTTCGATTGACTACAATTACTGTCAGCTTTGATTGGACGTCCACATGAAAAGTGGTGGAAATTTAAAAGTATTTTGTGTTTACTACTAATAAGCAAATATTGCTGCTAAATATCTGCATGTTAGCGTAAAAAACATGGCTAGCAGGTGCGTCAACTTAAATAGAAGATAAAAAATATTCAAAGTCAAACAGGAAACAGGAACAAATGCAGGTGGGTGATGGCTCACCTGAAGGAGCAGTGAGTGCGGGAGGGCGACACACTCAGGGGCTGCAGCCTGTTCTGTTGGAGCCACTGTTCCCCAACACTGACAGACCGGCAGCGAGGCTTCACCATCTGAACAGACACATGACACACACTAAGTACAACAGCAGCCTCAAATGGAGAAACAGGTCATGACAGCCAACATTTACACAATCAACTGCATCTAAGGGCGCGCTCACTCTTGGCCCAGTTGTCCCCTACCGTGCTGAAGCACGACTGTCCCCCCTCCCCACGAGTGTGACCCGTATTTTTACCGTCATTTTTTTCATCTTTTAGTAACATTTTTAAATTGCTCTCTGGTATCAGTAATCTAAAAGTAGACAGTCTCTGATTTTTCCACTGCTCTTCATCCAGACTTTATTTGCTGCTGTCAACCTGAATTTAATGTGAGTCCTCCACAAACAGTCACACCGATGTCGGCCCTCTGGCCTGCGCTCATGCATGTGCATCCATACCGTGCCGTAGTCCACCTCTTCCTACCGTGCTGGGGCCGACAACATGGACTACATATTGGTTATCGGAGTTTTCTTAGTCCCTAATATTGGAATTGGTATTGGCCCCAATAATCCCATATCAGTCGGGCCCTAGTCGTGATTAACTGCCTTCTTTATAGGAAACACAAGGATCATGTGCCATGAAAGTCTTGTGCCAATATACTGTCAAAGCTGATTGTGCCTAAAAATGTCCCTGATGATACCAACATAGTTAACAGTGAAACTTGATTTGACTTCTCTGTTACACATAAAGCATCTTACATGCTGCCACTGTGATAATGTGATGGTATCTGTGACACATAGATGTGTTAAATGTGAAAGAAACTAGATGCAGAAAGTCGACCCACCGGCGTGTTACTGTGGCCAGAGACGGAGGCGGAGGGGGTCAAACCCTGGCAGCCGGGGCTTCTGGAGGCCACAGGTACCTGGACGGGGCTACAGGCCTTGAAGGAGTGGAAGAGGACACAAAACATGATGGAACACATCTTAAACTGGATGAATACTTCGGTTTCGGTACTGGTCCAAAAACATTTCATCCTGCTTTAAGTGATACGTAGAACTTTGATGGCCAAGCCATCACCAACAAGTTGATATGGCAAACATGTAAGCTAACAGATGTGCCTGATGTGAACATCCAGCAGACATGGTGCATCATGGTGCGCAGGGATCTAATGTACACCACATTTTTTAAAGAAAGCTACCAATATAACGGAGAGCAAACTGACCTCTACTTGAATTTTTTAAGTTTACAGATTAAACAAGAGGCTACATACTCATGTGTAACTAGGCTCAAGAGATAAGAACCTGGGAAGGGCGTGATAAGCTGTAATACTGCCTGGGAGTCTCTGGAACTAACCTGCTTTGGCTCTCTGTTCCAGAAACACGACTCTGACACACAAATTCGTAACCTGAAACACTGTTATCGCTAAATATTTGTAAATAACGTCTATATGGCTTTTTCTGTCCAGTGGCTTTGACAAACAGCATTCAAACATTCAAAAAAATCCAAAAAGCAGCACATCATTTCCTGTGAAGTTGTTTCCATTCCTGCTGTCCTATTTCTTCCCGTGCAAATGTGAACTTTCTGAACAAATCAGCCTTCTAACACCTCATCAGACAGTGTGAACAGACATCTGGTTGAAAACATACTAATATCCCCAAAACAACACGTGTTGATGGTGAGGACCTGCTGCATTAACCCTCGAGTTACACTGAATGTGCCTGATAGAACATAAAACATTCCAGTGTGAGTTCAATTCTGCGGTCAGACATTTCAAGCCAGCAGTCCTCAGCAGCCGTGACACACACAGTATACACGGCTCCACCGCCAGCGCTGACCCACAATTCAACTAACACTCTTGCTTATGCAGAGTCCGAATAGATTTCTGCAGCCATGAGGAAATAAAACATAAATGTGGTACAGAATGGACACATTCTTTGACATTTGGATCATAAGAAAAAACTCACAACATGAGTTCAATCTAGACAATTTTCAAAAGATTTGTAGGTTGAATTGGTCTAAAATGGGCATGATGTGTGAACATCAAGTCCTTGCTGCTGTAAGACTTCACTGGAGGAGTTTATGTGCTGTTTCTCTGCCTTTTACAGGCTGGTGAAAGTCTTGTCTCTGTGGGGCAGCGAGCAAGCCGACAGCTTCCTCTCTCACTGTCACAAAGCATCCATTTACAGGCTCGGTGGTACAGGGTAAATGCAGGTCACCGGCAAAATGTGCTGCTTTGTGATGCATAAACAAGGATGGAGCTCATTGGCTCGTTAGAGAGGTATCAGCGCGGGGGCAGTCTGCGAGGAGGGGCTCTGAAACAACAACAACACAGCCGTGCAACTTGAACTCCTGCAAGGCAAAGGAAGATAATGTCCTTCAAGACGTTCAGAAGAAAAATGAATCTATCTACACTAGTTTCTGCTCACATTTACAGCCTGAGTTCATGGGAAAGATGATTAAATTTGGACAACGGCAAGCTGGGATGTTTGGAAGGTAAGTTCCTGAATTCACACACATTAAAATCTACATCTGATATTCAATTCATGTTAACAGGCAACGTAGAGTTTCTCTCAGACAATTTCAGCTCCCAAACACAACCTGCTTCCAGGGAAGAACTAAAATGCTGGGAAGTCAACAACAGTTAACTGAAATAAGGACTCTTTAAAATGCCAATACTAAACCGCACTCAATATGAACTCACAAATCAAAGACATTCGACAACTTAAGCATCCTTTCTGAACAAATCTCGTCCTGCAAACATTCAAACAAAAAAAAAAAGAGTAACAAATCATAAATAATTCTTCACTCATTTTGGGACTAATTAAACTAGTTTAGGGATTCATAGCTGATTACAAACATCTGCATACACCCACACTGCAACGATCATCGGCTCAGTCATGTGAAGAAGAAAAGAACATATTTACTAGTTATAGTCTGGGACGAACCTATGTCATATTATTAGGTAGATGCAACACATTTTAATGAATATAATTCATAATAATATTATAATAGTTTGGTATTTTGCAATTCTGTGGAAGACACTTATGCACAACATTTCCCACAGCACTTGACAGCCATCACAGCCAGCAGGCCAAAACTCCTCAGGGACCGAGAGCGACACTGCTGCACCCACCTGATAGAGATGCTCTGAGTGGATCTGCCAGAAGCTGCTGGGGGCCGACTGGCTGAGCGGACTGGGCCTGCTTGGGCTGGGCCCCGAGCTGGAGTTGGACCTGGGCCTGTGAGCTGGGGGGATCTGGAGCCCCGAGGCTGGAGGAGAACCGCAAGAGGCCCAGCTGAGATGAGAAGACGAGGCCTGGCCCAGAGCCTGCTGGGAAGGAGATGGAGCGGCGCTGGCGTCCACAGTCTCAAAGGAGATCTTGGTGTAGTAAAAGTCCTCTTCTCTCTGGGACTGATCTGACCCACTGTGTGTGTGTGTGTGTGTGTGTGTGGAAAGAGTGTGAAAATGTGTGTGTGACAGACCAGTGGACACAGAGTAAAGAGAGTGACTGTTACTGAATGCAGCTCGCACTGTGGCCCAGATATGAAATCTCAAAAATCCGTTAGAGCTTCAACACACCCTGAAAATTTTATTCGCTCTTGTTTTTTTAATGTTGTTTTGCAGCTGAAAAATGTTCTAGAGGGCTAAACTGTCTGGTTTCCACTTCACCTCAGACTACAATGGTGGAGTGTCTCCAAAGCTGATAACCGTGAATGTTGATTTTTATTGCCTAAAAAAATAGGCTTTCCTCTGTGCCGTGGCATGATTCATGTGAGGTGCTGTTTGCTTAACAGCCTATTTACTACTGTAATTATCAATTCAGTGGTTCTTGGATAAAAAAAGACAGTTTTGTTGTGTTTTTCCATGTATACTTTAAAGATATTGGGGAAATGGTGACCATGTTTTTTCTAATTCAAGAAGGGAAGGTGAAACATCTGCAGTTATTGTTATATAGTGCCCAAGTCATCAAAAAAGGGATCATGTTGGTACCTGAACCTAAGCTCAGGTATCGTATCAGCACCAATATTGACAACTTTAAGCGATCAGCATTCTTTATGAGCACATAACTGTTTGTTCATGTAACTCAGAAGTATTCCAACTCACCCCAGATGCAGCACACGGATATGTCTCTTTATTCCAACTGATGACGTTAGCACCTTGCCACAACTGGGCCACAGACACTTATACACGCCTCTGAAAGAGCTCTGTAAGAGAGAGAGCACAGCACAGGTAGAGTACAGGAGGGACGGTGGGACAGAAACAGACACAGAGCACAGACCCAGACAGAAAAACAGTCTCGTACTCTTTTTGCTTATTAGGGAACTTTCCACCACGCGCCACCAGACCTTTCGCAGTTAAACTTTTATGAGAAAATATAGAGTAGTTCTCCTGTAAGTACCTTTGGCTTCTTGGCATTAAGCTCCTCCGCCTGCTCCAGTTCCATGTGTAGGCCTTCATCAGGGCTGCTGTCCACCTCAGTGACAGACGGTGAGGGGGCGGGACTCACATTGCCGTGGTCCCAGCTCCAGTAGCCACTGCTGCCGCTGTCAGAGAGCTCGCCGCCTCCACACTCCATGTCAGCTGGTGACGATGAGCCGGCTGGAAAAAAACAAGTTTCAAAGTGAGTTTCTTCAAAAACAACCTCTTTCTCCTTTTTACTCTCAATTTCCTTTTAATCAGTAAAGATGTAAATACCGTAAAAATGTCACCATGGTTACTTTGCCCTAGCTGTCAGTGAGTTGGTGACAGTTGACACTGAAAATACACCTGACAGTTTCCATATCAAATATATTTAGGGGTAAAATAGACATTGTGTTTTTGTTTCTGCGCTTTGCGTCTTTCCTCTGTGTCCCACACTGATGCCAAGGTTGTATGGCACCTCTACTTCAGCATCACCTATGTTCACTTTTTCACTAACATTTTATTTTTCACTTGGCGAAAAGGAAGTCTACTTTTACACCGACAAATTTGCTTACCTAAGGTTGGACAAGAAACTCTTCTCTACTACTCCACTCCTAGCAAATCCGACTACTATCAGTCCTGTGTGTTTCTTTATTTATCTTATTGTCAGTACAAGATTTTCAAATGTCGTTCTACATAAATAAGACTGTCAGGTTTGCAGTCAAGCCATAAAGGACACTGTGACTCTGGATTCGGCAGAAAGTCAACTACTGCAGACTGAAACTGAGGTACTACTTTCTAATTTGTCATCCTTTATAAGTTGTAACTTAAGTCTTTTTCATAGATCAGTTATAAGCCATTTATACGATTGGAGAGTCATTATAAAGAATATCTGTTGGGATGCCAAGTTGTGAAAATTTCCTTTGATTGATTAGATTGTTTGGCCATTTGTTCCCTCAGTTTTAGCCCAAATCAGTTTCTTAGTATTGTTTTAACTCTTCAACCTGAGATTTGATCAATAAACTTTTAATGATTTCTTAACATTTAAAAATTCGATACAATTTATTAGTAGATTACCAATATTTATAACAGTATTATTATCAAATAGAAATGATAACTACCAGCCAATGAGATTATTCACAACCTGGCCACTCAGAATTTGTTTGTAATAGTGGCATATCAGTGACCTATGACGCTGAAGTATTTGGCCTTTTTACCATTAATAAAGACATCAGTTACAACTGGTCAGCTCTTAACTGTATAAAGAATGCTTAATCATAGATTAATACTGGAAACAACAAAGACACTCGTGAGCTGAGACAGACCAGGTCCAGGATCCGTCTGTGGAGGACTCTGGACCACAGGGCAGGACAGACTGGTCAGAACCATGGCTGCCATGATCTCGTCCATCTCCACCGACTCTGGACTGCGGAAACTGAAGATAACATAAAAAATATTCTTTAACTTTGGTATAACGAGGCCCACAAGCTCACACACTCAAATATCGTTACATGTCCCTTGCCTGTATGGTGCCTCTCCAGTAGCTGACGTGTTGCTGAGGTGCATTGTGGGTCCCACAGGTTGCAAGGGAGCCGCCACATTGCTGCAGCATTGCTCAGCCTCCTTCTGCGCCATGTGAACTGAAACCTTTTTCTTGTGATGCCCACTGTCACAGCGCTGCGTAGGAGAGAGAAGTGGCTAAATAATGAGCTTCTAGTTTAAACCTGCAACAGCGTTCAAACAGTAAACTTTCAGTCATCGAGGGATGGAAACTAACATGGACTCATACTCTGTTCAGTCTACGCTGACACAGAAGAGTCAAAACTGCAGTTCCTTGGATGACCACTTGAGGCTGGTCCAAAAAGTGAGTAAGTTACCACAGAGCCCTTGTACCGACCAGCAGAAATAAACTCGTTTGCAGACAAAATTGTTTTTTTTTATCTCTAGAGCTTATTTCCCTGTTCATGAGAACTGTAAGCGGGGTGAATATTTATAGAACTCATTCATTTAGGTTGTAATAAGGCTAGAAGCTGAAATAATAAGGGGAGGGGCCACTCTGAGGGACAGCTAGTCGCTTGCTGTTCGTTGAGCTTCACCTCAGCTTATCTGAGTTACTGGACTTGACTTCGAGGCTCTGTTTTTGGTGTTTGCTGCTTTTTGGAATTTTTTCTTATAAATATTGAACAAATAATCAAGCCTGCTGTGCCTTCACTTGTGCTGCCAGACCGTCTCCACATTTGGCTGCATTTGGATGAGCCAGGAGTCCTGCACTGCAAAGATGGCGACTGCCGGCGCCATCACAATGAACTTTACAATGGCTCTGCAGAGACCTGTGGGTAACAAAAACTGCGTTCGTGTTTGAACGAGTCTCTGGTTCAGCTGTTTCGTGAGTCTTTGAGACTGCGATTGAGTCGTGCTGCTGTCATGAATACAGCTGTTAAAAGAATATTTCCTGTCCCTCTGTTTTGTCCTGCCTGCAGATAGCACAAGCTTGTATGAAGCCAGTATGAAAGAACGTGGTTTACCAGGCTCAGACCAGGTACTTCATAAAGTCTAACCCAGAGGAGGGAAATCTTTATCCATTTGTGGGAGGTCTTCCTTTTTCTCAGTAAGGGCTTTAACTTTGGTTTGTGTGGCCGTTTGCTTACTATAGAGTTCATCCTAACATCAAAACGCTTCCACAAATCCCCTCAGACCTTTACATTCCATCCTGGTGACGAGTGACAGCTATATTTGCGTGTGTTTACTCAACCTGCCGGAACCACTGAAGGGTTGCACAGACAGTGAACAGCGCAGACAGATGGTCGGGATAACTGACAAAAAAATAAAATAAAAGCAAAAATAAAACGGCACGATAAATGTAAAATAAAACATTTATCATTGCAGCTGACCTCAGTGGCAGCACCTTCCCTCTCCATCTACTAACCACAGTCTGCTGCCTGTCTGGTCCGCTGCTGTCATGTGTTGCCGTAGAGATGCAGGCCCGCGGTCCCGCAGGGCAAACAGCCGTCCCGCCTGGCGCCGCTCCAGCTCTGTCCTCAGGTCCCATAGCTGCCATGGTGCTGCTGCACACAGTGAGGGGACTCGGCACAGTGTCACACCTCCCTGCAGACGGGACACCAGGGACAACACGAGATTTGAAACAACCAAAATATGTGACATCTACAACAATGCACTTTTCATAAAACTGCCTAATGGACCATCAGCAGTTTAGTATCCCAAGCGCCCACTTCAAACATCCCGCCTCCACCATTTTATTTGTCAGGACAAATAAAACCCTCATGACAACATCAGGTACTCTCTTTGACAGTGAACTGAACTTGTGTAAATCATTGGAGTGACACTCAACGCTGCACGTTTAAACCACCTTCTCATTGTATAATATTATCCACAGTTTTAGAGAAAATAGAAAAGTGAATTTAAATTGAAAATGCAGGCCTGTGTTTTGCTTCAAAGGCTTCCCTCTAAAACGAACGAAGCTATTCTTTAAACTCAGAGGAACGTGCTCACAATGAACTACGGCACCAAACGATCAATATTATGCTTTCTTGGATAAATCAATATGTTGATCCAAACAGAAGGCGGCCTGCTTGCTGGTGAGTGCTGGCAGACACTCATGCACTCATCCCATCTTGCATCTCTGTCTGGGAGCAGAACAAAATCACCACAGAGGATTTGGACATTTTTGCAGGAATTTGAAGTGAACACGGACTTGTGTGGATTTGGACAGCGGCTGAACCAAAAATGTTGCTGCAGTTCTGTTGTCTACTCCAAATGAAGTACGTGACTGAAAACGCGTTCAACAGACGTAATCTGACGTTTGGGTGCGTTCACTGTGGCTTGTCGCCCATGGATGTAAAATGGGGGCAATGCTGCATTCAAGGCAGATGGAAATAATGCGTTCATCCTTCACACCAGTTATTTTGCTGCATTCACCATCTATGATTATGTTTGAAATATTAAGGCAACACTGAGAAGTCAGACTCAAATGACTGCAGATCTCTGAGGAGCTCATCTGAGCTCACATTACTGTAAATTAATAAATAATTAAGTAAAGGAATGAATAACAGGTCTGGAGGCTTAAATCCGTTTAATAACACTTACAAGTGTTTTCTGTGTTTTAGGTTCTCAAATGTGAGTTTTCTTCACTTTTAGAGGCCAACTGTTGTACACTAAATGTCTTCATACTCCCTAAAAACGAGCAAATTATATAAACAATGTTTATTAAAGTTAAGATTTTATTATAATTATTATTATTATCATTAATAATAATAATGTTTTTGTTGTTATTGTTGCTAAAACACATAAAAACAATTGCCTACACGACAACAACAACAACAACAACAACAAATGTCACATGTACCAACAAAGGGCTAGTAATTGATTATCAGGACTGTAGGCGACTGTTTTTGCTTATATGGCAGTTTACCAATGAAAAAACTCCCCTTTACAGAATTTTCAACGTAAAACATCACATTTCCCATTCTTTCCTAAGCCCTCAAACGCAACATAAAGCCCGATTTTCCCCACCTTTCCACCAATCAGCGACCGGCCTCAGTAGTAAACAAGTGGCACAGCGTAGGCGGGGAGCCGGCGCTCATTGGTTCAGCTGTGCTTTTCAGATACACACCTCCTTTCTGACAACGTGTTCAGACACGAGTTTCACCGGGAGGGTTGGAGCCGGACCGGGCGCAGGCCTCCGACCCAAAATCACCTCCAACTGAGCAAAATAAAACAACAGAAACGCTTGAAAAAGTCCAAGTCAAACACGACGCAGCCTGCAGCGGCCGCGGAGGGACGAACATGTGAAAGCCGACGTGCAAACAGCGTTGCTAAAATTAACACAAACATAACGTCATCTCCTCATCCGTGGCGGAGGCAGCGGCGTTTTAAACTCAGATGTGGAGCTCCGGCCTGCACACGGGTCGATGTCAGCCGGCAGAGTCCGTGGAAGTCTGGCTGCAAATTTAATGCGAGACCACCGCAGCGCTTTCACGGAAACAACATTTCTCTAAACAAATGTGACATTCTCGTTGTTTACATCGATGATGGTGACGCAGTTCATGTTAAAAATGGACTAAAAGTCACAGTTTATTATTCATCATGTTCAACTACATCACTTCTCTCCACCCGGCAGCGCAGACTGAGATCCGGAGAAACCCTCCCCCCAGCTCACCCCGCTGAAGGAGAACCATGTTGTTACTGCGCTCGCTGCAACACAAACAACCCATCCGAAAATAAACAACAACATATCGTGGTACTCACTCGGTCGGTGGAGACCTCTGTCTTCGCCGTCCTGTCGACGCTGCAGCAGCGGGTCGTCGCTGCCTGGCTGTCCCGCCGCCTGCCGGCTCCTCAGTCTGCCGGGGGAAGAGGGGGTTGGTCGGTCGGATACGCGCCTACGTGTGTCTGCTGGGTGAACCAATGCAGGCGGTGACAGCTGGACACAGCGCGGAGAGACCGACCTGCAGCGTGCTGTGCACAAAAGGATGATGTAGGTGAGGGGTTACCAGAGCAGCAGCAGCAGCATCCTCACTGTCTGCCTGTCTGTCTGTCTGTACATGTGTGTATTTTTGTTCCTGTGGTGCTTCTTAGTCCCATAAGAATTAGAAATTATGTTGCTTTGGATTTTGGCCTTAATAAATGAACAAAAACGTGCAAAAGCAGAACCTCCAGCATACAATGCATTGTGTCAAATTTACAAATCTTTTTGTCTTTTAGCCACAAAAAGAGCCTTCAGTTTTATTCAGGTGACATACAAATATCACTGGAAATAAGCTGTGATAGTGCAAGAATGGCTAAAAAATGACCACAAACCACCATGAGGTCACTGAAACATCACTCACCAACACATGCAGATATTAGCCTATGATAGTGATATTTATGACGGATACGGCTACTGTTTGTGATTTACTGTTGTCATTATTCTGATGCAAAGAAAGAACTGCTATGAAAAAAAAAGATGGTTAATGCCTTTTGTGCACCACTAACACTTTCAATCAAATCGCTCAGAACCAATAAAACTGCCGACACCACAACATGCAGCATATCAACCCCCAACATCACATGATAAATTCCCTGCAAAGAGATCAAACACTACTTCCAGTATGTGTATGTGTTGCAGAGCCTGTCCTTATGTGTGTGTGTGTGTGTGTGTGTGTGTGTGTGTGTTTGAGAGACCGGATTAGTGTCGGCTGTCTGCACCCTCTCCACCAGACATCCAGTCAGCAGGGATTTTAGGGTCTGAGCACCGCCACAGTGAGAGAGAGACCGAGAGAAACCCAATCCTAGTCCCAATCTGATTCCTAAACCAGACAGAACTGCTTCTCTTTCAATTCCCTTCGTTAATGTAAGCTCGACAGGCCTTCTGGCAAATGTCTCTACTGGTCACTCAGACTGAGATTGATTTTATGAACTGATAATGAATTGATATAACAGGGAAGAAACATTTACAGAATCTAGACAGTAGAATTTAACAAGACATTAACGTTTTATTATAAAATTTGCATTAATGATTTTAAGGGGAATGATGACCAGGCAAAGTTGAAGTGGCTTTAGATGGGTGGTGTTGCCTGAACTTCGGGTGGATTCTGGAAATTATATGACATCCAATTTCAGTTCATTTGAAAACAAGATGTTTTCTAGCAGGAATAATGGTAACACAGAATCTACAGCCACACTAGAGGGCGACATTGCTGACATGCATAGAAGGTGAAATGTTTTCCATGTTCACCGTCTTAATTTGACATGCTGACAGTTGCTAATTACCAATTAGGACAAAGCACAGCTGAGACTTATAGGAATGCCATTAACCATAAGGCAAAATATTGTTGGACTGTTAAAGTATTTGACCTGATGAAGTTGCCAGATGAAGTCAGGAGGATGCCAGAGCAGTTGCAAATCATCCAGTGGTGAACATGAAAGTTTATGCAAAGTACAGAACAAACAGTTCAATAGTTGTTAGCCATTATAATCAAAGCTGCAAATTTCAGTCTCATTTCACTAAAAAAAACCCAAAGAAACAAACAAAGAAACAAACAAAAAAGCACTTTCAACAGCTCTACCAGCTCTACTTTTTTTAAATCCTCGGTTGATTGTCTTACCTTGTGGAAATAATGTGATGTATGGTTTATTGTTTGTAATGTACTGTGGCTGATGGGCACTGAAGTCCAAGACAAATTTCCTTCTGAAGAACAATAAAGTTTATTCTGATTCTGATTCTGATTCTGACCAACCCCATGGTTGCCTCAAAAAGTCAGGGGTTCAGTCACTGGCATTCATCATCCGGCAGCCTTTTACATTTTGAGGCAATCTATCCAATAACTGTCGAAGCATTTCACTGAAGAACAACTCTGTCACCCTCACGGTGTTTGTCAGAGGACGCGAGGGATCATTATTGTCAGAAAGATTCATCCTCTGAGAAGCGTAAATGTCTTGTGTTAATTGTTGACATATTTCAGCGCGGGTCAAAGCTGTGGACTGACTGAAACTGCCTTTCCTTAGCCATGACACTGGGATGGCTAAAAGTCTCGTTAAAGCTGCTGAACTCTTGAATTTTCCTGAAAGGGAAAGAATTTTGGGGTCTTTTCAGCTAGAATTAAAGGGAATGCTGGGAGCACATTTCGACCAGAATTTGCGTTTTGCACTAAAACCCATCTGAAGAGCCGAAACACTTTTAGCCACTATACAAACTCAGTGTCCAGTCTATGTATCTGTCTCCAAAATGAAACACTAATCAATACATACAAAAAGTTTGAGGGGGTAGGGTGGTTCTTCAGTATGATTTATTTCCTGTTTTTCACTCTAAATCTCTGCTACGCTAATCAAGCTAATCTGCTTTGTTAGGACTGTGTGGGTGTGGTTTGATTACATTAACTGACAGTAACCAAACAGCCCACAAGCTGCCCTCAAATTCTGACTCACATGTCAATAATAATAATGCAGAATGTGTTTGTGGGAGCACGTAACTCATTGTAAATCACTGAAACTATTCTCAAATTTTATCATGACCAGTGGAGAGGAAGCAGTTTCACTGGCACCAGTGTTTTCTCACTTGGGTGTGTTTTATTTGGACAGTCGAGTGGATTCATACGACAATGCACAGCATGACAACTGGCATTACAAGAACGACAACTCCACCCTGCTGAGAAGTTTTGTAACCTCAGGCTTACTTTGAGTTCACAGTAGGCCCAGGTGCCACTCCCTTCTCATCACAGTCACCCAGTTTGGGGTGGAAGGACAAACTAGGACAAATAAACCCACAGGTATCATCAGAATTCGACGGCCAAAGACTTTGTCTGCACCAGTGGACGAGATCAGTGACTGCTCAGCAGCAGCAGACTGAAGAACACGGGAAGAGTAATGGAAGAATGACAAAGAACAAACAGAAAGCTGCTCCCTTCATTGATAATAAAAGTGCACCAAAGCTTTAAGAAAAAAATCCCCTTGTATCACCCTTTATCAGCGTCAACACATCCCTACATAACAACAAATATTTTCCTCCATGACCCCATCCAGCACAACAGTGACAGCAGTGAAGGAAGCTGATTTGGTTTCACACGTTTCATCTCCTAAACTACAAATCACATGAAACAAATCACTCTTGGTTGCTATTCATTTCCATACAGTATTAGTTAGCAGACACTTAAAACTTGTTTTGTTGTGACGTGAACTGATGATTACAAACTGATCAATCTACTTATTTCTTTCCACATGGTACAGATAAATAAAATAAAATTAAAATACATTATGCTGTAGTCAGGGAAAAGGCTGGCATAAATATGAAAGGAACAGTAACAATTTTCCACTTGTTCACTTTCTTATCAAGCGTAGATGAGAAGATTGGATTGGTGGTCATATCTCTTTAAAGAATGAAGCTACAGCAGGTAGCCATGAAGCTTATCTTAGCATAAAGACTGGAGACAAGTGAACAGCCACCCTTGCTCTGTCTAAATGTGACACATTTGCCTCACAGCACCTCTTAAGCTGAGAAACACATTATATGTCATTTGTTCAATTTATACCAAAAGTAAAGAGAAAAAAAACAGCCAAGTTGTGTTTTGGCCGGGCCGCATAAACTACCTTTAAAACTACAGCTTGTTTCTTTTACAATGAAATGAGAAAGTGTGTTAAATAGAGAGCGAGGTGCTGGAGGAGGATTTATTTACCTTTGACACAGCAAATACTTACATAATTTGACTCACGGCCATTTTTACAGCCACCCTAGAGTGAAAGTAGCTCAAGGACAGAACAAATTAGCCTCAAATCTACACATCCTAATATCTTAACTCTAAATATCTGTAAGGGTAAAATGATCACAGATGAACTCAAGCAAGTTTTTTGTTATTCAGACTTTCAACTTCAGCATTATTTTCAGGTTTGAGTCATGGCAAATTGTCTTCATAATTTATAACTGCTGTTAAAGTCACACTGGCAATTCAGCCCAGACAACTCTGAGTACTCTGTATGACCAGTTCAGTTTCTGTGTGAGTAATGACAGAAAAGAATGGTAAAAACATACAGAATTCAAACTTTAAAAAAATATTATGTTAAAAAAACGTCAGAGGTGTCAAAAATAAAGTCTTTCGGTTCTTGTCAGATGAACTGGGAGACAACTTTAGAAAGAGGCTCTTTCTCTTCTGTCACAGGAACAAGATGTGGACGGCGGCCGGGCTGGCAGTCGACAGAGCCGTCTTCCCTCCCACCCTTAGTCCTTTTTTCTGTCCATCTGTCCATTTGGAGGAAATTAATGAGTGGAACTGGAGTTCTGAGCAACCAGATGTTGAATGTGATTTGTCCTTTTTTTTGCCTTAGAAATCAGGAAGTTGTCTTTTCTGTAGTGTGTATGTGTTCAAGGCTGTGAAGTCTTAAGTGGTTACTGCGCGAGATCTTTCAAGCGTGCTCATTGGCATGTTTTTGTGGCTCCTCCAATTTAGATCCCCTGGATCTGGAAAATTAGACAAGAGAATGTAAATGAAATGCAAAAGTTTGTTTGCAAATTTGTTTCCTTTTACAAAGAACTTACCGTTAGCAGTTCCTGCTGACTTTGTGACGACAACGGTCCCATTGGCTTCTCCTCCTCCATCAGTCTGTCATAGAGAAAGACAGGGTCAGACTTTAAGGACCTGTGTACACTGAATATGTTTATGGTTAATATAAAGCTAGAGTTGCAGTTAACTTCACTCAACAAAACAACAGGACAACAACATTTAAGTTGTGTTGTTTGGCCAAAGGGCTCCATATGATCTTGGACATTAACTGGTTGACATGCTTACTCCCTGCATGCCGCTGTCTGTGCACAACAGCTGGTCAACAGAGGTTGTCGATTGTTTCCCATTTAGACTTTTGACTGCATCAAATTCTCGTTTCTTGTTTCAGGTTTGTAATTGTAGAAGATTTGAATTAATGTGAAGCAGTCAATCCTGTCAGCCTGAGAGGCTAATGTAATTGTGAGCTCATGCTACTTCAGTGCAAGAGCTGCTGGCATTAGTGAATGTTGCCAATCCAAGGCCATGTCAAAACACGCAGTCAAGTATACTGCTATGAATTAACAGATAACTAATACAAATATGAGCTGAAGTATTTTTTAAATATAAACTAGATCAACAACTGATTTTATTACTGTAGAGAAACCTTTGCTCACACGGTGTTTCATAGCTAAAGATAGGATATCTAATACTACACATATACAAATGTTTAAAGAAGCTCATTAAGGGTGTTGAGATGTTTTGGAGCTTGCTTTGTGCGTGGTATGTGATTAAACAGAGAAACAAAACTTTCTGCAGCCGGCAATGTTTTTTTCATCATGGGTTGACTGTGTGACAGTTTCCTCATTTCATTCCTGTGTTTGTGTGATAGATGTTACCCTTTAGCGAAGAAAGAGTTGTCACTATGATTCAACGGAGTGAGCAGCCCTTCTAGCATAAAGTGCTGCAATTTATAAGTTAGGATCCTCGCCTCAGCTGCACAGGTGATAAACGTATTTATCCACTAGAGGAAGGTGTGTGACTGAAATGTTTTGCCTCACCTTGGCATGAAAAATCCACACGTTTAAGGTGCTACAGAAGCATAAGTCAATATATTGTGATTGAAGGGAAACCTGGTATAATGAGAACAGTATTCTCACACAGAACTGTGTGAGTACTTTGTTACCTAACCCTACACAGACTAAGACCGTCACCTGAGACGTTTCTACAAAAGCTTTGTTTTGAAAGTCTCTCTCTCCAGCAGTTGTTGCATATAGCTAATTTGATTGTGAAATGAGACTGTGTTGTTTTTTGTATAGGCAAGGCAAAATTTCACACTGAGACGCTGGACCAGCAGGTTTATTTCACACTTTGGTGTGATCCCAGTTTATCCTGAGGCAAAGTCTAGAATGAACACTAAAGAAAGCCAAAGCGCCTGGAGCCTGAACTTCAGGATGACAAATTAGAAAACATCCAACTTGCAAAGTTCATTTTGCCATTTACGTAACCTCCTAAAAATGAATTTTATATCCAGACCCTCTAGTTATTTGGTCTACACTTACACAAGTTTAATTTTTCTTCTTCTTTTTTTTTTTGCTATTACTCATGATCCTGTCTGTTTCATATTCTTTAATGTCATGGTAGTTAAGTGTTACATGATCTGTAGTGTTATCTTTGTGTGTCATAATCATATTCAGTCATGGTGCACTCAAAATACCCTCACAAATTTATTTCTGATAATTTTTAAGCAAGATATGTATAATTAGATATTTTCCATTTGCTTTTGTCTCATGGATCTGTCATCATTCATTCTCCTGCTGATTACTGACAGTCAGTCACTTATTGCTCCTAACTGGCAGCTAACGAATGGAAATAAATGCTTTAGTCCACATCTGTTGAAGGTTCTGTTGCATGAATGAAGTGATGTCTTTGGTGAAGGACTGAAAGAAAGAGCATACGAGACAGAACTGGAAACAAAAACCAGGAAGATGCAAAAAAAAGCTGGTTTATACCTGTGTCCCGCTTACATCGTATGCATTGCCACTGCTCCTGTGGATGACAACAAAGTTAATTGGATTTATATAAGATCTGCTCAGATAAATTGGATTGTAAAGTGTTAGGATGGCATGCAGTAACTGTTTCTGCTTTGTGTGTACAGGGACAAAGGTGAATACTGTCCTCTTCACATAGGTCCCATACGTAGGTTTGATTTGGTTTGATGGCTCAGGACCTTTAAAAATCTGTCCGTCTGCCACCTGTTTTGTCTTTGGCTCTTTTTTAAGTTTGTATCCTTTGCACTTTATCATCCTGGTTCATATGCACACAGGGAAACTAGCCTGTCTGGTGTCAGTCCCCTTTTCCCCTTCTAAAGAGGATCATGCCGCCTTCAGCACTCTCTTGCCCTGCATCACTGCACCATTCAATAATTCAGTGCATATGTACAGTCTCTGTTGATGCCCAAATGAAATTGGATTTGATTAGACCCATTAGACCTGATTGGCTTTACTGAGTCCAGGCTTAATTTCTCATTCAGCTGATTAAGTTTTGAGAGGGTTCCAGTAGGCCGACCTGTTATTAGCAAACTATAAGTATGAGCAGAATTTCAGGCTCAAGGAAAGTTTTGTGGCTCTTACTTTAAAAGCTTTGAATAAATTGAACGCCCTGTTTTCAGCCAAAGTCCTAAATTTAAGTGACAACGGCTATGATATTGTGCTCCTGACAGACTTGTCATTTTAATGGTTAGCATTCATAGACATGACTTGATCTGGGACTTGCTTTGACAAGACTTTAAATTTGACTTTAGACTTTATTTGACAAAGCTTGAGACTTGTCGTTGCTTTAACAAAACTTGTGGCGTCTTGGACTTGCTTTGGTATGACTTGAGACTTAACTTGAGGTTGGCTTTGATAAGACTTGTGTCTTGTGTTGGACTAAAGTTGAACTGAGACTCAACTCGAGATTTGCTTTTGCAAGACTTGAGACAAAACTTGGACTTACTTTTCAAAAACTTGTGACTTGACCTGGACTTCCTGTATCAACACTTATCACTCAACTTGGAACGCTTTGTTTAGACTTGACTTGGGACTTGCTCTGCCAAGATTTGACACTGAAGTTGAACTTGAAGTAGACTTGCTCTATCAAAACTTGAGAACTGGCTTCGATACAAAAGAGAGCTCCAGTGCATCTCGCCATAAAATGACATTGATACGTCTCCCACAGCAATTAAAAATAAAATACACAAAGTTTTTAGCACTTATCAGTTACGCTCAAAATATTGTCACCTATCTAGGATTGGGTACCAAACTGGGTATGAATGAAAAGGTGTCAAATGATCTCAATGCTTATGTGGGTGGGAGAAGGAAAGTCAGTGAGTGACATTACTTCATTTCATCGACGCTGCATCATGTTCAGGTCGCAGTCAGAGTTAAAATGGTGATTGGGAAGTAGCCTCGAGTGTGGCTGCATTTTTCTAAACACGATGCAGACAGTGCTCATTGTAATATTTGTGATGCTGCATGCAAAGCTGGTCAGGGCAACATGTTCAACGAAAGGAAACACAAAATACATTTTTATGGTGATGAGTTCACCATGTTTGATGGCCTGAAAGTTACACAGCGGCAGGCGATGGATGACAAAACTTTAAGCAAGGCAACGACCTCCTCAGGAAATCAATCAGCTGTTGTGAAGGATCAGTTTCATTTATCCACTGTCTTGGTTGAGGGTTGGGTTTTTTGTAACTGAATTTAATTTGTCACAGAGGGAGTAAAGTACTGAAAAAAGGTACCGTTTGGTACCGGTACCGGTACCGTATGGGTTCATATGTGAACAGTACCCAGTCCAACACCTATCAAACTCTTTCTTATCATCCCTCAAAAAATTCCTTGATGTAACATCTGTCATTTGTCTTAAGTCAATCAACATACATCGGTACTCCCGTGTTTCTTTTCTTTGAAGAAACAGTTTTCAGAGTTATGAGTTATGATTTCCTTCTATCACTACAGTTCCATTCCAGCTTCATTCCACTGGGTGACAAACAAGCTCTGGAATGCACAAAACAGACAGCAAAGATAAGACCATTGTTTCACCCTACGGTGCCTCTGTGTCATTGGTATGTTTGGTGTGACAACCACAGTTATGGGTGTGCAAACACCCACGTGCATGCAGAAAAGTGTTTGAAAACACCTACACAAGTGTGCAAAAAACACACACACACCTACACAGGCTATCTCATGGAAGGGTAAATGTTCCAACCCCACCCATTTGGCTCAACCACCTTAAAACAGTGTTTTACAATCAAACGTCTCTGCTTCCCCCTCCTTCACAGGCGACGCCCTCATCCAAAACCAAGTCAAACAAGTCTGGGCTGCTGTAAAGTGCTGAATAGCAATTAAAACCTTGAAAGTCTGGGGACAGAATAATTAATCAACTAATGTACCGTGAACAGCCACTCTGAAAGGAAAAGATTTGCTCTGCCCGCGTTATAGTGTTGATCACAGTGACACTGACACCGTTCTTTTATGCCTTTAACTCTCTTCAAATGACAGCATTCAGACATTCAACTATTCAAAGGCACGTCACGCTTCATGGTACACCAAAGGAAAACAGATATAACTTGACACAAAAAAAGTCAAAAACCATCTTTATACAATCAAGCCTTCCTTACTTGTTACACCTTGCACAAAGGGCGACCAGAGTGATGCTGAGGACGAGGAAGACAATGAGGGAGATGAGGCCCACTTCCAGGGATGAAAACCAACCTAACGTGTCAACCATTCCTAGTGGAGCCATCGTCCCAGTGCTCTGAGAAAAATAGCAAAACCGAGCAAAAAGTTTACAAAAATTAAGAAAAAATGGTTCATGATCATGAGAAAAACCTGAATGAAATAATTACAACCAAGACACAATCCTGAGGATGTCCAGAAAACACATGGCAAAGAATCTGCACTATACTTGAAGTACCTCAACTTATCTGAGTAGGCTACTTTTTTTTTTAAATGAATGTTTTTAAGCTTAGCATACACAACAAACTGAGTCTTTTTATTTATTTACAGTCCAGCAATTCAGGAGAAAAACTCATTTTTAAGAACCATAATGATATAAAATAGAAAAAGGAACAAATAAAATACAGAGTTCATAACTTACATTGAATGCCGGTACACTCTCACACTCACTCTTCTCAGCGCTGTCAAAACCTGCCGTCAGTCACTCAGCTGCCTCTTTTATGAAGCTCACAGCAGGCAGGGAGGGACTCAGGTCACTGGTGTCCTATCTGTCATGAAGGAGGTGTTCACACAAGCACATAAACAGTCTATTGTGCTGCTTAATCATCACTAACCTACATCCACACCTGAGCGCTTCGGTACCTGACGTGTCTGTGGCTGCCAGGAATGTTGGAATTCAAGTTTTAACCAGAAAAAATGCCTGAGCTTCAAAAGATGCCGAAAACAAAACAAAACAAACAAACCCAAAACATAAACAATAAATCAACGCAAGATTTTTTCACACTTACCGTGTGAATATGACTGTGGGGGAAATCTGAGAGCTAAACCAACCACTGCTGTAAACTCATGTAGACTGTAGCTGCCTTCCCGGGAAAAGCCACTTAGGCAGAAGCACACATACGAGCACACATGAACACACTTCAGCTGTGTGTTACGCAGTGTTAATCACCCACACACATTTTTTATACAGAATTTCTGCTGCTAATGAGGCTGATAAAGGACTTCATTGGTCGTATATATAGTCAGTTACAAGTCAGTTACAATTATATTGAGTATATGCTACATAAGCACTAAATGACACTGAAATACACGTTAGTTTCTCCTTCTTGGCCTCTTAACTAAGAGCCGACAGGCTGAAACTGCTGAAATCATAATCCCAAGGGAGGTATTTTGCAAAAAAGGATCATGGTTCTAATGCGAATCAATGTTTGGATGCAGAACATAAACTGAGGAGAAAGATGAAGAAAGAGAGGAGCTCAGTGTGTCGTGGAAGTCCCCCAGCAGCCAAAGATTTGCCCTTGAACACACCACAATGACTACACCCGATGGTCTGCTAGCACGTACATTCTGCGTCTGTGCGCCTGCAGGAAAAGTCGTAACTCTCCGTACCAGTAGATGGCGGTAATCTCTGCACTCGTGATCAAAAAAAGGAGGAAAATGGAAAAGCAAGGAGATCTGCGAACAAAACAAAGCGTTTTTTTTTTAGCTGCCTACCTTGTCTTAATTCTCCATGCAAGAACATAATGTTAATGTTAACGTGAATAATTCTTGAGAATGCCAGAGCTGCAAAGAGTGCTTGCCCTGTCAGCCATTGGGCTTTTCCTTGTCAACCAAAAGAAAAGATAGCACGCAGAGCATGGCGTTGTTTAGAAGGTTTGGTTTGTTTGACTAAGTGCAGTGTAAAAGCAAACCAAACCAAATGAAAAAGCAACATTGTTGCAATTTCATCCACAAAACGAACTGAGTCCCCCGGAAAGTGCGAAAATGACCTTACTTGTCAGTGAGGTTCAGGCTCGTATCACAATTTATTTATAAGAACACTTAAGAGCAATGTGCTCGCCGATGTTATGGTGTTAATAAATGAATTGCATTGCATTGCTTTGAGAGTGCATATTTTATTTCCAGTGATTAAATGGCCTGAGCTGTCGTGCGTAAATGACGGCAGTGTCACACACTGTGGCTTTGCACAGCGGGATGGATTTCAGAGCCAGAGGGTTTTTGAATTGTTACCCATTTGTGTAATGCAATTGTAATTTAGGAAAATATTTGTTGTTAACCGCACTTGCTTGATATAGACTAGTAAAACTACAGTAGGCCATAGAAAATGGGTTAAGAGTTTATTTGAACATGGGAAAAATGACCAAGATGACTGACTTGATGCAGCCTCTTCTCTATTAAAAGGTCTTTTCACACCGCTGCCTGGTAACTACCCTGAAAACCGCCTCACTGCTGGAGGATTCCTCCGGAAAGCCCGACGTTTTGCTACCGCTGTGGTCCGAAGCGGCAATGACAGGGAGGTACTTTGGTGCAATACTTGGCGCTGGGACAGTGGTGCACACAAGGCACAAGTAACCAACGATTTCTACATATCTGGATTCTTTAACTGTTACCCGTTTGGTAGGAATGTTGTGCCATTAACAGATTTTCTTTTGGTTTCTTGGATGACAGTAGAGCTGTGTGCCTAAGATTGTGAGCTCCTCCGTGTTTCCTCTCAGATCCACAATGGCTGCTGTGCTGTGTCCTGCATTGTTTAAAAACATCGAGTAAAAAAAGAAACACTATCAAACGTTCATCCTGTTGCTTTTCTAGCGATGAGAAAGACAGGAACACATGGCTGTAGTTGATGTAGTGCGTTTAAATGAATAAAGAGCAAGTTTTGTCTTTAGTGAGTGGGTACTAAAGTTAGCTTGCACCCACTCGCTAAAGACCAGAGGTCCGCTTTGCCTGACCCCTTCAATTTGATTGGCTGCCGTGTGGCGGCTACTGCCCAAAGTTCAACATGGGGAACTCTGAGCGGCAGGACAAAACCTGTGTGCATCACATGGGTGGCAACTGCTTCTTGGTCCTACCGCAGTGGTTGAAGTCGCCTCCTCTCTGCCATTCTTCCCTCATTGAAATAACTGGAGGTGGTGAGCAGCGAGCACCTCCTCCAGCAGGGAGGCGGTTTTCAGAGTAGTTACTGCGCGGCGGTGTGACAAGACAGATACTTGTGTGTCGGCTCCTGCCTTATATCCATGGTGGCTGCATTCAGCTGGTAGATAGTGGGTGGGTGATGCATTTCAACAACCTGATTCACATTCAACTCCAAAGACAGGAGTCAGCATAACTGGGGGCAAAGCAGCAAAGCCCCCCCTTGTGTTCCTGCTCTTGTTCTTATTATTTTTACTTTATTCTGCCATTGAAGTCGATAGCAGCCAATAGAACCGTATGGTTTCAAGTTGTAAAATTTGCACACTGGCATGAATTTGACCTGCACTGGACAAATGATGGGGCTATAGCAAAAAGTTGAAAATGCAAACTTTGAACAAGCATATCTCATGCCCCGTTTGACCTAGAGTCATGAAACCTTGCTTACATATTCCATTTATCACAAGGAACAAATCTGGTTACCAGATTTTCTGCCATTTTGAATTTTGTGAAAAAGGTCGAATCTAAATGCAGAGGCAGAGGGCCATGGCACGAAGCCTTGGTACAAATCTTACTTCGATTGGCCACAGGGGGCACTATAGCAAGCATTAAAAAATGCTGTTTTAAACAGATATATCTTTTGCTCCGTTTGAGTCATAAAATTTTGTACATATGCACATCTACTTATTTCAAACAAGTTTCCTATAAGGACCTATAAGCACCACCCATTACAATGTCTGCAAATTACACCGAAAGTGAAAAATGAAAAAAATAAAATCCCTCTTGCACCCCTAAGGACAGAAAATATTTTTTTGCTACCAGAGGGTTTTAAAGAAACAGTATGTAGTTTTTTTTGGCGCCATCTAGTTGTAAAATCGAAATCAAGGACCTTCCGCAGATCCTTTATTGCCACACACTGTTGCTGCAATTGTATACACACATATGTGGCTAATTTTCAGACTATGTTTAAAATGTTGCTTGTATTCTGCAGTGGAAGTCTACAGCAGCACCTTTAACCGACTACTCAGTTGTTAGGAAACTTTGCAGAATGGTCCAGGATCATTATATCTAAATGTCTTTTTGACTGCCTGGCTCTCTTATTGCTGCTTGCAGCTATATTATAGTGTGCTTTATTCAACAAAGAATCAGGTACACTAGTTAAAAAAACAAACAAACAAACAAAAAAACCACAAAAAACACAAAACACAAAAAGCATATGACATTGTCAGGGATAGCA
>JAQLOL010000010.1:3699605-3711499 GCA_029783665.1 Naso thynnoides
TTGTTTGTTTATTTATTTATTTTGTTTGTTTGTTTGTTTTAAAAAACTCCAATCATCTTTATTTTGAAAGAACTGTGGGAGTGGCTGCTACAGAATACATCAACACTGAACAAAATGGCTGAAATAAACATTTAACTTGCAACAGCCGTAGAAATGATGTAATCCTTAAATGACTCGCGTCCAAACCAGCATGTGTGTGATTATTTAATGTTGTTGTGTTTTGCTCTGTGATTTCGGGGAAAGAATCAAAGAAGAAGAAACATCTCCTAACCTGCTTGTATCGACAGCGCACCTGTTGCCCCTCTGGAGCTGCAGACATAAAAGGAGGGAGAGCTTTTGCAGCAGCCTTTCCTCCTGCAGGAGGAGCTCAGTGACAGGCGGAGGCAGGGAGAGATCTCAGAGGCTGCGGGGAGGAGAAGCGTGAAAACACGCAGCTGACTCGACTGCGTGGAGAGTGACCGGAAACGCGCAAAGCCAAGTTGTTTTTTTGTTTCCTTCTTTGTTTTTTTTTATAGTTCTAATCAGCTGTGACAGATCGCAGTATATCCTCATAAAGGACAGGTGCGCATTCAAAGGCGATGAAGTTTGTGTTTTCTATTATTTAGTCTGCGCCTTTCTAAAATTAAAAGGAACTTGAAGAAGTTTTTTGTGTTTATAACGAACAGATTAATGTTTGATGACTGAGACCAGGCAGGACATTTAAAAAAAAAAAAGCTTATTAGAAAAAAATAAGACACACTGAAAAAAAAAGCCATTTAATTTTCATGCGTGTCGCCATCTGCTGTCCATTACTATGAACTGCACTCAAGTTAAAACAGTTTAGCAGCAGCTGCTTTTCTGACTTTACCGTCAGAGAAGTTCAAATAAAATTCTGTGTGTTAATGTGAGAAATGATCCGGAGGAAACCCGCATTAATGTGGACTGACCAAAAACAGCTGTTTGAAAATACACGGACGTGTTTCATTTAATCACATTTCTCATCTCTAAAAAGTTTGAAGGTCTATTTTTTTTTAATGCAGTTTGGGGACTCTTGGTGAAACAAACAAATAAAAACAAAAAGGTCCTCGTGGTTTTATTCAGCCAGTCATCCGTCGGCCTGTCTGATCAGAATATTTGGACTCTGATCAATGATCAATGCCCAAAGAGCAAAGGTCAGTGATGAAATATGACTCCGCCTCCTGTCAGCTTTGGAAACGATTTGAAAGAAAAATGAAGGATTTCAGAACAACGAGATCTGTAGTTGAACCACGTCGGCTCCTCTGAAGTTTCCCGCACAGTTTGACGCGGGAGAGACGAATCAACGCCTGACGCCAGTGACGTCACTCATCAGTGTTTTGTGTGTGTGTGTGTGTGTGTGTAAAATGTCGGTGACGGTCACAGCTACGTAACGCACTCTCGAGCTCTCAAGCGTCCATCGCCGCTTACGTCACCATCTCCTGGTCAAGGCAGTTACGTCACATGTTTCGGGCTTTTGCCTTCTCCTCCTTTTTGACGGCCCGCCCCTTCCTGCTCCGTTTTCGCGCGAGTTCTTGAAGTGGGCGGGGCCATGTGCAGTCGTGGTTGATTCTATTGGACGGCTGTTCGTTTACCCGCCGACTATGTAAAAGAGTTCGTGCTGAGCCGACCAATCACGTGTCACGCCGCTCTTGTAGCCGGCACGCAGTGGCGCGAAAAGTCGCAGTTGTGCAGTTCGGCGGCAGCAGGCAGCGCATCGTCCGACAGTCTGCGCAGAAATTAACGATTTTAAACCAAAACAGATAATCGATTAGAATGGCGACCGACGTGGTAGATGATCAGGCGATGCGAGAGGCTCAGAGGGACTACCTGGACTTCCTGGACGACGACGTGAGTCTGACTTTTCTCCTCTCAAACTCTGCGGACGCCATGCGGTCACAACAAAAGACTTTTTTCCACAGATCATCATGAGGCTTTGTGCTGCAGTTCGGTTTGTTTAAGGCGATTTAAATGTGTTTTAATGTGTGTGCGTCCTTCTGTTGACGCCCCGCATGACTAACATGACAAAGTTTGAGATAATCCTGGTTAAACAATCACCAAACCTTTGCCTGTTTTCTGCAGCAAGACCAGGGGATCTACCAGAGCAAGGTTCGGGACATGATCAGCGAGAACAAGGCTCGACTCATCGTCAACATCAACGACCTGCGGAGACGCAACGAGGCCCGGGCTGCAAAGTACGAGACAGACTGTCTGACGTCAGAGCCGCACTGGCCGGGTTTCCTGCTCCAGCCTCAAAGAGCGACTTCACCCAAAAACCGATTTGTTTGTGTGTGTGTGTGTGTGTGTGTCAGTCACTCACCCTCCGCTGTCTTGAACTGAGGAATCTGTTTCTTTCCTTTCAGCTTCATCCCACGATTATCCGAGCCACTCACTTCGTGTGGAGATGCAGTCTCAAAACATCCAAACCATCCCAAACGTCCATCCAAACTCTCAGCAGCTTCATGTGGGGAAACCCAAGTCTTCCTCATGGTGTCGTGAAGGACGAAAAGGCCTTCGAGGTCTTTGGATGGATGTTTCAGGTGCTTCTGATGTTTTGAAACTGTGTCTCCACTCGCTGCCAGCAGAAGCAGCTGCAGTGAGTGACTCGCATTTTCTGAAAAAAATCTGTTTCCCGTGGAAAAATGCTGGAAGGAAAAAAAAAAACAAAAATCCATGACATCACAGGGTGAGCAGTTGATACGCAAACAAAGTTTTGTGATGAAATATCGCTCTAATGTGTCCGGAGCAGAACTCCTGCCTGATGTTTGCAGGTTTTGTGTTTGATTTTACTGAAGTCAGTTTGTGTCGTGACTGTGATTCATCGTCTCTTTTACTCATAAAGTTCCAGTAAAGTTAAAGCCTGGAGGAGAGAGTCGGCCATTAAAACCAGAGATGCTGCATCAAATCGCTCTCTTGAATCTGGATATCTGTGCCGTTCTGATCGGTTTGTCGTTGATCCTGCTGTTGTTGTGTGTTAGGTGCACAGGGATGTTACAAACCGCACAGCACTTCCTTTAAAAGGGCAAATAAATCGACAACATGCCTCCAGTTAAAATGGATTCCAGAGCAGATTATCTGAGCTGTGGGCGTCACAAACAAACGGGTGTAGAGGTGCAAACTGCTGTGGCGACTCTTTGAGACTGAATCCAGACATGCATAAGCAGCTGCTGGCATGCAGATTTTATACAAGAGCTCCACGTTAGACTGTGGAACCTGCATGTGTGTGTGGACTGTGACGTACATCAGGTTTAGTAACAGTGGTCTGTGGCGTGCTGTGGATACACGTCTTGACCAGTGGATTCAGCTGAGTGGGACTTCAGTGTTGAGACAACAGAAACAGACTTGATGACTCTGATGTCTTCTTGCGTCTGCAGACTGATGAACAACGCGTTTGAGGAGCTGCTGGCCTTCCAGCGGGCTCTGAAGGACCTGGTGGCATCAGTGGACGCCACCTACGCGAAGCAGTACGAGGAGTTTTACGTCGGCCTCGAGGGCAGCTTTGGCTCCAAACACGTCACCCCCCGAACCCTGACCTCCCGCCTGCTGGGCAGCATGGTGTGTGTAGAGGGCATCATCACCAAGTGTGAGTTGAGTTGTTTATTTTAGCCACTTTCATGCACTCTGTCACTACTTTTCTCTTTGACCGCTCTCTCGCTTTCAGTAGTGTTGGTTTTAAAAAGTGTCGGTAGAGAACATGTCCGTCACATCTGCCGTCTGACTCTTCCTCAGGTTCTCTGGTACGTCCTAAAGTGGTGCGCAGCGTCCACTACTGTCCAGCCACCAAGAAGACAATGGAAAGGAAATACACTGACATGACTTCGCTGGAAGCCTTCCCCTCCAGCGCCATCTACCCCACCAAGGTGACCAGAGGAGCCCAGATGTTTTATTCCTTGAATATAGCAGCTGGAATAAATTCCAAAATTCCTGTTGACATTATCACCCATATTGACACTGACGAGTTTTCCTACATCATCTCTTTCTCTCTCGACAGGACGAGGAGAACAATCCTCTAGAGACGGAGTTCGGTCTCTCCATCTACAAAGACCACCAGACCATCACGGTGCAGGAGATGCCAGAGAAAGCCCCCGCAGGCCAGCTGCCTCGCTCTGTGGACATCATCCTGGACAACGACCTGGTGGACGTGGTGAAGCCCGGAGACAGAGTGCAGGTCATCGGAACTTACCGCTGCCTGCCCGGCAAGAAGGGAGGGTTCACCTCTGGCACGTTCAGGTGAGCTGACAGAAGGTTTGTGTTGCCGCTGCTGACTTTACTCTTGGTCTTTGTTTTTAATCTTCCTCTTCTACTCAGGACCATCATGATAGCCTGCCACATCAAACAGATGAGCAAAGAAGTGTCCCCTCACTTCTCAGCGGACGACGTGGCCAAAATCAGGAACTTCAGCCGCGTCCGCTCCAAGGTGAGGCTCCGATCTTTCTGTCTGGTTTCTCACATCTGTCCATTACTAAAAATTACACTTAAACTAAACAAGACCCACCCCCCCCTTTTTTTTTCTCCTTAGGATGTGTTTGATCAGCTGGCTCGCTCCCTGGCTCCCAGCATCCACGGCCACGAGTACATAAAGAAGGCCATCCTCTGCATGCTGCTCGGCGGCGTGGAGAAGGTGCTGGAGAACGGATCGCGCATCAGAGGAGACATTAACATCCTGCTCATCGGTATGAAAGTTTATTTTCTGTTAATGCTCTTACTCGGCCAGGAATCTTGTTTGGGAGATGGTGCTTCATATTCTCATTGTGTGTTGTTCTTCACAAGGTGATCCATCAGTCGCAAAGTCCCAGCTGCTGCGTTACGTTCTGCACACAGCACCCAGGGCCATCCCCACCACCGGGCGAGGCTCCTCTGGAGTGGGTCTGACTGCGGCAGTCACCACTGACCAGGAGACGGGTACGACACACGCACACTCAGACGAGGACAAGAACATCAACGGCACAAGACTCGTAGACTCTCGCATTCCTGATATTTTCGGCCAACTTATAAGCCGCTTTTTCTTCTCCCCAAGGTGAGCGTCGTCTGGAGGCGGGAGCCATGGTGCTGGCTGACCGCGGCGTGGTGTGCATCGATGAATTTGACAAAATGTCCGACATGGACCGCACAGCCATCCACGAGGTGATGGAGCAGGGCCGCGTCACCATCGCCAAGGCAGGCATCCACGCCCGCCTCAACGCCCGCTGCTCTGTGCTGGCGGCTGCTAACCCCGTCTACGGGAGGGTGAGGAACTAATCAAACAAAAACTCTTAGCTGCTCTCAAAATATTTTTTCCCATTTAAAATATATATATTTTTAAACTGTTAATCTGCCCTGTCTTTCCAGTATGACCAGTACAAAACCCCCATGGAGAACATCGGCCTCCAGGACTCCCTGCTGTCACGTTTCGACCTCCTCTTCATCGTGCTGGATCAGATGGACCCTGAGCAGGACCGCGAGATCTCAGATCACGTTTTGAGGATGCATCGCTACCGTGACCCCCGTGAGCAGGAGGGAGCAGGTGCTGTGCAGCTGGAGTTCCTCAAACTGTTTTCTGTGTTACATGTTAGTATTTGTTTTAAAGTAAGTCTGAAATTGTGTATTTGCTGTTTTTGTTTTCAGCCATGACTTTGGGTGGGACAGTGGACATCCTGGCCACAGATGACCCTGATGCAGTTGCAGAGGAGCATGAGGAGCTGCAGATCTATGAGAAACACAACAACTTGCTGCATGGAAGCAAGAGAAAAAAGTATGCACACACATTTTGCCTCGGCATGGAATAAAAACACAAAACAGTTTTGCTTTATATCGTGTCCTTCTTATCATTGTTTAATGGATAAGCTAGTCGGGAAAAGTACCTTGAAAACTCGGAGAGCTTGTTTAAGTGGTAAGCTGAAGGGTGAATTGTGTTTGCTTGATTTCAGGGACAAAATTGTGAGTAAGGAGTTCATGAGGAAGTACATTCACATCGCCAAGGCTGTGACCCCGGTGCTGACAGAGGAGGCAGCCAATCACATCGCAGAAGAGTACTCGAGGCTGAGAAACCAGGAGCAAATGGGTGCCGATATCGCCAGGGTACGCACGCACGCACGCACGCACGCACATTCTAAGCTGGGTCTAATTATGATGTTAGTTTGCATACTAAAAAAAACGCCTACCTGTGATGTTTGTGTGCAGTTGTTTTGCACAAACGGAGGAGCTGCTCGCATGGAAACAACAAGCAATAAATTGCAGATAATGGGGCTGCTTCCAGAGAAAGCTTTAAAAAAAAAAACCCAAAACAAATATATTAGTCAATTTTGGAAAAAAAAACCTGACGACGATATGTTGAGTTGGCAGTGCTGAAGTGTTTGTTGTATGTAGCATCTTGTTCTTAGAGAACTGCAGATGTTCTGATTTCATTTTTTCCTTCTGGATTCTAATTGTGATACCTGAAGTTTAGGGTTTTGACCATTAAAATGTGTTATGTGTGTTATCATTTAATTAATTTTATTATACTGCTATGTACTTGCGTTATGCTACTGTGGATTAGCTAGTTAGTTTAATAAATTGGGTGGTATCAGCTCGGGACAGAGATTCGTGTACTCGTCAATACAGCAAATCAAAGAAAAAAAAAAAGGATCAAAGAACTTTTGGGTGCTTGTGAGCTAACTGCTTAAACCTGTTCTGCAGAGTAGAACAGGACATGCTGGACATGGCAGAAACACATGTACAGTAAAAAGCTTGAGTTAAACGTTTTTCACACCTGATATTTTGACTGTGTAGCGTTAAAGCACAGGTGTGTTTAGTGACATAAACAACAGTTTGTTCAGTAGAACAGCCTGTAGCTGCATCTATAGGCTGGACAGTGCTAAAAGTTCACCGCTCAGTGTGAAGACAGGTTCAAGTTGATCTTATTTATGTATAACAACTTCTCTGACCCTCTGGCCTCTCCTCGTCCTCCTCAGACCTCTCCAGTGACGGCCCGTACTCTGGAAACTCTGATCCGTCTGTCCACGGCGCACGCCAAGGCCCGAATGAGCAAAGCTGTGGAGCTGGAGGACTCGGAGGTGGCCGTTGAGCTTGTCCAGTTCGCTTACTTCAAAAAGGTGCGTACTGCCCTGTCTGCTGAAGAACAAGGTGATGTTTTTGCCACCAAGCAGCGGAGTGAATGTCATGTACATGCTCATATCTGGGGTGTGTGGTTTCCTCTGCAGGTTCTGGAGAAAGAGAAGAAACGCTCGAGGAAGGACTCTGGTTCAGAGGAGGAGGAGGAGGAGGCGTCCACTCAGCCTTCACAGAAAACTACGAGGAAGAGGTAGGAACTTTTTAACCCCCACAGAGGTAGAATTAAATCGATATAAAGACAAAAAAACCAAAAACAGTTCCCACTGCTGTGGTAGTCCGTCTGTAATAACAGTAACGGTTGTATCCTGCAGGGGGCGACGTGGCTCTCAGGGCAGTGAGCCTTACAGCCCGTATGACTTCACAGAGGAGCAGGACGTCCCTGAGAGTAAGCATCCCGTTTATTCCCACACTGCTGCTGCTGCTACGTCCACATCGTCAGTGACTCTTTGCAGACACAGCTGAACATTTCCTCCACGGGCACTCGTTAAAGAAAACCACACTCACACTCTTACTTTTATCAAAAATAACATTTTACACTGTGAGCTGAACATTTCCTCCACGGGCACTCGTTAAAGAAAACCACACTCACACTCATACTTTTATCAAACATAACACTCTAGGTTCACTTTAAATGTTGCCCTCACACAAAGTGTTGAAGAATCGTTTATGATGGAAAAACCTTCTAAAATGAAACATTAATCACAACCATGTAAAGCAAGGCTGGAGGAAAAAAAGTAATTTGAATGCAGGGAGGGTCTGAGTACTTGCCGATTGAATATATGACATGCAATGTGTTTAATTGATTATGTATTAATACTTTTCCTTTTTTAAGTTTTGGCTTCAAAATCCTGTACCTTCTGATAGTGGACAGGCCTTAAAGTGCTGCTTGTGCGTGTTTTAATTCTCACGTTGGTATTTGGGTGTTTTTAGTTCAGGCCGGCACCCCGAAACCAGCCAAGGCCAGGCGGGAGGAGGAAGAGGAGGAGGAGGTGGCGGCCATGGACACCACATCACAGGCTGAAGGCGCAGAGCTGTCTGCAGAGAGGTGGGTGACGAGTCTGAGCAGCTTGAAGAGAATTTTCTTCATTGAATCTTTTTTTAAATAATCAGTTGGAAGGGATGTTCAGTTTGAGCTTTAAGAGTTCACATCCATGTAACTGCCTGACAGAAGGGAAATGTTACCAACTCTCCTTTTTCCTTGAGCAGGCTGAAGGAGTTCAAGTCGTCCCTGTTTGCAGTGTTCCAGTCTGTTCATGCTCAGTCAGTGAAGATGCAGACCCTGATGGACAACATCAACAAGGACCTTCAGAAGCCCTTCACAGAGCCTGAGGTTGGGTCTGCTTTAGCCCGCATGCAGGATGACAACCAGGTTATGGTGGCTGATGACATCATCTTCCTCATCTGAGAGGGGCGGGGCCAGGACTGTTTGTGAAGTTAATTACAGACTCTTAAAGAAACGGTGGTTTATATTCCAGTGTACATACCAGACATCTCATTTATATTCATTCATTCTCTGCTTCTTTTCCTTTTTAAAATGCAGTTTCATGATTACTCAAAAGTCAGCTGACCTTTAACCTGCGATTTCACACATGAAGCAACAGTCATTTAAAACCGCGCAGATTGTTCCACCGGCTTGTATGTTTGTAAGAAGACCAGTGCACAAAGTGTGAATCTTTAGTTGTCGTTTGTGTTCATCAGTGGTCATGTGATTTTCATAATGTTTATCAGCCACTGTTCGTGTAACTGATGAGCATCTCAGTTCATGTCAAAAAGACCGACGCGATTTGTGTTTAGGGTGAACCCAGCTGTGCATTAGCACACTGTTGTAATGAGGACATGATGAAGCACTTCTACCACCGTCTGTCTGGATTTGTATATAGCCTAGTTGAAGTTTTGAAATTAAGTGTAATGTGTATTAAAAAATAAAATGTAATGCTTGGGAAACAACTTGTTGCTGTTACGTGTCACAGCATGTTAATTGACACATTTTGCTTTGTACATACTTGGCGATGCCAGTGCCGCCTGGTTTGAATGGCACACAGTCCCTTTGCCTGTCCCTTCAGGTGCTGGGCCCACGGGGGGAGTCTTGGGCTTTTGTTCATTAGACATGAAGTGGTAGATGGACGGGCGGTGACGGCAGCGCCAGAAGAAAAACAGGCGCTGTGTCAGGTGATCATGGTGAAGAGGGAGCTGAGCAGGAAGTCAGACCTTTCAGTTTACCACTAAATCTCCTTTCCAAATCTCACCTATGGTCATGAGCTTTAATTGTGTCGGAGTACAAACGGATATAAATGACTGATTTTTTTTTTTTTTTTTTAAATTCTCTCAGAAGTTGGCTGTGCTCAGCCTTAGAGATCAAGAGAGGAGCTTCGGTGCTCCTTTGTGCTAAAAGGAGCCAGTTGAAGTGGCACCTTGGAGGTTTTTCAGGCCAACTGGGAGAGGAAAAACCCTGAACTCACTTAACCCCAATTTAAGTCGGGGCAAGCGGTTTATTTTTGGTGTCATCGCGTTGAATTCCGTGTGAATCTTTCAGACCACCTGTAACTCAGGTGGTCTGAAAGATTGACTTTGTATGCTCTGAATTTTTTCAGCCAGTCGCTAATTTCAGAGAGCATGTGTTTCGTCTCATCATAACTCTTTGGTGCAAACTGGACTTAAATGAGAGAGCGACAACAAACGGCGTGAAAGGCGAGCTGCAGCAAAAACGGGGGGGGGGGGGGACGGAGCTGAAAAAGTGTCACGCTACAGCTAGTTTCATTTCTAAATGAAGTGGGGGAAGCTCGTGGTTGCCTGCTCTGCAGCGACCGATGATGATGATGAAGATGAAGATGATGTTGTTTTATTGGTCACATAATCAGTGCACAGTCAGATGTGTTCTCTGCATTTAACTCAGGTAGTGGGGCCCACAGAGCAGCCCTGCACCCACACTCTCAGCCCTGTAATGCAGCTATGTGTTAAAGTTCACAAACCACAAGGAGCAAGAAACCACCGTCAGCATCGCTCAGCACACAGGGCATCGTGAGGTCTGTGCACCCACGGGTGACTCATATCACATATCGTATCAGAAGCTACAGCCCGCGCCTTCCTCACAGCTGTCACCTCAGCAAAGTTTGGTTTTGGTTTCTTGTAGAGCCGAGTTTCACCATGGTGTAAGTGATTGTTTTCAATAAAACAGCCCATGTTGTTCTGCCAAGTCTCACACGCGTCAAGGACACCAAACAGACAGCAGGCGTCAGCCGGGATTGCTTGAGAGTAAATATATTAAATAAAGCCCAAGGAAAAGCTTCAGGATGCGTTTTTAGCTCATGGAACTTTGAAAAGAAGGTGAACTGTTCATTAGCTTAGCTTAGCAGAGGCTGATACAAGGGTGAACAGACTGCCCAACCAGCACTTGTAAAGCTCACTAATCAATATGTTGAATCTTGTTTGTTTTTCTTTTAAAACAATAATTTTTAAAACAGGTTAAATGAAAGTTTTGCTGCATTTGAACAGAGCTAGGCAAATCGTTTCCCCTGTGGTCTTTCTGCTGCGTTAAACTAATTAAGATGACGACAGTTTCCACACAATGTCATGTAACTTTTACTTCAAGACAAAAAACAAAATTCTCAAACTGTCTTCTGAAACCTTTTGCAACAGGTTTCTTGATTTCCTGAAAAATGAAGATTTTGCAAAGTGGACAACAAATGGAGTAAAAAAGTGAATAAATAGGTCTATTGATCAAAGTCATTTTTCGCGGGTTTGTGAACTAATGCACGTTTGTAAAAAGAAGTCGACCCTGCTCCACCTTTCCTCCAGGCTAATCCAGCTGCTAACTCAGATCTGAATCTCTCTTCACAAGAGGAGCATCATGAGAGAGAAAGAAAATGAAAAAAGGCTGTTTTTTTGTTTTTGTTTTTTTTTAGAGCAACTGTTGGGCCTATCCTCTGTGACCACTGTAAACACATGTTGTCGTCAGGTTTCTTTCTAACATGCTTACATCTGTTTCCATCCCAGCGGCACTGAGGAAAATCAGCTCAGCTACCATGATGACAAGACTCTAAACTGCAACTGTCGCTGTCATCCTTCAGCTCTACGTCACTCACAAATAAACCACCATCCATCAGCAGGAACCGATTTCTTCCGTTTTATTTCTTACAATTGCATTTCAATATTTCAGCCCTCATAAGTGCATTTCCTTCTTCTTGAACGTTCTGTGTCTTGTGCTTTGCTTTTCTTCTCTCCCTTCTTCTTTCTGCCTTATTTGTTGCATCATGCAAGACAACGATTGGCTCCTGTGATTGATTATTGATCACATAGATGTACAATTTTTTGTAACACGCAGCAGTATGAATAAATGATCTTAAACTTGACTCTGTCACTCGATATGGAGTCACATTTCCTTTGGAAAATTAGACTGCTTGTTGTTTCTGAGTGAACAGTAAGCCTCAGCAATGTTATGCTCACAGACTAAAGTCGGCAAGCCCGTCTGAGCCCGTCACTGGTAACCAATAAACAGGGAGAGAGTAAATGATGAACTTTAATGGCAAAAGAAGACAGAAACTGCTTAAGAAGAAGAAAATAACATATGCTGCTCTGTACGAGTCATGTTTAATTCACCAGAAAACTAAGAACAGGGAGAGTGAAAAGTGAAGCTGGTGCAGATCAAACTGTATTTAAAACCTAAAAGCTGTGGAGTACATGTCGTGCCACCAGAATACATTTAAAATGGTACTTTTTGTTATTCAACTTGGATGTATTTAATTTTTAGAGGTAAACTGCTTATACTGAATTTACAACAGTGAAAGCAGCACCAGTCAATGTTTTTGTATCAG
>JAQLOL010000010.1:3752067-3773943 GCA_029783665.1 Naso thynnoides
CTCTAGTCTTGCAATTAAGGAGGAGGCGTGAGAGGAAAAAGCATGGGTTCGCCTTACTACTGAAGTACCAAAATGTTACTTTTAATAGGGAATTCCACATTTCCAGAGTGGTGCTTATGAATTTCACAACTACAATGGGTTTGCTGAGTTCATTCACATCAAAGCTCAGCAAGGAGCCGAGAAAGTGGTAAGTTAAATAAAACATGCAATGTTGCAAGTGGAGGTACAAGTAATTTCTTTGGTCAAAGCATTGGGCCTCAAAGCTTTGGAGTTTCAAGGGAAAATTAACAGGGAGGAAGGTAGAGGAGGAGGAGGAGGAGGAGGTGTGAGGAGCAGAGAGGGCTCACTTGCCGGTCTGCAAGTGCCAATAATCAACTTTGCTACTAATCGTCAGCCTGCATATTCAAGTGGCAGTATCTATTTCAGCCAAACAGTCCTCCTGGGCCAGTTTTATGTGAGGGTGAACTCCCACGTGCCCAACCGGATCAATATACGTCAGAGGGGACAAAGAGCGCTTTTAGAGAACAAAAATTCCAAGTAGCGGCAATCCAAAGGGAAACAGAGGTAGTGCGGTGTTTGCTTTGGATGGAGTTTCACTGTTACGCTGCTGCCTCAGGAGCTGAACCTGCTGCTGCAGGCGACGGGAGGTGTAAGTGTTGGTTTATAGGACGGTCTCCCTCCACAAACACAAACATGCACGCAGAAAAAGAACCAACACATTTAAATGTAGGCTATTTTCTCTCCCTCTTTGCTCTGTCTTCCTTTCACACACACACACACACACACACACACACACAAAGGAAGGCTTTCTTCACTTGGGCCTTTTGCTTTTTTAACTCTTGCTCTCATTAAAGGCCCTGCTCTGGTACATGAGGGAGTCAGTTAAGCGTTCAGGTTGGGCCGTATGCAGTCAGGCATGCGTTCGGCCCCAAGTGACCTTAAATTCTCAAGGCTGGACATGTCCTTCTAGGGAAATTGGAAACAGGGCCAAGGTTTTGGATCATTTCAGTACTGAATTTTGACATTTTAAAGTGGGATTATGCAGGATTCATTTACCTCAGTGACTTTTTTAAGCTGATTGTCTATAGTGTGTTGAAACAAGGGATATTGCGGGGAATAACATCTTGTTTCTAGTGATGAATAATATTTGTTTCTTTTTTTCTCCCATCATGGCCACAACAACAGTCAATACTCTGCCATAGGCTGAATAAGTCACACACCTTTCCATGGAGCCCATGGGACGTCATTTCAGAAAAATAAGCACAGTTGTCAGCTGAGAGAGACAGGTTTTTTTATCCCTCCTTAGACTGAGTCGCAGTTACACGAACGATCTTTGTCAATCTAAAAGACAAGTAAAGTTGCAGTTTGCTGTCATGACAGTCAAGTACCTTTTACATGAAACTGCTCAGTTGGACTGTGGTCATGTTCTGAGCTGCAGCCATACAAAAGGAGAGAGTTATTTTTAAAAACCACTAGATTTTCTTTTAAATTTGCAAATATTTTATGTGTAATTAACAGAACATTAATCAGAATAAAAAAATAATGTGGCCCTTTCAATTGATTGTACATCTTTTTCAGAAATAAAGTCTCACGGGTCCACCACAAGGGGCATGACTTAGCCCCGTGATATCCTTCTGATTATCCCTTACAGGCGACTGTTGTTGCTTCTGGAAAACATAAAACATACGACTTCCTGTGAGGATTTTTCCTGAGAAAGACCTACCTGACCTCAGACTTTGGGACAACATTGTCAGTGTTTTTATAAACAGGATATAGGTGCAATCACAGCTGCTGTGTGAAATGAGTTAGTAATAGTGAGGAGAATAGAGCAGATGTTATGTATAGAAATTATATTATTGCTCAGGAACACTTCCGTAGGACAGATTGACATAACCTGATTAAGAAAAAAGCAATTTGTCTCTGCCACCCACTACAAAAGGACAAAATGCAGAGCTGTGAGACAGGGTCAACAAGCAAAATATATTTTTTCCCTTCTTCAGAACAAAAAATTTGACCTTCCATCTCTATTTATCAGCACAACACACATAAGACAAATAAGTCTTTGGTAAGTAGAGCACAGTGTAAATGTCAGAACAGGCTGTTAAATGCCAAAATCTTGTTGTTGTTCAGTTTTCTGCCTGATCAACACAGACGTACCAGCCTCAGAATAAAAGTTCAAACGAGGGGCGTTTGCACTAAAAATGCAGCTAAATGGACAAAATAAGGCTCAGTGTTTTTTTTTCCCATGGGAGCGAAACACAACGACAAAGCAGCTGCCGCAAGATGAATGCAATAATCGCGGACACATGGTAAACATTATGTAGAAAGACTGAACCCTCATAAATGGAGAAATTGTGCAAATCTGTTGTTTTGATTCCCATTTTTGCACACTTTGAGTTACACTGTTGGAATTGTGGTTGAGTTTCAGGATTAAAACATTGCAGATGGGCTCTGGAATGATGGACTCACTGACTGCTTTCGTTTCTCACTGTCTGTCTGTTTCTCTCTTGCAAATCCTCCCCATCTGGCCTCCCCTGCTGATAGTGTGAGAAAATGACTTTTATAGCTCAGTAACAGGGCACACAGAAATTAAACAAAACTTGTTAAGATCATTTTACTGATTATAAAAGTGTTGCGGCTGAAGTTGAGCAGTGGGTTCCACTTTTATTAGACTTGGTGTGTCTGCAGGACATACAGAACCCCAGAAGGTCTAGTGTTGCACGTGTGTCTGCGTACTTGTATGTGAGTGAACCTGCAGATAAATGTGTATGTGTGGCAATTGCCCCAGTGCTTAAACCCCTGCGGTTCCCAATTCATTCTACCTCACATCCTCGTAAACATCCTGCTGCAACTCCCTCGTGGTTTGTTTACGAGCTGAGCCTCTTCAAATGAAGCCCACACAGGAGGTCAGTCTCATCTTGTATGATGACGGGATTCATAGCAAATGGCATCACATCATTCACACTGCGGGCCATCACTGGAAGCTATTAAGTAGCTTACAAAGAGCTATAAAATAAAAGGAACAAAAACACATTCAGCACAGAGCTATACAAGGTAATAAATGGGATGGAAGAGGACTGTTTTCTTTGTAGATATGCCTCATTGTTGCTTTAATAGAGGCATGTGGTACTTAGAGTAAATCAGTAGCTTCTACCCTGCATTTATTTGTATTTGCAGTGCATTATCGACCTCCACATAATCCCCTCTCTGCTCTTATACAAGGACAATATGAGACAGTTTGGATTATTCGTGAAAAAAGTTTAAATTAAAAAAAATAATCATGTAGTTCAGGTTCCAAATCTTCTGAGACTAAACCAGATCAAGACACCTTCATCCTAACGAGGGACAAATCCCCCCTCATCCTCACTAGGACTGTGCTAATGTGGGATTTCAAACGGACAAACATCCGTGACGATAAGGGCCGGGGTAATGACTGCACTGATAGGGAAATTGTTTCCCCTGCGCTCCACCCAGCATCACTGAAACACCAGCTTCAGCAGCACAGAACAGATCGAAAGGGCCAAGGCACACGTCTGAGTATTTATTTCTACATGTGATAGCGATGACTTATTATCTTGGGAAAATAAACGGAAGTGGGCCTGTGTTATGCCGCAGGGTATCAGATGTCTACCTTTTTTTTTAACTTGGGCTTTTAAAGTGAAAGTGCAGTGATAAATCTTCATTTGGATTTTTGGTTTGTAGGCCATAAAAATGATTCATGATCTTTTTTAGAAGCTGCTCAGGTCAAAACTTTTGTAACAGCAGTGGTGCAGAAGGCCGTGTGTAATGTGACGGTGGCAGTTTGTAGTGACAAAGCCACAGTTTCTTTGACTTCACAGGCCAATCAGGTTTGTTCTTAAATGAGCCATACGGGCGACTTCAGAGAACTGAAGGTTTTAACAAAGGTTTTGTACTTTGGATATTCTCAAATGATATTTACACTGAAATCGAGGTCTGTTTCAATAAACATGAAACTGAAATTAATTCAAACTGATAAAAATTTAAATAAACATGCCATTTATCTGAGGAGTTTTCTTTAAAGATTCTATTATTTTTTTCCCACTGCACCTTCTACATTTCATTATTTGTGGTGGAAATGGTCGCATTTCCACAGCTGCCTCAGGGTCCTCAGAATCTGCAGGTTTCTGTCCAGTATCAACAACGGCGGGCAGCTGTTTTCAGTAAAACCTGCCCAGTGCCAAATAATAATATGAAAATCAGAATAATCTGAGGTTTTTCCATTCATCTCGTTCCGCCCACATTGTGTAGCAGTGAAAGTGTCACATGTTTGCCTCAGGTGTTGGAAACCAAAACAGAACTAAAGTGAGACTGAATATACAGTATTTGGAAACACACTTCCAGTAGAATGCTAATGTTGCTCTATGTTTGGTCTCTGTGTAAATATTGTAGTCAGCTGTTAGCTGGCACGTTCATTGTATCAACTTTATGAGGTGATCAAACATCACTGTTGTCTTTGCCCCGAGGGGCTGAGCAGGATAATAAATTTTGCCTCTTTTTTTTGGCTATATGTTAAGAGGTGTCAGAGTGCTATCAAACAACTAGTCTTACAAGGGAAGTTTAACATTTGTTTTATTGCAGGTTTTACCAGAAAATGTCTGCCCACCACCATTAAATTCAGTTGGATTAGAGAAATAAAACACTGCATTCATCATCCATACAGTGTGGTAACACCTTGAACATGGTCCAAGAACACAGCTCAGATTATGGATTATTGCTGTAAACTATAAGTCATGCTCCCATCAGAAAGAATTCCTATAACACCACAGAGGTGAATTAAGTGGAGTTTCTAATAACAGAGAGGAATGAACTTGAGTCCTTTCAGGATTTGTCACCGCTGAGTTGAATGTAAACATGCCTTGAATAAATAATCTCCAACAAAACTACAGCTTTTAACCCATAACTGTGACCTCTGATTAACTCCTGAAAGCACCTTCCCAGTCAAAGCAGCCTCACCACAGTCATATCTCATCTTACTTTATGTTTGTCTCTGTCTGTGAAGGATTTTGAATGTGAACTCATTTTTGCTGGAAGACTATAAAAGAGTCGAGATATGTCTCAGAAACATTGGCTCCTGCTGTGTGTGTAAAGTCTGGAAAAACATGAAGGTACTGTGTGTGTAAGAAGCCTGCGTTTGCTTAGGACTACTATATATTTGCTGCACACACACTGCATTCAGACATATGAATGCAGGCTGTCTTGGAAGCATACATGTGGCCTGGACATCTAAAGCCTCAGAAGAATAAAATCAGTCAGTGAGTCAAGAGCCTGACTGTAGCCCGACAGAGCTGCGCTCTGAAGAAACCTCCCCCGAGACTCAAGTCTTTTCTGTGCAGCAGAGCATACAGCACCAGCGGAGGCATTTTGAAGGTTCCTCCAAAGTGCGAAATAACAACTGGGGGTCTCCCATAATAGTTAAAGCAAACAAAACACTCTGACCTGCACAAATGTGAAATGCAGGCCAAGCCTCAAAGAATGTCAACATGACAGCCGCAAAGCATCGGAAACATGCACTAGTCAAACGCCACACACACACAAAGTCAAGATAAAGGCTGTAGAGGAAGCAGATAGAGAAAGAATGGGGCACATTTAGGACATTAGAAAGTCGCAGAAGCTTTTCATGTACACACGGTTTAGACTTGTATGGTACGGTATGGTGCCCTCATTGACACATTTTGTATGTTGCTACAACAGAAAGCCTTGTTTGTTTGGTTGAACGGCCTAATCCTGCCTATTTATAATGGCAGAGAAAAGAGGACTTCAACCCCAGCCCCCCCACCCCAACTCGCAGGAATGTTAATCTAAGGATTTTGGTCAAGAGTCCAGTGGCGCAGCCACACAGCTGACAGGGTCGATCCCCGTACATCCTAATGCATCATCTCTTTCAGGAAGATGCTGTTCATCCAAAGCCACAGAAAAGGAAAGAAATGCTGTCAAGTTGCATTCTTTTAAAGCAGTCTCACACTGCAACCGCATAAACTGACGAAAGCACCAGAGTTTCCAGTGAATTGTGGCTGAACTGTCAGGAAGGGAAGCAGAAGAAACTCATCAGCAAGTTTCACCCTGCAGCATCTGCAGGGGAAAAGAACAGTTATCAGCACAGAAACTGAAAGAAACAGCCTGCCACACTGTCAAATCGTGCAGAGTTCCCAGCAGACATGCACTTTTGGAAATCTTTAACATGCATGTTATCACGGCGTGGGGACGAGGGGAGGGTCTGTGTGGACCCTGAGAAACATGGAAACAAGGGGTAACACCAACATTCAAATGTATTTAGAAAAACAGATTATTTTTAGGCCATTAGTTTAGACTTATAAGTCTTGTTTTTATCAGCAATGTTAGCAGCATGACTCCAGGGATGGTAACACCAGTTACACAGTTCACTACTTTGGTCCAACTAAAATATTTCAAGAGCTCTTAGATGGATTACATTGCATATTTTTATAAAAAAAGACATTCCCCAGAGGAAAAAACCTAACTACTGACTTTGTTGATCCATCAGTGCGTTTACATGACATTAGAGAACATTGATTTATTGAGCTAGTCTGGCTAAAACTGGACTTTTAAAATGCATGTAAACATGTTAGTCTGACTGGATCTCACCAGATCGAATTTCTGAAAGTCAAGCTAGCACACTCAGATAATGCAACTGAAAGTCAAACTACTCCTGCTAGTCCATGGGCCAGACCCGATTTTGGTACCAGTCAGGTGAGCAAACACTTATTTTTGAAAAGGTTCATGTCTGTAGATGATATTTTGGTATGATAGATATTGTGTTATGCATGTAAACGCCTCAAGCGGACCTGGACTACCCGAAGCAATCTGTGTGTGATCGATGGTCCCCGCGGCGTCTTTGACCCGGAACTCGAACAGCATAAATCTGTAGAAGAAGGCCAATATGGAAACAAGAATCCTGTAAGCACGAGAGGAAGCCTGCATCGAATTTGTACCAAAAGTAAGTTGTCCACGTTTTCATTGTTCGACGTGGATATCGTCAGCCACTTGCTAACTTGTTTTTAGCTTGCCTGGCTAACCAGAGGAAGGTCCAACAGCAGCCAGCTGAACGGGGCATATCACTGCCTACCGTCGTACAATAAATTGATTCTTAGGTTCACTGGAGAGGGGTCCAATTAAATGACCTAATCGAGCTGCAACCGTACTTTGACTAAATTGCGCATGTAAACGTACCAAATGACTTTTTTCTATTAAGTTTTCATTTGTCATTTTAAGGGAAAAATATAAAAATTTAACGACTGTAAAGCTTGATTCAGACTTATTTAACATCCTCTAGATAAACACCATCAACTTGATCTATAAACTTTTCATCATGAGGTGAAACTTTAACCTTTTAATATTTACAATTTTGGAGAAATTTTTCACCTATTTGGAAAACCCAAATGTAAAAGCTCATAAGAGAGGAACGGTACGGCCAAAATGCATGAATGAAGTTTAGTGTGTACGAATGTAGCAAATCCAACGAAGTATGACGTGTCCAAAAAAACAAAACAAAAAAACAACCCACTGTAAGAAGTGCTTATCTGCTTTAAAATAGCTTAAGTGGTGAATGTCAGCAGTAAAATTTGTCCAATCTTTCAGTTTATCACCAAATATCTTCATATCAGCCATCCTTACTGTTGTTTGTTGCTGTTGTGTTGCACTTACACACCCATACACTCTTCACCATTCATCTTCTCACAAAGATATTGCAGACATACTGATTTACTGATGGACACAATCTGAGATATTAACTAGCCTATTCCTTATCTACTTGTTAAAAACTGTAAAACTTTCCAGCCAATGTTTAGTCTCCCTCCTTGGTCACATACTTTTGGGCTGATTTGTTAGCAGTTATGGAATGTTAGCATGCTAACACAACGTACTAAGATAATGAATATGCTAAACGTTATATCTGTTGAACATCAGCATGTTAGCACCGTCACTAAAAGAATGTTAGCATGCTAACCTTTACAATCAGCTTGATTACTGCTGTATGTCTGTCTTCAGGAATCTGCTTATTTACTAAATGAAGCACAAGATTTACTGTTCTGCTAGTAATGCAGCTGTATATTGCATTTTCTTACATGCAAAAATGTGCTTTGTTTGTCAGAAATGATGCAAATGGTGTAGGTCTAAGGGTCTGAAATCCCTGAAAATGTTACGCTCACTAATAGGAAGATTATTAAGTCTTTATATGGAGTCAAAAACGTGTGAAGAAGAAAATGATTTCAGACACAGGTTTAGTCTTACTGGCATAGCAGCACATACTGTAACTGTGTGCATTTAGAAGATTCTGTGAATTTAGTTATACTGCACCTTTATTCAAATCAGCGTTTTATTCCCTTTTTTTTGAAGGGTGATTTCCACAGCCATACTGCAGACACTCTTATTATAGGATCAAGTTCCCCTTGAAGGGGAATTGAAAATGAATAAGTGGAAAAACAGCTTCAGAAAGTCCTCCACATAATCTGTCAGCAGCCTCCAGGATGAAGAAATATGTTTTGCTCTGTGCAGCACAATGAGGTGAATGAACTTCAGTTTGTTTAAAATGTGCAGTAGATAAGCTGGTGACACCTGTCTCTAAATGCTGAGCAGGCTTGTACTGCTTCTAAACTCTAAGTGGTACTAAACTCCACATTTGATTCTGGAAACTTTACAGATTGATCTTGGCAAGCTTCGGTTTCAGAGAAGGAAGTAATGTAGGGAAGGAATTTTGCTGAAATTTAACAGCGTGTGACTGTGTCTGTGTGTTTCTAACCTGATTAATTGCTTTTAAAGAAATTTATAGCTGAAAAAGAAAAAAAATCTTGTGCAAATAACTAATAACTTGTGTGTTCTTACAGGAAGGTCATCCTTCTTTCCAGCCTTCATTCTTTCAGCTCAGCCCCATTAGAGTTCTTATGTCTGGTTTGTGTCAGAGATCACGTGGTTTGTGAGGCCTCTCGGCTATTCTCAGTCTTATCACTCACACTGCAGCTTGGCAGCTTCTCAAACTAGCCACATTTCATCTGAAAGGTGCAGTAGCCAAGTTGCAGCCTGTAGCTACAGCTAATGAGCCATAAGCCTTTGGACAAAGTTCATTAGGCCTCTCATCAGCAAACAGAGGGCACTACTTCCCAATCTGCTTAATATATTCCAACTTTTATGTGGTTGGTATTTTAATACATTGTTTTGCCTGGAACCATAAAGTTCAGAGGTTCTTGTGGTGGGGATCAACTTTAAAAGGGACCTAGCAGGCCATGGCTTATTATGTTTGTTATGATTTTGTATGTATGATACTTTGATCAGTCAGTCTGTCAACTAGATTTACAATGACTGTGGTCTACCAGCCATAATGCACAAAAACCACCAAACATAACAGCAGTCATGAAACAAATATGCCAATTTTTTAAAAGATTTCTAAACACTGGCACTGTTCCTTCAGTCAACAAACCATTTATCCGATTTATGTCTCAGGTTGTTACACTTGATGAACACTGGAATCACACAACAGGTATCTGGTTTACATCATGGACGAACAGGTAGTGGCTGTATGTTTCTGTAATGGTCTCATCCTCCACAGTGTGTCTGGCTGCGACCTCAGCAGGGAGACGCAGAGTCTGTGACAGAACAGCTGGGAGAGCTGAACTCATTAGTGGGCCGATGGGAGGATTGCTGAGCTTGGCATTCCACCGGGGCAGCAATGGAGGAGATGCACAGCTTTCATTGAGTGAAAATGTAGACCACTGCAACTGTAGAAAAAGAAAATAATCCTGACAAGAGTTTAGAAAAGTTGGTCATGAGGAAAGAGAAAAGTGCCCAGGGCTCTGTGAACATGAATAATTGAATCGAAAAAAAAAAGAAACCCAGTTTGTCTCTTTGTTTCCTTTTGTCCCACAAATCGAATCAGATTTTGAGCGATTTGTCCAAATGTGGTTGCAAGTGCAATACTTCACTGAAAATGAGCTGGAATGACAGGGAATCTAAACAAACTTTTGGCACCGTGTCTCCAAATACAGACCTGCTGAGATGGCAGAAGCTGGATTTTTTACTTTTGGCATGTGAGCTAAATTTGGATACAGATAATGACAGGAAAGAGGTGGAAGGGGAAATGAAGTGTAATGTAAATCATCGCGAGGAGTCAAACTGTCTCTTGGCTGCGGGAGCACAACAGCATCAATCACACCTCGAGAACAGCCTCCTTATCCAGCAGATAAGGAGCTGCTACTACGTGCTGTGTGTGTGTGTGTGTGTGTGTGTGTGTCCCATGAGTTGGGCTGATGTCATCCCTTCCCAGATTAAAATCTGCTTTATACATCAAAAGGGAAACAAGGCAGACGGGCTGATAGTGTGAAAATTGACTGGGATTATTAGGAAGGAGGCATGACACTGTAGCCACACACACAAATATGCACTCCTTTATTCGCTGAATATGAATAAACTGCAGCTCAACCATGCACTTAAAGGGAATTTTAGTTTTTACTTATGCGAAAATATTAACCAGTGCCAAACTGTGGCTGTAATAAGACTCGTTACTTATTACAGCCTGGCTGTAAAATAAATAAAATTAACCCTAACCCTAAGAGATTTGAGCAAAAACAGCCCAAAACATGAAACACTAACACTGAAAGTTTATTCTTTAATTTATTTATCCTTTACAGGAGAAGTTCGTTTTTTGCACATTAAACCTCATAATAAGTATATTTTCAATTACGTACAATGTTCTATTGCACTATTATGACAGACGGTGCAGTCTTGAGGACGTGAGCTCATTGCTAAAAAAAAGCTGAGGTACACGGGCATTGAAAGTGCTTCAACAATCCGTTGAAAAAAAAGATAGACGCTTGTTTAAAAGACGAGAAACTAACCGAACATTTAGTGGTGTCCTCTCATGTACCGACACAAAAACACAAAGTTAAACAACGGCTAATAGCGTGGAAACGGCTCCCTCAGCTGCTTCACCAAACAAACAGACATCATGTTTTCATGGCTATCAACCATGAAAACATGATGGCCACACTAAAAAAACACAGTTTTTTGCCATATGAGAGGACACCACTAAACTTTTGATGAATTTATTGTCTTTTAAACAAAGAATTTATTGTGTTTTTCAATGGATTGGCGAAGCACTCCCAATGCCCCTGCGCCTTCGTTGTTTTCCGCTAGCAGTGACTCCAGCAATGAGGATGGGTTCTCAATACTGCACCCTGTCATAATATCACTATTTAACATTGTATATGGTGTTATAAACCCTATGATAGGGCCTAAAGTGCAGAAAAAACTAACCTCTCCTTCAGTAAAATGGTCCAGGTGGAATTTTCCTATTTGTTGTGAAACTGTGCAGTACACGTTTAAATTTCTGTATCTTGGGCTTGATTGTCATCAACGTGACCTGAAGATGTGAAAGATTTATGGGGAACTATTGCCAGAAATGGAACAAAATATTCATTATTAAGTCTTCATTCACATGTAATCACATAAAAATAAGTTGCTGTTGTGTTTTCATCACCTCAGAATGAATCTTTTATGTGACAGAGGGATCGACTCCTCCATGGTGTCCACCGTGCTGCATCATTACGTTTCTATAGTAACTAGAAATGGACGAACAAAACACTGGCTTACAGAGGGACTTTTGGTTTTTCATATTTATGGTGTCCACCACATGTTCTTCTGCACGTTTGGAAGGGTAGGGTGAGGCGAGGGAAACTTAGCAGCAATCTGCAACCGCTTCACCGCTTAACTACTGCAGCTTGACTTTGTCCAGGGTGACCAGCAGCATTTGTTTGCTAAAGTTAATTAATTTAAGATGCATTCAATTATTCTTCTCTACCTCTGTGTTTAACTGCATTTTGATCAGTCCAGTGGCCTCAAGGAAGTCTTTGAAGCATCAAAATCAAGAATATTAGGTAATGGAAATAGAATCAAGTGTCCTTACCCTGTAATTGCCACCTCTGGCCATAGAGGTCGCTCTTTAGCCAGAGCAAAAAGCTAACGTGGGAGACAGGACCCAAAACGCTCTGAAACATGATAATTAAAATATCAGTTCAGTGACAGCTAGATACTCCATCTGCTGAGGAAGATCAGGTTATACAATCAAAAGCTCCAGAACAGCTACAGACTTTGTTGTTTGTCAACGAAGAAAACACAGTGATACTAAAACATGTAAACATTGCTCCAAAATGTGTTAAAGCATAAATTAAATTCATCAAAATAAAATTTCTACAATCAATAACACAACTAAATCCTAAAATTTGTAAATATAAACACAGAGAGGAAACAATTAGAGGTGGAGACATTTGTATAATTGTGTCAAATATACCAAGATGAGCTTTAAGATATATGATTAATTTAGAAGGTTTTTTTCATTTCTGCTTTATTTTAATTGTGACAACAGATGACATCCAACACTGAGCACCTGCAGAGAGGACAAAGCACCCTAACATGAGTTACCATGGCGCCTAAAACAAGACTTGTGCAATGATTTTAAAAAACTCTAATTATGAGAAAAACATCATTGATGCTAAGAAAACTGAATGGACAGTGGGACTATGAGAAATCACCTGTGTTGAATGTTTCCTTATTAAAGACTATGCATTTCAGGTTGCACTCATTTTTTTAAACTCCTCATTTTGGGGCTTTAGCTACTATAAGTCTTCTGGACTGGTTTCTTCTTTTCGTTGTAAAATGGCTTTGACAGGGTCGAAACGAGCTTTCAGTGCCATGGAGGCAGATCCAGCGAAATGGAGCCGAAATGAGCTGAACTGATTCTTACAGAGAAACAGAAAAGTGTCCATGCAGGGCAGAGAGAGGGGAGGGACGGTGTGTGTGTGTGTGTGTGTGTGTGTGAGCGGGCATGGCTGCTCCTGCAGCTCTGACAGGAAACTTTCCCCTCGTCGCTCCTCAGCAGTCAGTCTCCACCGCTTCAGTGCTCCATCTGAAATGCACTTGACTGGACTCTGGAGTTCCTCTCCCGGTGTCGCAGCCATGGCTCTCCACCGTCATTCACCGAATGCACATCACTGAAGACCACCAGAGTCACCCGGAGACTTTTTTAAGGATAAACTTTGGAACTAGATGCCATTTGTTTCCCTTTGACGCGCACTGGAGCTGAGGATGGGGACGCTTTTTTACCTGCTTGCCTTCATGTTGGCTCGGGCTTGTTGGGGTCTCGGTTATTCAGAGTCCAGCATCCAGACGGGACAGAGAGCGGCCAGCAGGCACAGGTAGGAGCAGCACCAGCGGAATCACACGTGTGTTCATGCCATCACATGTGTGATCCCGCTGGTTGACTTTAGTCGTGTTTGAGGCAGATGACAGAAGAGCTCTAATTCAAAACCTATAATGAGAACAATTCAAAATACATGATTTGTGGTCCAATTAACTGCCTCTGTCATAAGGTACCAATGTGCGGTGTGGGGACCCTCAGGGGCTTCTGGTGGGTTTGTTCTATAAAAATATTTAGGACTGAAATAATTCAAAGGACTGACGGATCAACCGACTTAGGGCTCCAGCTTCACAAAAAAATGAGTATTTGCTGCTTGTCTCAGTTTAATGTAACCAAGTTGTAAGACCTGTTGTTGTGTTCTGGACTGTGAAGGTGGCTGAGGACGTTTTTGGGGATTCTGAAAAATTGATGGTCTAAAAATTAATTGATTAATCCTAATTGAAAGGTTGATTGTTAGGATTTAAGTAGCCCAATAAAAAAATAATCCTGCAGTTTCACAGCTTCAATAACAGCAAATTCTAGAGTGACAAAATCAGCACCAACAAAAAATCCAAACATAGGAGACCCAGTGTGAGAGAAGGTCTCTGTTGGTGGCCATTATGTGAAAACATTGTAACCATTGCAGAGGTAAATATGGTGTCAGTTGTTTTTATTTTCTCAAGGAAATGTTTTTTGAATATAATTCCTCTTACTTGCTCTGGGGGGCCTCACAGAATTTGAGTTGATGGACTAGAGGGGGCCAAGAGCTGGACAGGGTTTAGAGGGATTATAGATATTTACTGTTTCAGGGCCCCAAGTGAAAACGTTTTCGGGGGCCCTGAGCTCTAGCAGGCCCCCCAGCTGCTGTCTTATCGGAGGGGAATTTATCATCCTGGCAAACAGCATCTTCCTGTCAGCTCAAGGTGAACGGACTCCTTTGGGGAGAGTGACATGCTGCAACTTACTGAACATGAGCTGGACGTCATCAGTCCAGGCGACTCGTGTAATGTTGGGATTTGAAATAGAGTGATTCAGATTCCCATGGTTCATGTTTTCCTTTTTTATGGGACACTAAGGAAATGATTTCGATCAGAGCAACTGTTAATTGATGGTTGCTCCTGCTCATAAAGCTGTTTACACTGTCAGTGAGCCATGCGTGTTTTGATTGTGCTGCTGCAGGACTAAAGCGTGTTTTTAGTGTGTTACTGAGCTTCTGCCTGAGGGCCGTGTGTGTGGACGACCCACTGACCTTTACAAACAGATGTGTGTGTGTGTGTGTGATTTGTTTGTTTGCTCGTAAATGAATGAATGAGGAAGTTTTGCCAAATTAAATAACTGGTAATATGTGCGTGAGTGTGTGTGTTTGTGTGTTTGTGTGTGCTTACCTTTGTGTGTGTGTGTTTGCATGAGTGCATGTGTGTGGATAAACGGGGTCACAACAGAATGTTTGAATGAATGGATGACCGAGTCTCTCACATGTGGTACATATCTGTCTGCATGTGTTTGTACTTAGCGTGTGTGTATGTGTGAAAGGCAGACCAGGCTTCTGGAAGCTGAGTTGCTGCAATATGAGCTTCCAACTTGTTCTCACTCCAGACTCGTCACATACGGAAGCTAGGTCAGGAGCCCCTGGCTTCACTTCTTAAAGCACGAGGTGCCTCTTTAGCGTCTGTGTGCGACACACGGGGAGTTCAGCTAACTCTACTATGAACCTGATAGAGGTGAAATTGAACACTCATTAACCTGACGTAGTGGAAAGAGCAAAGAAATGCCAAGTGGGGTGGAGGGTTGGGACAGCAGTGAGTCCAACACAAGACTTTAAAGGAGCTATATACTAAATTGATTCACCACTAGTGGTCGCACTTCTGTGTCAGCTTTACACCAAAACAAACCTGCATGTCAGCCACACCTCCCATTTCCCCTGGCACGCCCGTTCTCAGCAGCTCTCTGCTCAGGAGAGGAAAGAGGCTCGCTAGTGGCTAGCATTAGCTCTTCTGTCTACCACATCTTCTTGATAATAATTTGATGTTATTTCAAGTGAAAAAAACCCATCTAATTGTCTCTTTTTACAAACTATGGCCAGTTGGAATCTCTATCACAACACAGTATAACAACACATATGTAATTATTTCACAGTTTATGACGTTAGCCGAGCTAATTGTTGGTGCTAGCGCCAGCCAGACCTGTAGCCTCCTTATTGGGCAGCAAGAGTGGCCAGAGCCCTGCTAGCAGTTAGCGCAGCTGTCCCCCTCATCCACTCGGTTACAATATGATGTTATTTAAGGTGAAAAAACATCTATTTTTCTCTCTCTGTGAAGCAGGGCAAGTTGGAATCTCAATCACAACACAAAAGAACAATATTTATGTAATCATCGAACGGTTTTATGACGTTACCTGAGCTAACTGTTGGCGCTAGCTCCGGCTGGGCCTGTAGCCTCCTTCCCTGCTAGCATTTAGCATTAGCACAGCTGTCCCCCTTATCTACTCAGTTACAAAATGATGTTATTTAAGGTGAAAAAACGTCTATTTATCTCTATCTACGAAGCAGGGTGAGTCAGAATCTTAATCACAACACAATAAACGAGCGTTTATGTGATTTCTGAACAGCCTATGATGTTAGCCCTCCCGCTTGTTTGTCTGTAAGGTTAGCTGGGCCTGGGTTAAATATAAAAATATGCTCAGCTGCTTCCTACTTGCTGTAGGTTTTTATAAAGGGGGTGAAGGCCAACAGCTCCAAAGGGAGGGGCTTCACATGAACTAACATGAATACGTGGCCATCCCAGCTACCAAAACAAAGAAATTGAGAAACAATAACAACACAGAGAGAGGGCGTGTGATGTCACTCTCCATTCTAAACGTCAATACACCACTAGTTCTTTGCATAACATCATCATGTTTTTCCTGAAATCTAATAAAGCTGAATTTTGTATTTAGCTCCTTTAAGCCAGGAGAGTGGAGTTCAAGTCCCAGTGAAATGTAAAGTTAATAAACTTTTTCTAAATCAAGTAGGTTTTTGCCCAAACCTAAGCAAACTGGAAGAATTTCACAAGATTAACCGTGTGTTGTAAAGCTGCGACAAGAAGGCTTTAGGCATGGCACACAGATGCCATCGAGTACCCAGTGCTCTAAGTGCCACCAAGTGGATCCAAACCGAGTCAAGGGAAATGGAGGATTTGCCTCTTTGATGAGCTGTTGGCTAGTGGAAGTGAATGATAAGAAGTCAAGAGGCCAGGTAGAAGAGGATGAAAAGATAGAGTGCCTTTTTGAGACAGGTTGAGATAAGTGGGAGGAAGACAAAATGATTAGACAAAAAAGAGGGAACAAGAAAGACAGTTAAAGAAACACAAAGTCTGGAGATAAGAGACAGACCCGGGCAGCTGTGACGAGAGAGGCTGACAGACTGAGGAAGGGTTGGAAGAAACAGCATGACAGGAGAAAAGACAAGAGACCTGGTCCTTCAGTGCTTTCCTCCTGCTGAAACCAGGAGTCAGCATGACTGGCCTGAGACATACACACACATACAAACCACACACACAACGTGACTCATCCCAGAGAAGAATGCAATGAGCTGGCCCGTGGCGATGCGGTTTGCCCCTCTGACATCTGTTTGAACTCAATTGATCTGTTTTTACAGATGTGTGAAGTTTTCCATAAGTGGTAAAGGCTGTTGAATGGACTGAAGACATCCAGCAGGGGTCTTACCGGGGGCTCAGGAGGACCCTGAGCTGTCCGACACATCTCCTGCCAAAAGTTCAGAGCTGCACGTCGTCCCGTCAGCTCCAGACGTCACAGAGGAAGAGTGTGTTTTGGGCTGGATGTGGGTTGACTGTTAATCTGTTTGGGCTCATGTACAGTTTGAAGGACATGGCTCAGATTGCCTCTGGAGGGGAGTAAAGAGTAGAAAGAGAGCATCTCTCTCCCATTAATCAAACCTTTTTCCCCATGCTCTTTTTTTTATATTGGCATTGGAGTGCAGGGGCACCAAAAGATATGCACACACATTACTCCACTTCAGTCACTGAAGTTCCAGATGTTGTGTTGACAGGGATTTTTTTTTTAGTTGTTTAAATTAGGCTCCTTTTATGGCCTTAAGCTTTGTGGACTGTAACAGAAAAAACAGGGGAGGTGATTAATTCTGACAAACCTTATGTTCTAGGGCCATTAATGCAGTAATGCATGTACATTGGACGTATCCACATTTATTTTATTCATGGTTTGGGCTCAGGTTTTGTTCCATTAATGAATGCTTTATGCTACAACATTTCATCATAGGTGGCTTCCAAGTTTGTGGCTGCAGCTGGGCAAGGCCTTTTCCTGTTACAGTGTGGACAGTACAACCATGCACAAAGCCTGGCACATAAAGAAATAAGTTTCCCAGTTTAGTGTGGAAGAAGTTGACCGACCTCAACCCAGTCTGACACCTTATGCCAGAGTCAGTGCTAGAGTATCCCTGATCATACCCTGTGTGGATATCTTTTGGAACTTGAGACTTTCAATCACAGATAAATAATAGAATCTTATTTTATGACTGAAGAGAATACAAAATCACCCAACAGTGTAAAATGAAAGACGGTGCAGGACTCTTAACTCACTCACCAACTGCAATGAAGTACAAAGGCGCTCCCTGTTCCTCTCTACTTTTCACCGACTTTGATAATGTAAATATTTCTCTCTGCCTACATTCAGTATGACCAATGGCACTTAGTTCATGCCTCTGCTGGGCTTTCTTTGGGAAATGTCAGCAAAGCAAATGCTGTTCTGGTGATAAAGTATCAAAGGAATTAGCCTTGAGAATCCAGTAGGCTAAGACAAGCTGGCCAGAGAGAGAGAATAATTGTGTGTAATTAAGCTTCTTTTAATAGTTGCCCCTGAGCAGGCTAATTGACCATATATCCAGTACTGCAGAACTAGCCGTTTTGCACAGTCTGCTGTTGTGGTAACTCAGAGTCAAAGGTTCATTGCGTGCAGAAATTGTATGTGGGTCAGTTAATATGTGTAGAAATTTGCCTTGTGTCTATTCAGGACGAAGTCACATCTGACCCTTGAATCAAGACACCCAGTAGATAGAACGGTTATTACTCCCAGCAGGTTATGAACTTGTGATATACAGCTTTTATCCATCAGTTTGGGCCCTTTGATGTAAAATTAATGAAATAAATTAGATTACAAATTCATAAAATGTTCAGTAACCTGATCGTAATTAAATTCAAGGAATAAACACTGGCTGTTCCTGGAACTGATTTCCATTTTCGCTCTTGGGATGTATGATATGAATCAGTAATAATGGATATAAATGATAATGTAAGTTTGTCAGTCAGTATGTTGGCTGGTCCTCCACTTTGAACTCAATATTTCCACAACAATCAGAAGCACGTTTCTCCCAGAGCCTCCACCAAGCAGAAATGTGTGGTCACAAGTGAGATAATTTATCAGCTGTCATGGATTGTGATGCAGTTTAATTCAACCTCCTCAGGGTAAAACACAACAACACTGATGATGCCGTAATTTCTCATGTATTCCCACTCCCACATTATTCTTTGGTTTACGAGTGAGCACTAGTTAAAGGAATGACCTTGTCAACAACCATACAACAACATTAAACCTGCCAAACATTTGCTTGTTAGCATGTTCACCGTGAACATTTAAGCATGTCAACATTTGCATTTAATTCAAGTGGCCCGAGTAAGTACATCCATAAGATGCCGAACAGCTGTAGGCTCTCAGCCGTTTCTTAGTTTTTACACAAGACACAACTGTGGGAGATCTTTGAGAGCGTTATATTCCTAAAATGCACCGTAAGATGGTGAAAAAGCCTGGTCAATGCAAATATGATAGAGTAACAAAATGCACCAGTACCACACAGGGCAATTAGATCGTAGCAGGATTGTCCTCTTTTTAACCGAACCTTGGAAAGTATCCAAACTCACTTCATCCACGTGATCTTCTGCTTTCTGCTAATTAGGGCAGTAAAGAAATCTCATCATGTATGGTAATGAAAATGTGGGAAAGGGGATCCTTTTCATTCACAGCCATTGTAACCTAATTACCATAGTTCCCAGCATGCATTTCATTTAAGAAAAGCTTCTTTACCTTGTTTTGACAAAGTTAAAGCACACTATTAGATTTTTCGGTCTCCCCTCTCTAATATTCAGCCCATCCCTCCACACATTACCAGTTCAACTCCATATGTCCCTTAACTCAAAGAAACAAAGGGACAAAGACATTTAACAACTGACCTTAGTGTTTTGTGTTTAGTATTTAGTGTTTTAGTATTTCCTTCCTAGCATCCAATTGAGTTTTACCCGCATAAATATTCCCAGTACTATTTTAAAGCTTTGAGGAGTGTTTTTTTTTTTCAAATGCACGTCCCTCCATAAATGGTTAGAGGTGAAGTGAACACTCGCAAACCTCCGCAGCTCTTGGAACACTGATGTGTCTGAGCAATAATGCTGAAGCAAATGGCAGTATTATGGACATTGTCTGTATATCTTCATGACCGCCAGGCTAAACAATCCGAGAGAAGTTTACACAGTTGCACTGTCCCTTGATGTTGGAACGAGTCCAAAGGCAAAATGGAGTGTGTGAGTAAAACTGCATTTTAAGACAGTGCAGAGAGCCTGGAAGAATGTGTGTGTCTGCCTTTGTGTATGTCTGCCTTTGTGTGTGTGTGTGTTTGTCTGTCGTCACGCGATCACTCAAGTATGAGTGAGTGCACTCGAGTGTGTATGTTGTCGTGTGTGACAGTCTGTGTGCTTTGCAGTGTGTGTACAGGGGTGTACCTTTACAAGGACGAAGGAGGGGTGCTTGACCTGTGGGTCACAGTTCAAACAGTGAGACACGCCCCCTTTCCATCCACTCATTCAGGTCGCTGTCGAAGCCTCCCTTGAAGCTAAATGAAAGATCCCTCAACAATAGGCGCCGCCAAGTGATTTCTTTGTCTAAGTATTAAACCTTAGCTCCTCTTTTTCTTTCTTTCATTCCGTCTTCCTCCCGCTTACTCTCCATGTCACTTTTGTCACAGACCTTTCCAGTTTTACCCACAATTCTTCCCTGTAGGGCTCACGCAGAGGCTCTGTTGAGTAAAATGAACCTGGTATGCGTGGGTTGAGATGTCAGACTGCAACTTCCTGCCTGGCCATGAAGTGTTTGTCCGCTGTTTTATAAGGTGGTGAAATTTATTGGGAAATAAAGTGATGCACAGACAGGTGCAAGAGTTCCACTCATGCTGAGTTATGGCTGAGTAAATAAAAGTAAGACGTGTACGAGGGAAGTTTCACCGCTTGATGTCTGGCAGAGATGCAATGAAAACGTTGTTTGTATGTCTAAAGATGAAAGCCAAAGTGTATTTATCTTAACTACACATATTAAGAAACAGTCTCATTTTATTACTAATACCCCAAAATGACCTTTATAAGCAAACAAAACAATCAGCAATAAGACTGTTAATTATTTTGACTTGATGCTGCCACCATGTTGGATACTGAAAATTAGAACTTTTTCTTTTTTTTTTTAAGATGGAGTGGTGGGGATGAATTAAAGTGTCTCATAGTTGGAAGAAAGAAGCGTCCGTGTAGTCAGATGTTCTGTCCGCGGAAACTTCTGTTTTGCCAGACAGCAGTACAACAACTGGCTTATGACATAAAATTGAATGTCAGTCTTACTGTAGAGCTACATCTTGCTGTTGACTTTTTTTATTGTGAAGACATAACTGCCATGAACTAGTAATTTAGCTTTAGCTCCATTAAAAAACTATTACTTTGCAAAAAAATCTCTTAGCTGTAGCGAAGTTGTATTACATGTAATCTATGCGTATGAACAGTGACATGACTAAAATTTGCTTTGTTTCAACGCTGTCATTTTTCATTTTTTAACCCCATATAGCCAAAGTTTGCCCTGTGCATCATCTCTGTGCATCCTGCAAACAGCTGTTTAAACAAGTTAGTAATAAGTAGTTTTTGACAGCCACGAAGGCCCATAGGACAGGTGCCTGTCTCCTGTTTGCATAGTGTGAGTATAGTAATATAAAAATAAACAAGCGTACACATTTTTTCTAGCCAGCTGGGCTTTTTTTATTTAAAAAAAAAAAAAGGATTTAATTTTTAACACAAAAAAGTTCCTTGGGGCTGTTTTTACTTGCATGTTCGAGTTTTTGGAGACTTGTCTATGTTCATTTTATGTGTCAGTTTCAACATACAGTTTTCCCTTTCCTTCCGCCTTAAAGCTGCGGTAGTCTACATACTTTGTGTCAACAATGGATCACATGACTGTGTACGAGAAAGTGGTCGCTCGTGGTGACAAAGACAAAAGAGAATTATCACTGCTCTCCACAGTATCCCTTAGCCATAAAGAGCTTACAGCATGTTTCAGCTCATTGTTCTGGTTTTATGGCCTGAAACTTTTCTCTTTTGGTTCTTTCTCATTGCTGTCATCAGTGTTGTTTGCAGACATAAAAGGCAGCTGCACACTTGCTCAGCGTCAAACAGCAGACAAACAAATTTAGCAACTAGCTAGTGAACATAGTGGAGCAGTTAGTGGTTTGAATAAAATATTTTCCTCATGAGTTGGTAGAGAGCAAAAGAAGAGCAAATTGAACCTGCATTTCCCAGCCAACACAAAACATAACGCTAAATGACTTGCTGTGCCACTCCATATTTGCAAAGTGTGTAAATTGGCAACTG
>JAQLOL010000010.1:3774043-3788452 GCA_029783665.1 Naso thynnoides
AAATTCACTACACCAACTTAAAAGGAAGCAATGGTGTGTTTATGTGGCCAGGTAACACTTCCTCAGAGTGACACAAGCACAAACATCAGGCACTTCTGATAGTTCAACACAGTTCCAGTGTTTGACAGTTGGTGGCGGCAGCGGCAGGAAGAAATGTAGGAATGTGGCAGCACAGTGAGGAAGAAAGACGACTGTTGGCTTAAAAAACATCACTGTAAACAATACAGGTGTTAGAAAATAGCCTTTTGGATGTCGTACATGTTTTTTTATTGGTGTTAGGTCGACCTAAAGCCCATGGCACACCAATATTCTCCAATCTCAAGGAACTTTCCAGTGTTGGCAGTTGTCTCAGAATGTGTTTTTGATCTAACAAATCTAAAAAGTGTAGCAAGCTTAATAGTTTCAACAGCTGATTTCAAAACTGAAGTAAAAATGGCAGGAAAAACGGATATCTACTATAATTTAAAGACGGTCTATTGTAAGAGTTCTTCGAAGACACAGGAAATATCAGAATAAAACCTGGAGCAAGCGCTGGTTATTACAAAGACAACACAAGGGAGCTTTTCATTTTTGTCACGAGTTGGAAAATGAAGACAGATCTGGTTTTATATTCTTGTCTCGAGTAGCAGCAGAGCACCACTGCAGACTGTAGGAAAAGATTACACCACTCATGAGAGGTGATAAGTCTTATTTCAGGGACTGCATCTCTTCAGAGGAGCAGCTGACGGGCACTTTGAGGTTTTCGGTGACTACCATGCTACTCACTGCAAACTAACCAACTTCATCAAACACAGACTGAACACGTTAAATCTGACGCCCCCAAACGCACCACACCAAACAAACATCTGTGTTTGTCCATGCCTGTTGTTTGATTGGTTTATAATCTGCTTTAAAGATACATTCAATGTGTTCAACTCAGAAACTATAAATGTAAAAATGTATTTATTTACTGTCTTAAAACATCATCAGTATTAGCTCATCTGTCTGTAATTAGCTTGTTCAGGCTCTTCATTAAAACTACAGGATATCTGCTTTGATTGTTCAACCACACAGAATCCTTGAAAGCAAATACTTTTGAATAGACTACAGATTATTTCGCCAGCCCCAGCTGCACTTTATTTAACTGAGGACATAAACCAGATGTGCCTTTGCCAAACCAACCCATTAGACCTCATACTGGAACTCTTTCAACTTGTAAAACTGAAGCATGGTGTTAAACAGCATTTGGATACTAATTTGGTTTTACCAAAGATGGTATGGTTGAGGACTAACTGGTCTGCTTGCCAGTTCACATCTGGTTGTCTTTTCCTCCTCTGAAAGGGAGCAACACACAAAAAGTCTTTCTAATGGAGTCATGAGAGACAGTCCTGAATGGTGCCAAGCATTACCCCAATGGAAACTGATAAGATCTGATAAGGCGGCACGGTGGCGTTAGCGGTTAGCACTGTCGCCTCATAGCAAGAAGGTCCTGGGTTCAACTCCAGTCCTTTCTATGAGAAGTTTGCATGTTCTCCCCGTGTCTGCGTGGGTTTTCTGCTGGTCCCACCGTCAAAACATGTACATCAGGTTTATCTCCAGTCAGTTACCTTGTCCAAGGTACTGGCTTAGAATCTGGAGTCGATCCCTGGGTGCTGGACTGCCCACTGCTCCTCAGGGACGGGTTAAATGCAGAGAACACATTTCACTGTACATTGTATATATGTGACCAATAAAGTGCCTTTACCTTTATTGATTCCAGCACCATTATCGATTCTGTTCAACCGGAACTGGTTCTCGGTTCTCATCCCTAATTACCCCAAAATCTAGCTTGACACACTTGGTAGGCCTGTATTAGTAAAAGCATTTTGCACTGTTGTTTTACATTGCTGCTGTGCTGTTTATCTGCTGCTGTCAGATAAACATTTCATGAATGGATATTGTAGTAATAAACATTCAGTAACCTGTGCAGAAACTGGACTGTTTATGTTCGGGGTTTTCCTGTGGCGCTGATATAGGAAACGTGGAGATTAGCTTCTGAATATACCATTGAAGGAGACCAGTGAGGGAAGGACACACACACGCACACACGCACACACGCACACTTTCTCTCTCTCAGTCCCCCATTAAACAGCATGTTAGATTGTAAACTGGAATTGTCATGTTTAATAGGCGTTAGTTTATAAAGGTAAGCAGTTTTATTTTTAAGTGTAATAAAGTGAAAGTAAGGAGAGACTCTTAAAGTTGTTGTTTGTATGTGTAAGTATTCTTGCCTGGTTTCTTGTTAGTGCATGAATGCCAGTGTGGTGTGTTTGTCTGTTAAATGTTGTGTGTGTTCTTCTAATTGTATTTTACACTTATTGAAAAAAGGCCAAGTCTAGTTACTGGACTTTCATCTAAACAATTTCTCTGCAGCCGTTTGGATCCCTGGGACTTAATTGGATTACTGTTCGGAATGCTTAACTTCACACTGGTTTGAGAGAGAGAGAGAGTGAAGGGAAGGCCAAAGGGTTTGGAGATGAAATGTTGTTTTTAAAGGTGTCGCCCACGCAACAGAAAACTAGCGTGTAGGCACACATAAACAAATTCTCTGTACTCTCTTTTGTGATGGATACACCTCGGCACAAGCACACGCACACACCCACAGACACACTCTTTCAGTGCAATACTAACACTTCGTCATCTCCTATAAATATAAATGCTCCTCTTATGTATTTCACTGGAGTGAAAGGCCCATTATGGAAAGATGGAAAACGACCCAGCAGAGAGGGTGGTGTGTCAGTCTGCAGTGAGTGTGGGTGTTTGGGAGCTGCAGAGATGGAGAGATTTGTGTGTTTGCATACGTATCCATATGTGCGTGTGGATCCACATCTGTGTCTGCTCAGTAGTAAAAAAAAAAGAAGATGGTAAGGTTTATTTATATGAGACACGGTGCCTGTTCTCCATCAGAGGAGATAGGGTGTGAAGGTTGCCAACTTTATGCTTCATCTGCTGTGTCTGTGACAGCAGATGACAGTCAGTAAGTCAGGATAATAGATTGGCAGAGGTAGCTCTCTAAATCACAGTGACAAAAAAAAAGAAAAAAAAACAGTTATACTCCACAGAGAAGAGACAGAACTGTTTTGATTTATCTGTGCTGTCTTATTTTACACATTCCCTGTGCCTTCTGTACTGGACCAACTCCTGATGGAGATGTTTGATTCCTCCTTCTCCATCATTGTGAATCCAACATACACAACCAGACCATCCACATACTAAAGTAAAAACAAACCGCAGAGCAAAAGAACCTGGCAAAACCCGTCACATAGCGTAATGAAACAAGGATCACTGCGATGAACCACAAGAAATACATGATGGAGAGAGACAGCTACATTTGGAAGCACTGACATTGGCCAATTTCAGATGTGTTTCACTCAGAAACACCAGCGCTCCAAAATCTGAAAGAAACATTAAATACAGTCTAACAAACCACAGAGTAGAAGAGCACAGCATGATACAACTTATTGCATACTGTAGCCAGAGGAAGACATGTGGACCAGCGTTCAGAACCACAAGTCTTTGGAAAGAGGGTTACGAAACTGTTTATGGTTGACGTGTACTGCAGCATCAGCTGTAAGATGATACTGGTCAGTATATCAGCCCATCGGCCACATCGACTGGTTTATCAGTGTAGTTCCAGAAAAGACATTACAAGAGAGAAGACAAACAACTTAAAGCATTTTGAATAGAAAAGTCTGTAACAGCAGAGGTGATGCTTGTATGACACATGTCCCCTCAAAAGCCACTCATCAGCTTTACAACAGGTGAACCTGGAAACGTGTCCAGATAAACGCGTTGGCACTCTCGATTGAGCCTTAAAAGAAGTTGGTGCTAAGGATCATTGCACATGCAAAGTAGAGTTATTACTTTGGGGAAAGCAAGAAAGGCATTTTAAACTTGGTTTTGATGCAAACATGAAACTATTTAAGCCTTTTTTTATCAGATTTGACTACTGAATTTATACATGCAATTTTTATGTCCCAGATACCATTGAAGGTGAAATTATACTCTCTCTCCTTTCATTTTTGGGCCTGGTCCGGCCTACAGCGTCACAGCAAAGTAAAGTGTCCTCATTGCTCTCATAATCCAGCAATGAATTTATTTTTTTCTTTGCTATTAACAACAACCAAAAATAAATTCCATTCCCCTTCTGTGTAACGGGACAGTGGCAGAAATCGCTGAAATGTAAGTGAATTCTGTAAAGGCAAAACTCTTGGGGACCACTAAAGGAAAAGAGAAACTGTAGGTCAGCCAGCCCTTTAAATGTTCCTCATGATCCTTGAGAAAATCCTTTGTAGCAAAGTCTGACAGTTAATTAGCACTGTTCATTTTCACATGTACAGTAGCAGCAGAAATAGAAGGTCATGAGGGGCAGAGGAGTATGGAAACATGATAAACTCTTCCTGTCAGTCAGAGAAGCTCTGGAATGAAGGGGAGGATCATGGTCCTGGAGGAACAGGGGAGAGGTGTTGTCACGCTGAGGGGAGAAGGAGAAAAAGCAGAATTAAAGCCTCAAGGTCTTTGTGCCCCCACCAACCAGTCAGGTTGTGGTTTACATCCACTTTTGTCAAGACTCAAGTAATATATGTGGTAAGACTTTGAAGGAATCAGGGCGAGGCCGCGGCGAGGACACAGCCTCTGCACACGGGGCACCAGCTCCCCCAACCGAGCCACCAGACGTCCTGTTCATTAGATTTTAATTTTATTTCAGTTTGACTTTTTAATTTCAGTTTAGTTTAATTTGTTTTTAAAGCAAGTTTTGTAGTTAGGTTTAATTTTTATTTTTCAAAGATGCTTATTTTTTAATGTTTGCCGCTTTTTCCTGACTTTAACCCTCGCCGCCATGATGCCAGCCAGGCTGGTTTACACTACAAGGAGAGGGGAGTGGACTCGTAAGGAACATATATCTTGAAAGATAGATACAATATCCATCCAAAATACCATGATAAAAACAAAAACTAAGGAGAGTTTCTTTATAATTAAAACTAAGAATGTTTTCTTTATCATTTTAATTTTATTCTAGGTAGTTTTTAAACCTACATTGCATTTTTAGTTGGGTAGCAGTTTTTTTTTGTTTGTTTTTTTGGAAAGCCTCATATTTATTTGAAATTCGGTTAACAAAAATGCTTTTTTCATTGTTTTGTTTGTTTTCCTTAATGATAATAACTTTGGGCCAAAGTGACCTTGACATTTGACCTTTGATGGTCTAAGTTTAATCAGTTCATCCCTGAGTCCAAGGGAGTCCTCGTGCCAAATGTAAAGAAATTCCCTGAATGCTTTCCTAAATATCACACTCGCCACAATGGAACAGATGGACAACTGCAACAACAACTTGAAAACATAAAGGGTCTTGCCCTGCTGCCACTGGCACAAAAGCAAGTTAAAAAAGTGACAAGGGAGATGGAGATAATAAACAGAAATCTACAGGAAGGGACTCAGGTGGTGGAGGATGAATTAGAAGAGACAGCAAGCGTGAGAAAAGTGAGCAGTGAGATGGGATGACACTGATCCATCCTGACAAGGAAGGCCTGAAAAGGAGAATAAAATGAGTTACACAGCAGCAGATGTGTAGAGAAAGAGTGCAAGACACAAAGACAGACAGAAAGAGACACAGACCGACTGACTGACAGATATGAAGACAGACAGAGGCAGGAAAGCCTCAGATTGACTCTCTTGCATGAAGGAACTCCTTGTGCGCTCCAACTTTTATCTGTAAACCCTTCAAAGTTCTGCTCGGATGAATCTGAGAGCGACACTAATTGGCCCTAATAACCACAGGGGAAATAGCAGTGGATCCTGGGTTATATGAAAATGATGATAGAAAGAAAGAGAAAAGATGTCTGTGTTTTAAATCTCTCTGCGATGTTATCAAGAGAGAAGTCTGAGGGCCAAAGGGGTCAGAGGGATAAGGACAAACTGACTATATGTAGACTGTAAGGGAGTGTGTGGGAGTATGTGTGTTTCTTGTAAATCTCTGTCCCTTTGAGTTTGAATTTTTAAACATGTTAATGAGGAGGTTTTTGTTATGTAGAATCATTTTAGATGGCCTTTACTCTGAGATGTCTTGAAATTAGACCTGAATTAACTTTAATTCTGCTCATGTCAGTATCTGTATTTTTTATTTACAGTTGACCAAATGTGATGTAAAAAGTTGCTTTTAATGGAAAAATCCCCCAGTTTGAGATGCAGCAGACAGCTGTTCTCTGCCTGCATAGCAAAAAATAAAAGGGGGACAGACGAAGATAGCTGCAAGCTGGTGAACACAGCAGAACACCCGAAATCTGTGAGTGAGATGTCTCTCTTCAAATTTGGTGGGGACTAAAAAACTACTTCAATGAGAGTGAATGGGCCCTTTTACACTTATATTTTTAAGTCACTACAAACACGCCTCCAAAGAAATGCTAATGTCGTTCGGCATGTGCTGGATGTGGAGATAAAGGTGTTTCCTAACTTATTTGCCATATTTTTTAAAATATATAAAATCAATAAATCCGGGTTTAAATCTGAAATGAGTAAGAATATCTAGCATGAAATGTGGATTAATCAGAGTGGTCAAACACAAGTTATACCTCTAAGGCCCTAATATTGATTGACTGTAATGTACAGCAAGCTAAAGGCACACATACTGTAGTTTTCTCAGGATGTCAACCAAAGAGAACCATGAAATATCTAAGTACATTTACCCAGTGCACAGAAACAGCATTAACATGGGATGGTCTGCAGACCTAGATAAATAGTTATCTGTTGGAAGGTTTGGTGGGTGTGCTTTCTGCCGTAGAACCATGCTAGCATTTGCTCCCAGCTTTCAATCTTTGTGCTAAGCTAGGCTAAACAGGTTGTCCTAGCTTAACTGTTCCTCACTGTTGCCATTGTTGCTGTCCCTGTACTGTAACTAGAAACTGCTGGGGGAATTTCAAAAACTACTCAAAAGATTTTGGGAGATATCCTCTTGATTTGGCAAACTCTGACTGAAACCTCATATTAGCTTTAGCTTAACCTGAGATTGGGGGCATAAAGAGAATGAGGGATTCTCGCTCTCATCTCTTCCATGGAACTTGCTTTGAGAAGAGATATCTTCATGGATAGTAACTCGAAGAATAGTTAACTCTTACAATGTGCACATGGGCGAGTGATTATTATATTAGGGCAGACTTGAAAGAATGTGAAACAGCTTGAACACACTATCTTGGGACGATATCCATCTTTTGGTCTCATCTTTTGGAAAGCAAATAAATACATTTTCCGAAATGTAAAAACATTCTTTTTGTCAAGCAGCCATTTTCAGATAAACTGTATTATTACTTTTCAGCATCTCAAATGTGCACAACTGTGAGGCAAGAAAATGTATTCTCACGACAGTGTTGTTTATAAAATGAATGTAATCAGTGTGAGTTTTGCAGATGGATAATATGTCTGTGTAGTATAAACACTAGTAGTGTGCAAATGTGTGTGTGTGTGTGTGTGGGTTGGTTTTTGTAGGGAGTTGGAGGCATACAATGGTAGCCATTGTTGAAAAATCATGCAGTTATCCTGAGCTGATCTGACATTTGCACCAGCAGACAATTTCTCTTGAATGCTGTGCAGAATAATAATCAGTCAGCGGTTTGAGATAATCATCTGGAAGCTCACAGTCAACAAAATGAACAGATGTCCGATTATTATTTTTCCATATCTTTCCTCCTTTTTGCCTTGAAACAAAGAACAGCAGCAGAGTTTATTGTGAGTGTGTAAGAGGGCTGCTATGTTTGTGGTAACGCCTGAATCTGAATTTACGGTAAACTGTCAGTCATCACACATGTATTCATTGGTCATTTCCTCTTGCCTGCTTGTGTGTGATTTTACAGGAACTGGTGTGCTTATGTGGTGACACGCACTGTTAGCTGTGTGATGGAGGACGGGGTGGAGACGTACATCAAACCAGACTATCAACGCTGTACCTGGGGCCAATGTCCAAGAGTGGCGTGAGTATCTATTACTCTGATGCTCCTCCAGCTTCCTGTGCTCAGATCCGCAGAAGTCTGCATCCTCTGTTCCATCCCTGCGCTTCCCTCTGTTTCCTGTCTGGATGCTGAATTCACTCAGCTCTTTTCATTTTCATTTTCTCTCAGGAGAGTCTGGTCAGGAAGGGCTGCATCGAGGCTTGTGTGCAGCCAGACCATTACTGCAGACATAATCTCAAAAGCTATAGGTAGTTTACTTTGGGTGACCTTTTCACGCATCATTTCATCTGTGATGAACTCATTTTGATTGATTGTTCATATTTTTTTGATGTGTGATTAAAAATATGAAAAACAAAACAATTCAAGTGCAGTATTTGACTGATTAATCCCAGTAAGACATACTGGACTCAAACTCATATTACACAACACATATTACTGCGGTGGAGCTCCTGTGAGCCTGTTGCAGACTATATCCAACATTATAAAATTTGAGCTAATATACTATAGATGTGATTAATTGAATGATTTTTCCAAATGTGGATGATATGCTCATGAGACAACATTGATCAAGTGCTCCTGATGTTTTTCCTCTTTTGAAGTTTTCACCACGTTGTTTGACCCTGGCCTGGCTCCCTGATCCCCACGCTTGCCAGGGGCCTCGGCCTAAACCTGGGCTATGCTAAGAATGAAGCAGACAGAAGTTCCAGACACCACAGTCTGGTCTCCTGCCCTGTAAAAACAATCTCTTCTCCTCACTCTGTCTTTTTTCCTTTTTATGACTCGCCTCCTTTCTTACTCTTTCTCTTACTCAGCCTACTCCACCTCCCGTCATCTCTCCAAACCCTGTTTTTGTTTTTCCTCTGAGAGTATGTCGGATCCCTTTTTCTCACGCTCCCAGAGCAGCGAGCTGGAGGATGAAATCTTTTCTATGGCACAGAAAAGGCTCTTTGATACCTATAGTGAAGTTTGTGGGTTGGCATAAAGGAGAGCAATGTACCAAACTTTCACAGTGAGAGCTTGTTAATGTGCCAAAAACCTCATTGAGACTTCCGGACGATTCTGGTCTATTTATTGCATTGTTACTGTATCAGGGAGTGTCTTCAGCCATGGAACTGAATGACACATTAGTGATAAAAGCACAGAGGAGCTTTCCAAATAAAACATTCATGTTTTTTTTGTTTTTTTTGTTTTTTTTCAGAAGAGTAGTCCACAAGGAACACTTTATGATTTAGGACTGGCTAAGTGTAGTTCTTCTGGAAAATGGGACAAGGACAACATTCATAGATTAGAAAGCACTCTTAATCTGACCCATCGTCAAGAGATGATTTGCAGCCAGTTCCAGACATTAAATGCATGAGTGCACATTAATATCAACAGTGTGCGGCAGTAGTATTTAGGATCAGGGACCGTTATGTGTCCCTTAGTTATCATCCTGAACAAGTCAGCTTTGCTCCTTTCCCTAGTTCATCCATGATCTCAAGACCCAAATCAGCAGTACAAAGAGTCGAAAGCCACGCTAAGCTGTTCACATGTGTGCTCTGTAGACTCAGGAGCGGTTTAAGCTAAACGCCAGCATCAGCCTGCTGATAGAGTGAAAACACACTCATATTTATAAGGTGTTTCTATCATGTTCACCGTCTTAGTTTAGGGTATTTGTATGTTAACATTTGCTTATTAGCACAATAACAAAGTAAGGCTAAAAAATATGGGATTGAGAATTATGTTTTGCAGAAATATGGTCATAAACTAAAGCATTGGGCACTGTGGGACTATAAATATTGATGCAGAACAAAATTTAATGGCAACTCATTTTTTTTCTCTGTTTTGTTTTTTTCGAGAACTTTCAGTGTTGACCAAATTCTTAAAATTGTCTAAAAAAATCGAGTTATGAGTCTAAATGTAGAAAACCAACTCACAGCCAAGCAATGAGTCCAAGTGTAAAGTATCAGGCCTTTTCATTTTAGAACAAATTCCAGCTCACATTTTATAAGTGAAATTTCTGTTTCATTCTCAGCTACCGCACATACAGGAGGCCGAGGTATAAGGTGGCTTACAAGATGGTGACCGAAATGGAGTGGAAGTGTTGCCACGGTTATTCTGGGGAAGACTGCCACGATGGGCCGAGGGTGACCACTGATACTCAGGTCAATGGAGGGCGACCACACGTCACACAGACGGGCCACAACACAGGCGGCGGACAAAGAGGGGAAGGTAGAGTGACTGCATCTACTGATTTTTTTCTATCAGGGCGCTCATGTTTAATTTGAAAGTGTCAGAGTTGTAACAGTGGAAGTTATGTGTTTATTTTTCCATATGTTTCTTTATGAATGAATGAATGATGCCTCCTGACCTGTCAGCAAATAAAATGACAATTTTCCATTGATGTAATGATGTTATATACAACATCGAAGATTTAAGAAAAAGTCGTTTTTTTGAATTGCAACAGTGAAATTTTGATTTATCTCATTGCTGCTGCTGCATAGGAGAGTGTATTTGAGCGTAGAGACGAATCCAAACTTCTCACAGCCTGGTGGAAGAAGTTGCTCTGTAGTCTGGTGGTACAGCAGCAGAGACCTCTGTGCCTTCTTCCAGATGGCAGCAGTGCGAACAGACTGTGGCTGGGGTGGGTGTTGTCTTTTAGTATCCTGTGGGCTCTGTGCAGACATCGCATCACACTGATATCACTGATGATCTGTAGATGGGTACCAATGATGTTCTGGGAAGTTTTAATCACCCGCTGCAGAGCCTTCCTGTCCTGGGCCGTGCACGAACCAAGCCAGATTGTGATGTTTCCAGTCAGGATGCTTTCTGTTGCTCTTCTGTAGAGGCTGATCAGAGTTTGGCTCTGAAATTTATCCTTCTCAAGTTTCCTCAAAAAATGGAGCCTTTTCTGTGCTTTTTTAACCAAGGTGGTGATGTCTGATGATCATGATAGATTCTCTGTGATGTTGAGTCCCAGGAAGATAAACCTGTGAACCTGCTTCAGCTCAGATTGTTCTCTGTGCATCACTCTGCAAGATTGTTGATTTCTCCGATCGTTGTTCATAATACGGCCAATGATTGTGGTGTCTGCGCACTTCACAATAGGGTTCTCTGGGTGTCTGGGTGTGCAGTGTGAAGAGGAGTGGGCTTAGCACACAGTCGGGGGGCTCCAGGGTTGAGCACTAACATAGAGAATGTGTGACTGCCACTCCAAACTGTCTGGGGTCAATTGGTGAAAAAGTCCATCATTAGGTTACATAGTGTGATCCTCAGGCCCAGAGTAGTTGATGCATAACGGTTGGGAATTAATTTATTCATTTTAGGTTTTTTTTTACAGGGACAGCACATATTAATCAACAACTCTGTAAATATGCCGGAGTTAGCCAAATGCCTAGTTACCATCTGTAGTCCCTGGCCAGATGTTACAATATGCTCCTTCGTCAGCACAGATAGATTGTGCCAATATGTCAGATTATGTCTCAGATTTTAGGTTGGAAAACTTTATTTTAAAGTGGTTTGAATCAGATTCAGTCTGATTTGCTGCAAATGACTTAAAGCCCCTCAAAACTTGGTGTTAGTCTTAATTATTAAATATTCATGAATAAATTAGCAAATCAAAGTTAAGAAACAGTTCCACAGTTTTAAACTCAAAAACAAGTTAATCAGCTTCATGGACTGTAAAGGTGTGGCTTGATCTGCACTTGGTTGACAAGGCTGGCAAAACAGGTAAATATCCCCCAACTGTCGTCACATTTTGGTTTAAATGTTGCTAAACTGCGGTTGGTGCTTAAAAAACAAATAGTCATCTTTTACCAATTGAACCCAAGCCCACTTTGGATTTTTCCTTGTGAGGAAAGCAAGAACGGAAACACAAATAAAGAAAAAGAATTCAATTGATAAGACAGTGTTCAAGTTTTTCAGAAACTGTTATATTTAGAACCCACTCACTCTTTGCAGGAGGTTATGTGACTAAACAAATTTTCATGACCCTCTAAACTTGTATTAAAGATAGTCAACATTAACACAGTATGTACGCTGCACCAGTGGTGTGAAATGACATGTACACCTCTAGTCTCATACGTGGGCAGAGTCTCGTCTGCCATACAGACAGTTAGGGAACCACCATCCCTCCACCTCATCTGGAAGTGTAATAATGTTGTGTGAATGGATTAAAGCAGATGGATGTTATGGGAAGCACCACTTCCCAAATCTCGTGAGAGTGACAGACTGGTCTCAAACAAACTAAATTTTCTCCTGATTTGTGTGTCTGAAAAATGCCATTTTGTGTCAGAATATTCGGAAGATATGTGGTATGCGAAAGATGGGTCCAATATGTATCGATGAGGGGAGTGAATCTGCGATCACATGATTTCTGCCATAAGAATGAATGGACTCAAGAGTGCTTCTAGTCTCTTGAAGGGGTGGGGCCACGGCGAAAACCGTGTGACACTGATACAGGAAATGAACTGCCAGTGGGAGGTCTCGCTTCCTGTTAACCATCTTTGCTTGTAAATATAAAGGCTCCATACTTACTTGAGTTGTTACTTTGAAAGAGGTTAATATAAAATCTAAAATAAATCGAACTTCAAAATTCCTTTTTTGTATTGGATGCTCTTCCTTTTTGTTTCTACAGGTGACGCTGAGAAGATCAGACAGCTGGAAGAAACCATCCGAGGTCTAACCAAAGACCTCCACAACATGCAGACCACCATTCACGGCATAAACCAGCGGCTGTATGTGAATATTGTTTTCTATCCATCATGTACATGTTTTGTGTCATGGAATGCAGTCACCCATTTGCTTTCAGGAAATATCCATTTTCCAGTTTTGTTGTGATAACATCACGCAGTACCCTGGGTACTGAAAAGTACACTGTACATAATCTCATGTTTGTTGTAGTTTATTTCAGCAAGTGAGTTAAGAGAGATGGTATGCTTGTTTATAACTTATATACAAAGATTTGGGCAGGAAGATTTTAATACTGAATCCTCAACAAGAACTTAAAGGATGCTACATAAATACCATCCTGCCTTGACATCTTCTTCCTTTTAAATTTAAGCAATGTGGGAATTACTACTTCATCCATATTTGATATTCTTAATTGTTTTACATATGCCTTAGCCAAAACACGAGGAAATCTCAACTCTGCTTCTGTATAGGCCGGGCCTAAATGGGGCCATTGTTCCTGCTGACTCGGCTCAGCCGCACATGAAGGAAACCATCAACGACATCCAGACCAGGCTGGACCAGCTCTACAACAGGACACAGGTAAACAGCATGTCTTTCTTTTTACTGTCCTTATGTTCATCAAGTCAATGCAAGGACAGACCATTTTACTTCATGAGAACATTTACTTGTTCAGGTTCATGACCAGACCTTGCTCAGCATCAACAACCACCTGGTGAATGGAGGGGGCAATGAGCTGGATGGAGTGGCCAAAGGAGGAGGAGGAACTGGGGGAAACCAGCTGAACATTCTGAAGGAAAAGATACTGACGGAGCTGGAGAGGAGGGTGTCCCTGTCCTGCTCTGCCTGCCAGGTGAAACCCAACATGTTAAAATCAGACCTCAGACACAAACATTAGTCGTACTTTTTTTGGAGCCATTTTTGGATGTCACTCTGTGTGATTTCTGATTGCAAATTTTGCTCTCTGAAACTGAAAAAAGTTGGGGGAAAGCCACATGCAGGCAGTAATTCAAGAAAACAACATTCCTGTATTAGCCACTGCACTAACTAAAAATATTGCAGAATAAAACTAAAATTATTTCGAGGGCTAAGATTTAACATTAGATGAACATAATTCATATAAATAGCCTATGTTCAAGTACCATCATGGGCCCAAGGGTACAGACACATTAAGGCCCCTCTCTGCTATCCACCACAATCCTCCCTGACTCATAACTCACTTGAACTTCAGTCTTTTTATAGTCTACACAAGAGATGAGGAGAGGTTGTATTAACCCTTTCCAAATCTCAATAATATTGCAGATTAACATTGACATTCTCCAAAAACATTGAGAAACACTGGAAAAAAACTTTGCTTGAGAATCCTGACATCACAAAACAGTCGTCCTAATTATATGCTATGCAGTTAGAGACAGTAATCACACTTCATGTAATGTGTTTTGTTTTCTTTTAAGGCTGGCGTGGAGGACCTGAGGCGCCAGCAGCAAGAGGACAGGGAGCGGATCCAAGCTCTGGAGAAGCTAATCAGCTCCATGGACCAGCACCTGAGGCAGAGCCTGGACATCTCCCGCACTGAGACTGAACGCTCCCAGGCCTGCTGCAGTACAGTCACTGAGCTGGAGAAGAGACTGTCTAATGTAGAGGTTCTTGTCAGCTCAACAGCTAACAAGTGTGACACTATTAAAGGGCGGCTGGATAAAGAGCTAGCTGGGACAGGAGGAGGAAAGGGAAGAGTGACAGAGGACAGGTTGAATGGCAGGCTGAGAGAGTTGGAGAAGAGGGTGAA
>JAQLOL010000010.1:3788552-3806205 GCA_029783665.1 Naso thynnoides
AGTTGGAGAAGAGGGTGAACAACACGCTGAGAAAAACGGAGCAGAGGTGCACTAACACCGCAAACAACATGAAGGACAGCGTGCAGAGAGATATCACACAGCTGCGCAACATGGTCCTCAGTCGGCTGGATGACCACGGCTTCAAGATCGACAAGATAGAGCTGGACGTGGCCGTTCTTGGAGATACTGTCACTGACCACAGCCGGCGTCTAAGTGAGCTGGAGAACGTTACAACCTTCCTGGACCGTAAGCTAACGTCGACCACAAACATGTGCAATGAGACCTGTGGGCCCAATGGAAAAGGTCGTAAGACTGATGACACTGTGAAAACCTTAGAGTGGAGAGTTGTGGCCAATCAAGATGAGATCAAGAAGTTTAACACCAGGTTAAATGATTTGTCTGTGTCAGGGGACTCGCTGATTGACAGAGTGATCAACTTATCAAGCGACGTCAAAAAGATAATGGATGTGACAGGGAAGAATGGTGAGCACTTTAACCGGATTGTCGCAGAGGTTGAAACATTGGCCCGTGATTTTGAGGATTGCTCTATTTGTAGCAGTGTAGAGGAGGATTTACGTTCTCTCACCAACTCCACCAGGATTGGCCTCAGCAAGTGCCAGGCAGAGTTAACAGATCTGCGGAGAAAGGTCGACTCAGGAGAATCTGTCTGCTCTCAGGTGTGCTCCAACCTTCAGGAGGAGGTGGGACGACTCAGAGAGGAAGTGGAGGAATGTACCGGGCAGTGCAAAGTCAACATAAACGATCTAAAGGAACGCTTGGATGGTCATAGTGTCCACAGTGGAAGACTGGGAGGGGATCTGAAGTCCATCCAAGGAGAGCTGGCTGGGGTCATGGTCACGTTTAACTCCATCAACAACACTCTGAAGGGCCTGGGAAGAACTGTCCAGACACATGGGAACACGCTGACTGATCTGACCAACGCCAAAAATAATATCATCTCTGAGGTAAGATGATGTGATAACGATGAAGAAAAAATGACCACCACAGGTGTGACACTTTGTGTAGTGTATTTGGCCTTGTGACTTGTGAAACTAAAGCGCTGTCTAATCATGGCCATCATCACAAGTCGCCTATGACTTGCGAGCAATTCAACCAAAGAATGATGCAGATTGTTTTATTTAAATAATTAGCAGGGCGGCAGGGTTTTAGCCAGAATTCTAGTTATGATTTCAAGCATTTTTCATGTTTATCATAATGAGACGTTCAGGCTAACTATCTGCAAGACTTTAAATGTAGCAGCTTACAATTCAACACAACTATTTAAATCTAATTAATTTATCTGTTCTATTTTAATTAATTAGAATCAAATCCAATAAACTTTTCCGGGAAACTATAAGGATATTGCAATTGCAAATCTGACGAGGAAAAAAATTATCAGCCTTTTGGCTTTTCAATGTTAGCTCCCTTTGTTAAAAAATAATTAATAAAAAAAAAAAAAAAAAAAACTCCTCAAATAAAACCCCAAAGCAAGATCAAAAGTCTACAGCCATGCTAGAAGTGCTGAGGTTGGTCTCAGGCACAATGGGGTTTTTTTTGTTATTGCTAGCATTAGCATGCTACCATGTTCAAAATGATATTGCTAGCATACTGACACTAAGTAGGCATAATGTTTTCCATCTTCACCAAACAAAAAGGAGGATGATGGGAATGACATTAGTTTTTCAGGTACTTCGTTATAAACCAAGGCATTATGATGTGATAATGAGGCTAATAGTGAAAACTTAAGGGTTCACGTAAGTTATTACAAGTAAATAATTGTGTATGTAAATGGTTTGTGCAAATCCATCAGGAAGATGTTGACATATTTCACTCATGATTGAAACTTTTGCCCTGTTGGTTACCCTAGATAACAAGTCAGAGGGATTTATCCTATAGGGACCATGAAAAGTAGTACAAGATTTCATGGCAGTGTATCCAGACGTTGTTGATTTTTGTCAGTTTGGACCAAAATGTTGGACAGGCCGGTTGTAGTGCAAAGAACTGGGCTGCTAGTGTGGCTAAAAAAGTGAAGATAAGAAAAAAATGTTATGTACAGCCGGATATGACCTGTTCCTTGTTGAATATCTTCCATATATCTTGTGAGCCTTTAGGGTCTTTTTTAAACTTCTGAATAAAGAGAGCAGATTAAGCTTCCGTTATGAAGGTAATTACACTGATGATATGTGTGTTTTTGTAATTAAACTGAACAAACTGAAACGTGTCTTATTCTTCAGACTAAACAACATTATGTCAAAAAACAGGCCTCATGCTTATCTTGGCAACAGTGTTTTCACATAATATTATTACAGTTAGGAAAATATTTGAACGTACAGGTCTTTGACAAACATGGCCTATAACATGCTTACATATTTTTCTGTGTATAAGATACCATAGGAAAATAAATCGGAGCAAAGATGTTAGAAAGCATATTTATACTAGAGCTTTGACCAAAGAGAAACAACCAAGATACACATATTAACAATTACCTACATTTTCTACAAGGTGGACAATTTACAGAAGGAGCTGACAGAGCACATTGATGACTCGAAGATTCGTTTCAGAGGTCTGGGCAAAGAGATTCAGATAATAAGGAGCAACTATGTGACAGAAGTTGAGGAGTGCCGGCGGTCCAGCGATGGCCTCGACCGAAGACTCTCCAAGTTGGAGGGAGTGTGCGGACGCTTGGACTCTTTCTCAGACAGCCTGGAGAGGATCAAGGAGGGCCTGAACCGACATGTGTCTGGCCTGTGGAGCTGCGTTAATGGACTCAATGTCACAGTAACGTCTCAAGGAGATGTCATCGACGATATCCAGAACGTCCAGCTGGTGGACGTCCACTCCAACATCCACAGACTGAACTCCTCAGTGGTGGATTTGGTGAAGGAGTTCCACAGTTTCATGGAGCAAGACTTCATGGGTGAGTCACAGAGGGCATGGGATTTAACAAGAGATAGCACTCAGTGGAAGGGAGGCAAGGTCAGGGTGAAGGAAAAATAGACCAAAGAAAGAATGCAGGCTGTCATCTTGAGAAACATTCAATTAGAGAGCCTAGAATGTCTGCAGTCTGCAGAAAGAGGAGTCTGTCATAAACATTATTGAGAGGCACATCCTGAGTGCCTACAGGTTGCATCTTTAACTTTTTTCTGTGCAAAATTTTATCCTTCCTTAAATTCTTCAGAGAAAAACTATTACCGGTGAAACCGGTAAAAAACAGGAGGGTGTTTGCCAATGGTCCTTGAAAATTCTTTTCCTCCAGGTCCACCTGGTCTACCAGGCCCCCGTGGAGACAGAGGCGAGCGTGGCCCTCAGGGTCCTGTAGGACCTCAAGGGAGGGTGGGACCTCAAGGCAGAGACGGCAAACAGGGACCAGCCGGACCCCCAGGTAAAGACAGCAAACTTTGTGCTTGAGTTAAATAATTACACGTCCTTCAGTATGATAACTTTTACAGATTTACAAGCTTTATCTTTGATCTTTCTTTTCCTTACATTTACGTCTTTACACACCTTGTGATAAGAATAAAAAATGAATAACTATGTCACTGTTTGATGATTAACTCACTGTTTTATCTTTCATCTTACCTCTCAGGCCTCAGAGGTGAAGAGGGTATGTGTTCTTCTTGCTGCTTACTTGTTCAAAGCACTCATTACTCTTTGATCTCACTCTGGACTAACTCCTGCTCTCCGTCTCTCCTCCATGATCAGGTCCTGCAGGGTCGGATGCCCACGTGCCACGCCTTTCTTTCTCCGCCGCACTGACTCGCCCGATGAGGAGCGCAGGGACTATAGTGTTCAACGAGGTCTTTGTCAATGAAAATAACGTCTACAATCCCAGAACAGGTGAGTTCTGGATCGGCTGGGATTCGAACTTTTCGAACAATTTGGTAGTTTATGTGGATTTAAAGGGTCAGTTCACCTAAACCTCAAAAGAAAGTATCTAGCTGTTATCTTTTTTGTTCATATTTTTACATATCTCTTGTGATAACTTATACCAGAACCCAAATTCTGCTGTCAGTGCAATTTTGTTGTAGCGCTCACACATAAAAAAAACAGCATTCTGGGTAATCTAGGTAAGCCAGAGACTGTACTATTAAAACATTTGATAATAAGACTTGTGGATTGTATTATGTAACAGTGATATAGATTCTGAGTTTTAAGTTTTGGGTGTTCTTTGTTGGTGTTGTTGCTGTTTTGAATGTTTCATAGTTGTGGCAGGAATTCAGTATAATAGTCAGAACTTTTATTTTTACCCCATTTGAGTCATTTTCAAGGCTTGTTTAACTTTGAATGCCACATGGCAACAAATGTCTTCAGGAAATACTTTTTCAGAAATAACATGTTTATGAAGCCACCAAGGTTTGTGTTTAGTTAACACATATGTCAAAACTGACAATGTTGTCACAGAAACCAAAGATTTTTGATCAGTGGTGTTGCAATAGAAACTTAGCAGCTGCCAAATCACAAAGAATACCAATTTTTACATAATGTTGCTTCTACTTGTAGAGTTATTTGTTCTTTAGGTCGACTTGAAAAGCTCCGTTACAGCTATGTAAATCTCTTCCACATTTGTTGCAGGTTGCTATTTTAAATTCATGTTGCTAGGTTTTTTTTTTTTTTTTTTTAAGCAATATAGGAAGAAATCATACCCTTTATAAGCCTCTGATTGGCCAATTATTTCCTCCACTTGGGAAAACAGCCATTGATGGGCACAAGACCAAAGCTGTTCCTTCTGAACTAGGCCATGTATTTAAATGATGTGAGCTCAGCATTCAAAATGACACTCTCCTCCATTGTATTGTTGTGGTGGCAGAAATCTAGCGATGGATGACTCAGACCAAAACTGTTGGAATGATTAAATACAACTTGAGCTGAGTGAAAGTAGCCTAACCCTTTAAACTGGTGCTGTTTCCATGTATTGAAAGGTGTTTCAATTTCCCATTTACAGTTCATGGACATTACTTATCAAACAAGAAGCAAACTAACAGGCAAGCTGTTGTTGATAAAATGAGGTTTGAGCTCTTAATGAAACAGTAAATGCACGACATACAACTCTTCACTGTTACCCGCTCCCCTCTTACAGGTTATTTCACAGCGCCAGTGAGTGGGAAGTACTTCTTTAGTGGCATCCTTACAGGCCATAAGAACATGAAGATCGAGGCTGTTTTGTCCAAGTCCAACACTGGTGTTGCTCGAGTGGATTCAGCTGGGTATCAGCCGGAAGGCCTGGAAAAGCCGATGGCAGAGGCCAGACACATCCCCGGAGCCCTGGCTGTCTTCAACATCATCCTGCCCATGGAGGAAGGGGACACAGTCTGCATCGACCTCGTCACTGGCAAACTGGCCTACTCCTCTGAACCCTTGACCGTCTTTAGTGGGATGCTGCTTTATGAGACCATCTGAATGGACGGAGTGTCATTGTAATCAGTCTCTCTGGGTGAAACTTTCAGCATGAGAGCATCTTTTTACTGCTGGACTGTAAGAGACAGAGCCACTGGCTGAACAGTCAGAAAGACTGAAACATATAAACTGGACTGGATTTGTTCAGTGCAGAGAAAAATGCTTTCACAAGGAACGAAGGAATGAAAAAAATATTCTTTGTAACCACAGTCATTTTTGTGTGTTTCACAGCTTTAAGGAGAGCAGCTCAAGCAAAGAGCCAATGTGTTTTTTATTCTGTGATGTTTTCCTCAGAAAGAAACAACAACTGCAGGGTTATCTTATAATTCCATATTTCATGCTGTGTCGCAAACTTGAATTCTTTACTGATTGCACCAAGATAGCCTTCAGCTCTTATTTGTGGTAATAAACAGAAAGTCTGAAAGACAATGTAAGAATTTGAGTTCTCTTTAGGTTTTTTTTATTAAGTCTACCCACAGCATATCAAATGTCCAGAGTTTATAGAGTACTTTCATTTCTACACGTTTACAGTTTCAATTTGACCACAAGCAAATTCCCAGAAACAAAACGCTGAATGCCAGTTGTGTTGGAAAAATTGCAGAGTGATTAGGGGACAAAGTCCAAACCACTGTTCTTTCGAAGGAAATGCTCAAATGAAGTCACTGACAGTTCAGTTAAGAAACCACAGGATTTTCTAAATCATACAACAGCAAAACAATAAGACCATTTTAGGACATTAGCTGTGCCCAGAAACACAAAGGGAGGTGGAGGATGACCAGGGGGAAGAACAGGGATTTCTTTTTTTTTCTGTCCTAATAAGGGCCATCTAAACTTGGTGGAAGATCAGCTATTTGAAGTTAAGGAGCTGTTACTATCAGTCTATCTTACAATGGACTTTTTATGTGGAGCTAATGATAACAAACAATGACACGACACATACCCTCGTCTCTGTGGAACAAATCCCACCTCTTTCATAAACGCACTCACTTCCTGCTTTGAGAAGTCTGATAAAAATGTCTTCGAAAGAAAACATGTACATGATACCAAGTTTGTAGATAATATTGAATGGATTTTGAAAGAAACATTTCACATTTTCTGCAAAGACAATACATCAGATGGGGCTAGATACTGCTTTATATTCACATAATGGTGGTAATACATGAGTACATACCAGCATATCAGGGTTTGCTCACAGTGCATACTTTTTCATGTTTTTGTCCAAAGTGTTCATGATGGCAATGATATTTTATATATATATGCATTGTATAACCTTGAAAGAATGTAAATATATTTCAGAGGTGATTTTTATGAGTTACCACTTCAGCTTGCCAGGTACTGTATATGTTTTCTATAATGTTTTCTATGTTGTTGTCACATGTGTGCCTGAAATACAGATACCCAGTTTTACACAGCTGATGTGAAAGGTCTCTCTTCTGTCTGGATTGTGTTGCTTTATTAAATTAGCGATTATGTGCCACTTTTCACACATGGTTTAGCCTGGTGGGACTTCACTTTTTTGCCACTTTTTTGGCTTTTACGAATAGCCGACACATGGCTTGGTTGACTTTTGACTTTGGTCCTTATTTAGACTCTCTCATCTCATTCTCTAGACACCAGGAGGACATTTTAGCTGAAGACTTCAGTGAGATAGTTGAAAAGCCATTTCTTATGTTGTGCATCAGTGACACCTAGTGTTCGATATCATTACTCTCATGGCTGTGTTGTTGCTGCTGAAAAACCTCAAAGACTTTAAGGAGTATCACTTGAATCTGAACTACTGATGTCTTAAGAAGCCTGTCTGCACTCAGGAACCATCATTACACCGTCACTTACACACATAAAACTATGTAAGTTGATCTATGAACTGACGGTCAACGGCAAAGAACAGGTAATTCTATCTACTAGCTACTAAGAATGTAAAGATGCCCGATTAGATGAGGATTATGTACACAGTGTTTAAGCTAGCAGTTAGAAAGAGGGGAAACCAATCTGTGGAAGCTTAAAAAAAGGAAAAAAGCATAAAAAATAAAGATATCAAGAACAATGAATCCAGTGCTGGCAAAGAAAAATTGTGAATTACATTATACAACTCAACTGGGATTTCTCTGATGCCTGAATTATGCTGGACTGTGAATTTTAGGGAAACAAAATGTGGCTGATGCAAACCCATTATTTAATATTTGTGCTCACTTCAATTCGTAAGTGTATTTTTGTTATGTTTATAAATATATGATGCTTAACAATAATGAAGCCAACATTTCCCTCATTGCAGTCCTGTTTTGAATCAGAGTGTTCCTATTACTGAGCTCATCACCAGCACTTAAAGGCAGCATCAGACTCGGCCTTCCCGGGATTTTCACACGTTTCGTTGCCATGGAGCTGAGCTTGTTCTCCTCCTCTGGCTCACGCAAAGTGAGATGATGTGCTTTAAAATAAAGTAAGGACATTGTGATAAGACTCGGGATGAGTATATATATTAGTGAGGCTTATTTGCTATATACATATATATATGCAGATCTACATTTCAGGCATATACTTTGTTTAGTAGTTGGCAGAAAGCTAAAAATTTTAGGTGCATTTCCAGTGTAAATTAAATATTTCATGTTATAAGTGTATTACTGTCAAACAAAAACAGACAATTGCATAAGGGCTGAGAAGATTTTTGATTTATTCAATAACTGACAGATATTAAACTGATGTTAATGTTGACCATAAAATATGAATTAAACTCGTTTATCAGTCAAAAATCTTAACTGTTCCTGCTTGTAGATTGCTAAATATTTCAAGTCATCCTGAAGTGGATGTGTCTGAGGTAAGACCTTTCTCTGGGCCTGTTGGGGACACTTACACAATTACTTTTAACATTTGTGTTACAAAGAAGTAAGAGAGAAGTTACAGCCATAAACCTGATCAGCTTGAGTTCTGTATATAAAGACATAATCTGTCATTTCAGTGAATCCATGTTAGAGGCATGGTCTGTGATCCAAGGGCATTGCCCTAGCTTTAAATATGAAAACACAGGACCGGAGAATACTATAACTCTTAAAGTTACTGACATAATGGTAATAATTTATATCACAAGGGAAAATAGAACAGCTTCCCCACTGATGTATGAAAAAGAGAGAGAGAGAGAGGTTAGGCAGAAAATCACTCATGTGTGGGCTTTGTGTATGAATGTGTGCTTTTGTTGTGCGTGTATTGCCGTGCATGATTGTGTCTGTGTGTGTCAGGCTGCATGGGTACACCTCATTACAGATCAACCACTAATGATGATCCTCCTCCTGGGAGACAAACTGAGTAACCTGATATCATCCATCACACTCCAAGGACTGGCCCAGTTTCAGCACTCACTGCCGGGCTCTTTTCCCAAAAGGCTGAGTGTTAATACTCACACGTTTGCCTGTGCTAGGGCTGTTTCAGATCAAATCATGCATTGAAGCGTCTGCCACAGGATTGCATCCCATTATTCAAAGTCAGTCAGCTGTGTTTGATCTGACCACCCAGTCAAGTAACTGGCCACCGCAGTGTGATTGATGGGTCTCCAAAAGTTAACTCTACTTTAACACTGCATTTTTGTTGTTTTACCCCTGGCGGTCCATACAGCAGCAGCCTTATCAGACTACCTACTGTACATTTAAAAAATGGTTTAATGAATGTTTTCTCCAGACATCTGTATTGGTGTGAATGAGTCCTTATCATTACCATTACAAAGGGGAATGGAGTGGGAACACTCTTATTACCAGTTTAAGTACCATTGTGCAAAGCCTACAGCTAAAGCTGCTCTGTGGCCGCCAGATCAGACTGTGGTTGTACTGGGCAGCTTCCAGTTATGGCTGTGTGTGTAAAAACAAAAGAGAGCACTGCAGTCAGCAAACCTCCTCTGTATAAGAACCCTTACCTGATGGACTAGATAGCCTATTGATTGATTCATTTAAATACAGACTGTTTTACCGAGATCATTTAAACCATGTTCAAGACATACTGATCACTTGCCTGACAGTCCGTCCAGTAGCCAACAACATTTATCTGTCTCACATTCTGTGACCAATCGTCTTTATCCATTCTTTGCTGAGCGTCAAAATTTGTGTCCAGTCACAGTGTAGAAATGTTGGACCAGGGGTGTAATTTTTTATTTGTCCAGGTGGGATGTTTATCAGTCATGCAATGCATACAGGCACTGTCAAAGTGTACGGTGCAGCTATATGGTGAGTAACATTATTAAGCCTACACATTTACTACAGTGCTGTGTGTGACAACTGTACAGACATAATATCACCTGTTGTGTCATGTTGTCATATTGATTTAATAGCTATCTAGCTATGTTACAAACAAGTTAGCTGATGTTTGGTAACTTAGCATCCATTAAGGAGGCTAACGTTACATGAATAACCTAAAGGGTTTCAAAAACAAACTATGTTGTAATATATCTCATGAATATTATGTCGCTATGCTGTTAAATACAAAGCCTGTTCTGATCCTGTTCAAACAGTGTAATAACCACATATTCTCTGGAAACTATAGGCTGATGGAGCCTGTAGGCCCAAGTTGACTACACACCTAGCAGACGTATCATAATGATTTAGTATTTATAGTATATCACACATTTTGCTTATGTTTATGTACTGTTTGAGACACAATTCTATAATTCAAATACAAAAGATTGAAAAAATGATCACTAAGACATAGGACAAAACATGACCAACAATTCAATATGCTGTTAGGTTTGAAAGTATTTTAAATTGTAGGTGTAATGAGGGATTAATAATAGAATGTATTTAACACAGTAATCCCCCTTAATGTAACTAAATCATTATTATATTAAGTCTGTCAAACTTATTGTCCTGTCACTACATCTAAAAATGTGTGCCCACCTTTAGGTGGATAAAATAAGGAACTGAAAAACCAAAATTGACTACTTTTAAAGAAGACTCAAGACTGTTGCCTACACAAAAAAGCAAATCTGAGTGTTACCACAGCTGGTACAAAATTCAGACTAATTGAGTGTTTGTCAGACCCTGATGAAGACATGAAGTCAATACGCATTGGTCTGTTTTGTTTGCCTGAGCTCATGAATAAATAACATATTTGTTTTCACTGCAAGACGGATCGCTGTAGTTTTTTTTCCAAGACACTCTGAAACGACTTCTTGGATACCCCATTTTAGATGCTGCAACTATTACAGAAGCCATCCTATCTCAGCTGGTGAAGAGGGGTCAGGAGATTGAATATCTCCGAGGGCAGGGCTATGATGGAGCCAGTACAATGAGTATGACGGAGCCAGTACAATGAGTGGCCATGTGAGTGGAGTACAACCACATCAGAGGGCTTCAACCACGGGCACTGTTCACACATTGCCGAAGCCACGCACTCAAACTTGTGGTAGTCCACGGATGTTCTGACATCCCCCTCATCAGGAATGCCATGGCTACTATAGAGAGTGCAGCTGTGTTTTTCTCTTCCTCTGCTGTTAGGAAGGACCTGTTACAAGAAGATCCACAAGGAAGCAAGGAAACCCAGGCAAATCAAAAAGGAAAACGGAAGGCATCCCACTCATGTCAGACACACACTGGGGCTCCAGAGGAAAGTCAGCAGGTGCTTATCTTGACCACTTAAAAGCATCCCGTTCTGCACTTGGAGACATAGAATCAGGGACATCATCAAACGCAAGCACGGCCAGCAACCTGAAACACAGTATGAAGTCATTGGACACAATTGTCTCGGCCATCATCATAAAAAAATACTTGGATACATCCAACCATTGACAAACCAGTTACAGTCTACAAATACTGACCTGATGACATACAAGGAGGCCAGAGAGATGGCTCAGGTCATTTCTCAGTGAAATTTATAAGACAGCAGCAGAACTTGCGTGTGACCAGTAAGCAACAAAACCGAGCCAATGCACCATCCCAGTCAACAGAGGAACATTACAGAATAAATCTGTTCTACCCTTCTACTGACCATGTGACTCAGAGCCAGCTATGCTTGTTACAAACCTTATACCTTCAGCTCTGTCCAAACTCACAACAGAGAAACAAGAAATGATGCTGTCATGGTACATAGAAGACCTTCCTCAGCCAGACTCCATCGACCAGGAGACTCACAGATGGAAAGTCAAGAACCAAGCTCAAACAGGGATGGCAACCACAGCAAAAGAAACACTGGACTAGACAGACATCCACTACTACCCCAACATCCACTGCATCCTCCCCATCTACCTCACACTACAAGTAACCACCTGCTCATGTGGGAGGTCATTCTCTGCATTGAGGCGACTGGCTATGGTCAAGCATGGGCAATGAAAGGCTGTCAGGACTCTGTCAGGACAATGATGCACGTGCATAGAAACAGAGCCCTGCATCCAGAAAATGTTCTGAGGCGCTGAGACGCCTCTGGACACAAAAGGATTGCATTGGCATTTAAAGAAAAGTTAACATCAGTTCTCAGGCAGGCAGCAATTATAAATTCATGTAATACTTAATTCATGACTGATACATATTCTTAGTCTTTTCTTGTTTTGAGCCCTGTAACATCTAAGTTACATAATCTTTAAAACATTGCTGATGTAAGGCCACTCACGTGAATTGGAATATATGACTGTGTGTTGTCGACAATCAACATCATGTAATTTCAGTGACTGGACCAGGTGACTGGCTGCCCTCTCTCCCTTCATCTCCTGCCATCGTCTCCACTGCCCTTTCTATGGTGAGTCATTTAAGCTTCTGTCCACTGACGAGTTTTGAAGCCACTGTTATCCAATAGTTGCTCTCCAGACATCTTAAAATGTGCATATTTAGATTAGGAAAATCCCTCCAAAAATTCTGGGGATACTGCCCTCTGGTCCCAGAAATTGGACCTCAGTACTGCTCAAATCCTGCTACAGGCCTGTGAATATATATTCAGTTTATACAAGTACAGCTGTGTCAGCCTGCTAATATTCATTTTGACATACAAGACAACTGGTGCCAGTGTATAATTGTGACATTAAGGCTATACGATAAACATTCATTTTCACCCATTCACAGTCTTCATTTGTAGTAGTTTATTGACTAGGTTTTGTTCATGGTGATAAAGCAGTGAGGTTTACGTAAGGGATAATATATAGTGAGCCAGTGATTAATTGAAAAAAAAAAACTCCTGACAGTGGAATAGAATGGCTGTGGCTCAGTAGGTAGAACGGAGGGGCGGCTACCAATCAGAAGGTCGGTGGTTCGATCCCCAGCTCCTCCCATCTGCATGTCAAAGCGTTCTTGAGCAAGATACGGCACCACTGGTGAGTAAATATGAGTGAATGAGTTCCTGAGCGGGTTGGCTCTTTGCAGAGAAGTCACCTGCCCTTAGTGTGTGAATGTGTGTACAAATGGGTGAATGCTGACTTGTGTTGCAAAGCGCTTTGAGTAGTCAAAAAGACTAGAGAGGCGCTATATAAATACAGTCCATTTACCATTCCATTAATTTACCATCCAAAAACACCACAGAACCTTCAACAGTTTTACCTTGTTAGGCACATTCTGCACTTGTGATGCATAAACCGCAGGTGGCAGAAGTTAAACACAATTACTACACAGGTGTCACAGTTTACACACAACAACTGAAAACACTCGATGCGAATGATGTGATGAATAAGTCAGTTCAGAGTGCACAAGTGAGTTGAAAGTTGATATTGAAGATGGATGGAGACAATTTGGGAGGCAGAGGAGGAAGAGCGTGCATGAGAGGCGGCGGTCCATGAGGAGGAGGAGGAGGAGTCCTCTGGACTGATCAAGCAGAAAGGCATAAAGCCGAGGCTGAATGAAAAGTCACACTTATGCTATGCAATATGTAAATTTTTACTGAGTTGTGAATATTTCTTTAGAAAAAGACAAGTGCAGACGACAGTGTGCGGAAGTCTTTTTGTGTTTTGATTGTCAACTTCTCTCCTGTGCACCTGTGCAGGTGTGCAAAAGTTTTTGTTCTTTGAATATTTCTTTAGAAAATGTAACTGCATGTACAGCAACTGTACATTTATTGTTATGACCACTCTGTTTTCAATTTTTTGATGCAGTGTGCAATGACTGCTCAGTAGTTTTTATTTTGACTGCTGTGTGAAGACAGTGTTTGATTCTGAGCACAGATAAAACTGTTTTGATGTGATTCTTTGATTTTGCTAAAAGAATCAGAGGTTTTGTGAATGTACATTAGTGTGAAAACTGGATTTTTTATTTACAGTTTAGCGCAAAGAATGGAAGGTTTCAAGAAATGTGTCTTAGCAATTGTAAAAAAACTGTATTGAAATTCATAAATTGACCATAATATTTAACATTTTATTCACTGAATGTAGATTTGGTAACCACAAATTCTGTAGTCCAAAAAGAATATGCTGTTGGAGTATTTATTGATCCAAAAAAGTATTTTGATACAATAAATCATGACTACTCAAAAATACTACTCAAAAAATAGAACAGTATGGCATCAGTGGTAGAGTGTTTGGGTAGGGAGTTATTTAAATAACAGGAAACAGTTTGTGAAGTTGGGAGAACAGTATTCAACATGTTTGATTATTACTTGTGGTGTCCCCCAGGGGTCAGTGTTGGACCCTAAATTGTTTATCCTTCATATCAGTAAACTCTTACTGCTGTGTTTCATCAGCTTAGTCAAAAAATTCAATGTCGATTAAAAACAAATAAAAAAACAAAAAAGAATTAAAGACAAAGTCAGGCTGCAGTAAAAAAAACTCAGTCCACTACAGCTAGTGCACAATGACCTCATAAGACTTCTGTCTGAAAGACTGGCTCCGCTTTTGTTTAAAAATTATAACCACACAAAAAATGAGCACAGAAATAAATAGAAAGCAACCCATATGTGATTTAATCTATAAATATCGTGGTATATTTGAAACTTTCAGTTTGAAGTGCATTATATGTTTGTACCTTTTTAATTCAAGTGAATAGGGAGGAAAAATTTAAAACTTCCCTTCGTCACAGAGGCATGTATTCTCGGTGAGTCAGTTGGAATATTTATTCAACATGCTGACAATTTTTTGTCAAATTGAATCTTGTAAAAGAAATCAGCTCTGCACACAATCTTCAAACATTGTCAATCCCACATTCATACAAGTCCAGGAAATAATTAAAATGTACAGCATTCTGGTCCAATCACTGGTCTGAAGTTAAAGAAAAATGGGGAAAAACTGCAGAGAAACCTGACAGAGCAACCTCAGAACAGTCAAACTGTGCTGTAACAAGGCAGAGCTCATGAAGCTGTGGACGTAATCATCATATTTACAAGACTGAGACTAATCCAAGTTATTAATTATTAACAAAAAATCTTCATCTAGCCGTCCATCCATCCATCCTGCCTCCCACGGTCAGCCCTTTATACAAAATTATATTTGCATAAAACCAGCAGGGACTTAAGTCAAAAAAAACATCATGTCAGTTTGCTTTCACTTTATCCTATTTTAAACACTCAGACACCTGCATAACGTGCAATTCTGACTGGCTCTTGTGTGGCAGCGATGTTGGCCTGCGTTGGGGTTCCTTTTCAGCTAGGCTTTTAGCTGCTTAAATAATGGAAAAGACATGATAAATGGACTGTGTATATATAGTGCTTTTCTAGTCTTTCAACTACTCAAAGCACCAACGACCCTTCAACATGTAGGAGGAGCCAGAGATTGAACCGACAACTTTCTGGTTGGTAGATGAGCCACTCTACCTACTGAACCACAGCTGCCCAAAGGGACAAAATGTTTTTATCTCACACTAGAGTTGAGATGGATTAATTGTTTATTTAGACTATTATCAATTAACTTGTCTATTAATTTTAGGCTATTAAAATGTATTAATTCAAAGTCAATATATTTATTAAATGTTTGACGTATCAGACAAGACCTATATGCTCCAAAGCCCGAGAATTTATCATGTTAGAAATTATTTGCTGCAGAAAGTGAAAAAAACAAAAAAAAATCAACCAAACAAACAACCAAACATCAATTAATAAACAGCTCATAGGCTATAGAAAAGTTCCACAGTCTAGCAGCTGAAACTAGAGAATGTTTGACAGTTTTTAGGCTGCTTAATGAATGATTTTAAACACTTAATCGATTATCAAAATTGTTTCCAATTAACTTCGGACATTCAACCTCACCACACACTTAAAATAAATAAATAAATAAATAAATAAATAATAATAATAAGTCCTTACATTTTGGGCATCTTTCTGTTAAAATACTTTAGGCTTTTAAAATTTATTTAACTAGTAGAATTTATTTAACTACTAGAACATAGTAAGCCTATAGGCCTATATAAAACAGAAATCCGAGTTAATGCAGTTAAAAACGCAGTATACATTTCACTAAAATATGCTAAATGGCGAATAGGTGGCAGGTATAATATTTGCATTTGCATGTTAAATATTTTCAAGTAGACTGATTCATATTTCAGATATTTCGTTAAAATCTCACACTGATAATAAACCCAGATTAATTCTGACCTTTATTCGTGGAGGAGAAGCAGGAAGTGAGATCGACACGTTAGTGTTTAACGAGCTAAAAATGGCTGAAACGGCTCAGACGCGCTGCATCCTTCCCCACATTTAGCATCCATGAAGCAGATAAAAAGGTAAAGAAACTGTCGTAAAAGTGAGTGAAGTGACTCAGAAAGATGTGTGTGCCGTCACAGGGAGGGATTTAAGATTTTCAAGAAAGAAAGAAAGAAAAAATCCACCATGTTGTATGTAGACCGTCTGGCCAAACGTACCGTTAGCTTCAGTATTATTTAATATTAGCATCCTGGCTTTTAACGACGTTAGCTCGTTGTTACGTTAGGCTAATCGTTAGGCTAATTGTTAGGCTAATCGTTAGGCTAATCGTTAGGCTAATTGTTAGGCTAATCGTTAGGCTAATCGTTAGGCTAATGTGCTGAATAAATGTCCACTCGCCCGCCATGAAAAACTGCTGAGTCTTAATGGTCAATGTCGTCATCGTTTAGCACCTAGTTAGTAGCTTGAGGGTAACGACCGTTTTTTTCCAGATTTCTCCCTGTTTTCACAATATTTTGGGCTCAGAAATATTAAAGTTCAAGAAAATGTAAGCTAGCTTTGTTACCTTAGCTGACGTTAGCTAACGTTTTAGTGTGGAGGTCAAATAATCTCACGGATCCAAATTAGCCGCACATAAATGATTTGTCCTTTTCATGGCATTTAAATAAAGTAAATCTAACAAGTTAGAATGTAGTTTCTTTCAATGCCTTGGATTTTAAAAAATTTAATAGTTCTATTTAACCGCGGTGTACATAAGAATAATTCAGAGTACTTTTGTTCATACCAGTGCCGCCACCGACACCCTCTGACGCACACAGATAACGTTAAAGTGGGCATGAAATATGGAATAATTTGTATGTAGTTTGTTTGATTTTTACTTGAGGTAAGATATGGCACCAAATTCAAACTTTACATTTTTATAATATTGCTGGAAAACCAGAAAGTAATGCACTCTTTCGCCAATAGGGCGCAGCCATCTTCACACAAGCTAAACGGTGATGTCAGTGGAGTGGTTCTGGTGCTGTCTGTGGGGAGGACATCACCAGTGCGGGGGAACTTTTTTCCTAGCTATTTTGATGGACAAATTGGAGTTTGGGATTGCTCATACGGACATGAAAACACAAGAAAGGAACCATTACTTAGATAGTGAGAAGTACACTTGGTATGAAGTTATTTCATCACAAACAGATCCTGTGTGAATTAGCGGACAACGAGTATGCTGTCGTTCCAGAGTGGAGCCATTCCGCATCCAGTGCATTTTCGGGGTTACTCATTGCTACACTCATAGCGCCCTCTGCTGACAATTTTCGGAGTAGCACAGAGACACATGATGTTTTTTTGCTGCTTTCGTAGACAATACAGCCAAAATACCATCTATAGGAAGCATATTTGATTCATGTTGGCGTTTAATTTTTTTAATAAGTGGAGTTTAACCACAGGTTATTTAAGTTCATGCAGTCAAGCGCAGGTGGTGTGAGAGAAAGGAAGCAAAGAGTTTTTCACTGTGCTTGGATGATGATGTATTTGGCTGTTTTTGTGTTTAAAGGTTAATGGGAGCGATGAACACTGTGGAGCCTTATCGTCACATTCGTTCACATAATGTTGTTCAGAAAGATTTTCATTTAATGTTTATTTGTTAGAGACATATAGTATGTAGATAGAAAACTGAACAGAATTATTTGTATAGAAATGTAGGCCTAAATTTCCATGTTACCGGCTCTTAATTTAAAAAGGGTTCTCC
>JAQLOL010000010.1:3806305-3822511 GCA_029783665.1 Naso thynnoides
CAACTGGCCACAAAGAATTGCTGGACTTCAGGGCCGACAAGTTAAATCTGGTTGCAAAAGGTATAAAAACAACACTTTCCTCATTAGCAACACTGATAAACCCTTGAACAAGGCACTCATCCTCGTCTGCTCCAGTGGAGTTGCTCAGACTAGAAATGTACAGGGCAACTTAATCCAATTGTATCAAGCAGTGATTTGAAACTTGAACTTTTGAACATGTTCTTACCAAAGCTGGAGGCGTTGTTTAGTGTGAGGTTGTGCATCACTCTGGCACCGAAGAAACTCCACCTGAGCAGAAAATCCTGAGCTCGCTTCTTCACTGATCGGCCGCTCTGCTTCCCGGGCTGATCAGAGACAAAAGGCAGAGGAGAGAAACCGCTCAGCTGCTCAACAGGACATCTGCAGGACAAATCCGTGTACACACTGTGCCAGGTGAACAGATGTTACCTTAATGACTTTATGCTCCACTACAGAATCCAACCACTCGATGAAGGACTCCACTGTGGCGTTCTTTCTCAGAAGCTCCTTCAGTTCTTGAAACACAGTGATGGAGTTATCTGGAAAGTGAAAAGAAAAAAGAGCAAAGGAAGAGATTCTTATTTATATGAGAGCAACAGGAAAAGCTGCTGTTTGTTATAGTAATGCTGTAAAAAAAAAGCTTGAGGCACCCTTTTGAAGTCAGATAAATCTAATTTTGGCCTTTTTTAATGACTTTCTTGCTTAGTTTTCATATTTTGTGCACACTGTCCAATTTAAAAAATCTAAGCCACATGTTCAGAGGCTGTCTTACACTCAGAGTAGATGTCTGGGTCATGGTCTCCTGCGGCATTGATGCTAAGCAGCGGCTGCGAGCTGATGCTGCTGAGATCCACCTTGTCAATATCCAGCACCATGCCGGTCACTATAGCCTGGTCGAACAGCGCTGGACGAGCTATCTGAAAATCATCGGGAGGTGAAAAAAGGACATTATAGGATGCTTTAATCTATGTATTCTACCCTGTCCATCAGAAACTGTTACCTGTGCCAGGTGTAAGAATGAGGTCTGTCTCTTTAGGGAGGAAACAAAGTGGCGTGCTATGGGGAGTTTCTTGGCTGCAAGGCATTCTGGGAGGTTCTCCAGGGAGGAGGCAAGCCAGTGCTCCCAGTGTTTGGCAAAGTTGCGGATATCTGCCAACAGACTGATGACCAACATTCAACAGATCTCATCTCAATCCCCAATTAGTTACACTTAATTAATGAATTAGTTATCCTATGCGAGGATTAAGCACTTTTTCGGTCAAACTTAATGTTAAAGTTCATATGTCACAAGTGAAGAGATGGCCTTTATATAAATTAAGATGCTTTTTTTTTTTTAAGTGCCTCGGATTGTCTGAAAAGACTTTGTTTTATATCACATGAACATCATGACTAATCAGATAAGAACACATGAAGGGAAACTGACTTGACAAACCTTTCAGGCATCTCCTGCATTGTAGCAGGAATCAGGACATCTGTTAAAACCTGAGGAAAAAAAGAGCACATAAGTGAGACTGAGTATACATCGCTAATCTAGTTAGCTAACAGTGAGGAGAGGACAACAGGATTCTCATTCATATTATTCCTCGACTTAATTTGTGCAAAAAAAATAATAGACAAGATAACTATTTGTTTTACTTTTATTTATATTTTTTACTATTTATTTTATAACTATTTTATTTTTTCAGGGAACGATAATGCTCTCCTCACTTGGTTTTTCCTAGGTTAATCTTTCTCTGCTAAACCTAAGAGGTTACAGAGGTCATCCAGGTGCTGGCAGGGCAGCCTGCTGGCCAAATATTTGACAAATATGTAAAAGGCAGCTTCCTACTTTATAGAGCAATTCAGCTGCAGGTATTCTGCTGAAACGTAAAAACCAGAAAGAGCGTTTCATAACGACCTTATAAAGAATGGAGTCACAGACACAGAAGATGTCGACTATAACAGGGTTTTCCAGCAGCGGCAGCAGGTGGTCGGGCATCCCCTGCCAGAAATGAAGGAGAAAATTCTGGATCTGGGGGGAAAAAAAAAAAGTCCCATAAGATTTTATTTTTAGCCCTCTTCAATTGTATTAGTATAGTAAAACATTGCAGTGTAAAAGTAATTATCACCTCCTCAAAGTTGACATTAATGGCATTGTCCAGGATGCACTGGCAGTGTGTTTTATACATCATAATAAGAGTGTCCACCTGCAATGTGACAATGAAGACGTAAATTTTAATGAAACCAGTCCAGCCAACAGCCCATCAAACAACTAATATCAATGTATTGTTAAAGGAGAAGTGTGTTTTTCTGCACATTATGCCTTTTAAAGGGATATTTGTGATCATATACAAGGTTCTATACATTATTGTGACGAATGGCGCAGTCCTGAGAGCTGGAGCTCGTTGCTTACATCACCATTATCTGAAAACAACAGAGGTGCGTAGGCACTACAACAATCTCTTGTAAAACACAGTAAACACTCGTTTTAAAAGATGAAACTTACCGAATGTTTAGTTGTCCTCTCATGTATGGACACTAAAACACAAATTTACACAAAGGCAAAAAAAAACGAAAATGTCTTTTCATCTGCTTTGGGAAACAAACAAACAGCTGTTTCTGGGTTATATGCTGTTGTCTTACTTAGTGTTTTAGTGTCGGTACATGAGAGGACACCAGTAAACATTCGATGAGTTTCTCGTCTTTTAAAACAAGCGTTTGTTGTGTTTTTTGACGGATTGTCATAATGCCTTTGCATCTCCATTGTTTTCGGCCAGAGATGACGTCAGCAACAAGCTCCAGCTGTCAGGACTGCGCCGTTTGTCATAATAATGCTGTAGAACATCATATATTAACATAAATATAATTAGTAGACCTATAAGGCTTAATGTGCTATATGTACTATTTTATGTTTGTAAAAATGAAAATAATGTATATATGACACATTTATTGGTTTAAAGGTGTTTTTTCCCCTAGAAAGTCTGTTCTCTGCTGTACAACAATGCAGTAGAAAGACAAACACCGCAAAACTTATTTTTTGTTGACAATAAAAACAGAATAGATCATAAAATGATCTCCCATCCTAAAATGAATATGGGATTCTTTTATCACCAACCTTTTCTCTGGAGATATTTCCCTGCAGTAACAAATGTTGAGCACTGGGAAAGTCTGGGAGCAACGTTCCGGTTTTGGAGCTCAAAGAGTATTTCCTGGTGAAACCTCCCTGGATATAAAAACAAGGTCAAGGCCTCCTTCTTTAATTTTATCTTTACATTGTCCTCTTTGTTTAAACAGTAGCTTCACACCTTCTAGAAAGATATTTTTGCCCATCTCCACTGGTTAAACTTGTTAAATTGGTGTTGTGATGTAGAAGTGGACTGAAGGACACTGTGACATCACTTTTGGGTGTGGTTAAGGTGTAACAAGGAGTATTTTTGACCACACCCAACAATACTTACCACTGATGCTTAGCTTTAGTACTTGTTTGCCTTCCCTTTGTCCAATCAGCTGTTGCATTATCATAACCACGGTGCATTTAGATGATTTAAAGGTCATATGGTTCCAAATTCTATTTTTCTGTGTAAAACTCAATAATACAGCCAATTTGAAAGCCATGTTCCCTTATTTAAATTTTGCTTATGTGAAAAACAGACACTCCGATAACGAAAGACGATCATTGCTTTCTTGTATCCCGGTGGGATGTTTTAGGTTTTTAAAGGGCCTCCTCAAACATGGAGGATGCAGGCTCTGTTTGGTTGGAGAGAAACTCTCCTTTTTACACTGAAGTGGTAAATCACTGTGGATTACTGTTTTTTTCTTTTTGCGCAAATTTACACATTGCGAGGCTTAAAGTTACTCTAAAAGAAAGATTTACTATCTTGACTAACCTCGTTCTTGAGCTTGCTCCCCGAAAATCTGTAATCAACAGAGAAACAGATTTTAATATTGTAAATATAAGGACGTCAATGTTTCCACATCTAAAAAGGAAAGGAAAAACAGTACAAAGCTGCATGTATTGAATATGTACATGAAGAAGCTACATTTATGACAAGGGGAAGAAGAGAAGAAAAAAGAAAACAACTTAATCACGCTAAATATTTTGTTACCTTGTTAAACCTTTTCCAGAGTACACAGAGTGATAGTAAGCACTGCTTTCTTTGATGCCAATTCCGTAGTAATGATATCTGTATGTCAGGACAGAAATAGCAAACAATAATGAAAAATTGCAGCAATAAAAATTTTTAAAAAAAATGTGATCAAATTATATAGCTCAACAAAATTCCAGGATGACTTTTTGCAAAAATTCAGTATAAAAAGTGTTAGAACAGAAAATGAATTTTTCACTTACTTGGAGTGTCCTCTGGTGCCCAGCCTTCTTGTTGTTAGAAGAGGAAATTTCTGTCGAATCGTCTGTTTTGAGAAAGAGTTGGAAAAAAACCCTTCTCATTAGATCAATAACAGGTCTGTCTTATACATGACAACAATTACAGAGAGGTATCCATTATTTTAGTTGACTGATAATTTTTAAAATTAATGTTAACATCATTGCCATTGAATCACAATAAGGATTCTATAATGAGGATGTGAGCGTGTCATGTTTCTAACTGTGCAACAGTGGTGGACTCTTTTTTTTTTCCCCTTTTTTTTGAGGAATTTACTCAAATATAAAGTACAGATGAAACTCTAACATGCAGAGGAAACTGCACTATGTCATTGTTAAAAGCATGTAACTCCCTCTGTAGCATTTAGGGTATGTCATCACGTTTTCTCCACTAGAAGGCCACCCTAAATGGCACCATTGTATTTTCTTCAGTGGAAGGAAACAATAAGAGACACTTAACACTGTCTTCTCCAATTGAAAGAAAAGCATTTCCTTCCTTTTTTTTTCCACTGAAGGGGAACCATAGAAGGCACTTATTGGTATCCTCTCCACTAGAGGGCAACTCATCCTGTTTTCTCCACCGATAAGGCACCAAAGAGGGCACTTTATTGTGTTTTCCCCACTGGCAGGGAAAAATTCACTTTTCTGCATCTTCTCCACTAGTAAGCTATGCTAAAGGTAACTTTATCATGGGTTTATTTCCTAATGGAAAGACATCTAGAGGGAGTATCATCGCGTTTTCTCCACTGGAAGGGCACCCTAGAGGGCACTTTTCAAGCACTTACTTAATCAACAATTGAGGCATCCAAGACGACACTTTGCAGCAGTTGTTTGGGTTACCTAATGGTTGTACAATAGCTTAAGAAGTTTGCAGATACCTTTTTTTTCCGAAAACATTTTTGACAATAAGGATGTTTTTCGGTTGTCTAAATACACACACACACACACACACACACACACACACACACCTTTCCAAATGTAGCAGCACAGGCGGGCTCTAATTTCTCTTTTCTGCAGAAGTCCAAGTAGTGGGCGTAGAGGATACATCGAGGCAGACACACACCTTCACACACAATATAATTCTCCTCCAGCCTGATCAGACACATCAGAGAGGAAATCAATTATATACAGCGATTACCACAACGCTATATGAGATGTCCACTTAATAATGCAAATACTCATTGAATACTAGCACCGCAACACAAATAAGCAGTTAATAAGAGACAGATTGACAGCTCAAAACTCTCTTTTGCAATTTTAACGGGCAAAACAAGCATACCATACATAAAGACAGTGTTATAGTATTTTTACTCAAATAAAAACAACAAATACTTCTCCCACAGGCATTTTGTAGGATGTAGTGAGGAAAGTTTCTGTGATGCAAAACAACACGTCTTGATTTTGAAACTAATGTCTCTTTTCTGGTGCAGTGAGTAGACTGCTTGCGTTACTCTTACCACTGCAGAGTGAGTTGTGTTTGTTTCTTCTTGTCCTTGATGATCTGACTGATGGTCTTCCTGGAGGACGAGATGCTCTGCTTAATGGACAGGTCTGGGTTAAAGTCCACCATGTCCTGGTCCTCCTCAGAGGACGGTGTCTCATTACTTTCCTCTGCTTCTAAGAAAATACACAGACATCTTCGGCATAGTGTTCATAGGAGAAGATAGGTGTGTTTTTTTATTGCACTGAATCTTCAGTGGTGCTCTGCCTAACAAAGCTTTTAACCTCAGTGTCTCTGTTTTTTAAACAAGATATAAGAAAAACTGCTCTAACATGAAGACTGTGGAGTGCACCTGTCTTCCTTTATGTGCGTCTGTCAAATCCTTTGGTTGATGATTATGAAAACTGGAAGAAACATTAACATTGCAATTTTTTAGTCTTAACAATACATGGAAATTTTGTGTTGAATTTGAAACTAAAAAATGTTGGATTTAGACATTTTACAACTATCTGTCTAAATGTGTTATTCTACCAGCACCATCTGACTGACCATCTGACATATTTTGCATACTGAATATTTTATTGTTCATTGATATATGTTCTATTTTTGCTTGTTGATTTTAACATTGTAGCTGCTGTATTGTTTGACCCCAGTGGAGACCTGAAATAAAGAATTTTTTTTTTAAGTTTTATTTATTTAGTCCTTTTATTGATTTCTCAACTTCACTGATGTGAGAATTACCTCCTGTTATCTACCCTCCTGTTTATGATTCTTCATCTTCCTCCCCAGTCTCATTTGTGGGTGAAAAACAGCTTTTGGAAAACTTAATGGGATATCAGTCAATTCAGTGAATTCTGCAGTTGTAGCAGCACCATGTGGTCAAATTATGTCATTTTTCTTTAGCTGAGAAGATTTACATTCTAACTACAGAAAACATTCAGATTTAAAGTCTTTAGGTGAAGATTATATCAAGAAAACAGCAGAAGATAACAGTGAGGACATAATATTTGTATAAAACATAAAGAGTTCAGCCTTCTTGGTTCAAAATCTAAACAACAATAACAACTGATTGGAAATGGTTTTGTCATTACCTGATTTAATCCCAGAATCATCTTCTTGATGAAAATGTGCTCGCTTGTTAAAGTCTGCTTCTTCTGGTGAGCTGCACAAGGTCTTGGTGAGAGACTGAATAAGAAACACTCCTTCCCTCGCTGAACTCTCACTGCAGCGTTTCATTGGCATAGTCGAATGAAATAAATGTGGATAAACAAAAAAAATGAAGACAAAAAAGAAGAAAAAACAACGTCAGGTTGCGGTGAAAAACTCAGTCCACTGTGGCTCATTTGTCCTTAAGACTATGAATCAGCTCTGCACACAATCTTCAAACACTGTTTGTCGATCCAACCTTCACACAAGTCCAGGAAAAGATAAAAAAAGATCATGTACAGCATTTTGGTCCAACCGCTGACCTGATGCTAAAGAAAAGTGGAAAAACTGCAGAAAAACCTGACAGAGCAACCTCAGGCTAGTCAGACAATGCTGCAGGAAGGCAGAGCTAATGAAGCTGTGGATGCATTCGTCATATTTACAGAAGACTGCGACTAATCCAGGTTATTAATGATTAACAAAAACCCCTCATCCATCTGTCCATCCATCCATCCTGCCTCTCACAGTCAGCTGGCCCTTTATACAAACTTATGCATAAGACCAGAGGGGACTTAAGTCAGAAAAGTCAAGTCAGTTTGCTTTTACCTAATATAATTTTAAACACTCTGACACCTGCATATGCATCTTGACTGGCTACTGTGTGGCAGCCATGTTGGCTGTTTTTTTGGTCCATTTTAAGCTCAATTAGACTTTTACCTGCTTAAATAAAGGGGAGGAAATGCTTTTATTTCAGCAGCTTCTACCACATCAAAGCCAATTATTTATTATTAATTAACTTGTTTATTAATCTTTTGATTTATTAATTAAATGTTTGATTTTAAAAACATCAAACAAAATGCCTATATCCCTCAAAGCCTAAGAATCTATTAAGAAATCATTTTATAAATGATTTACTTTCTTCTACAAACAGTCAGGGGAAAAAAAAACAACAACAACAAAACAACATCACTTAATAACAGCTGAAACAGCAAAGTTTTACAATCTAACAGCTGAAACTAGATTTTTTTGACAGTTTTTACTTGATGAAATATTTGAAACAGTTAATTGATTATCAAAAATCTTGCCAGTTAATCTTCTCTCGTTTATTGATCTTTTAACCAACCCCGCCCTTGAAAAAAATAATAAATAATAACAAGTCAATCCTTAAAGTTTGGGGGGTTTTTTCTGTTAAAATACTGCAGGCTATTACAAATTCATTTATTTAGAGATTTTGCTGTGGTGTTTGTACTCAATACAAATTAATTTGACATAATTATTCTATATTAGGCCTATATAAAAAATGATGAGTTAACACAGATTTGAATTGAGTATATATCTTAAGAGAAATGGACTAAATTGTTAATAGATTGGCAGGTATAATATTTGCGTCTGCATTCCGTATATTTACCAAGTAGACTGCCACCTGTCATATTTTAAATATTTCGTTGAATATCCTGATCATAATAAATCCAGATGACCTCTGACCTTTATTTGCGGAGGAGATGCAGGAAGTGAGACTGACAGATGTTGTTCATGTGCATGGGTTAAACGGCTAAACGTCTGAGAGGCCTCTGATGTGCAGCATCCTTCTCGACATTTCACATCCATGAAGCCGTTAAAAAGGTAAAGAAAATGTCATTAAAGTGAGCGAAGCAACTCCAGTCAAACAGATGTCTGTATCTTTTTGGGGTTTCACAAACATACACAGCTGGGCTGACTTTTGTCTCTGGCTCAGATTTAAACTGTTTAAACTCTCAGAGGGTCATTTGAGCTCAAGATTTCAGTGAGAAAGTTAAAAAGCTATTTCTTATGCAGCGCATCAGTGACACCTAGTGTTCAGTTTCATTGCCCTCATGGCTGTGATGTTGAAAACCTTAAGACTTAAAGGAGCATGCCTTGTGTTTTCCATTCGTTGTGCATTCATTACTTATAAATGGGAACTACTGGTGTCTGTAGAAGCTCCTCTACACTCAAGAGCCATCACACACACAAAACTATGTAAGTTGATCTGTGAACTGGCGGTCAAGGGCAAAGAACAGGTAATTCTATCTAGGCTACTCAAGAATATAAAGATGCCTGATGAGATGGGGCTTATGTATGCAGTGTTTAAACTGGTAGTTTTGTGTGGGTGTCAGAGAGAGGAGCAATCAATCTGTGGAAGCTAAAAAAAAAAATCAATCAACCCAGTGCTGCAAGAAATATCAGATTGTGAATTGGATTATACAATTCAACTGGGGGTGAATTTATGCTGCAATGTGAATTTTAGGCAAACAAAATGTGGCAGGTATTAACCCATTAATATTTTTGCTCAGTTTTATTTAGTTGAGTGTATTTTTGTAGTTTAGTTAGGTTTTTTAATATGTAATGCATCGCAGTAATGTGGCCAAGATTTTCTTCATCTCAGTCCCGTTTTGAACCGTAGTCTTCTTATTACCGAGCTCATCGCCGGCACTTGAAGGCAGCATCAGACTCGCCCTTCCTGGGATTTTCACGCGTTCCGTTACCATGGAGCTGAGTTTGTTTCCTTCCCCCGGCTCACGCAAAGTGAGCGGTTGTGCTTTGAAATAAAGTGAGGACCTCGCGGAGAGACTCGTGGATATGAACGACAAAGTGGAAACAAAGACTTTAAAGGACTTTTGAGGACTTTTTTCCTGCGGGGTGAGAAGCGCGTGCCAAAACAGGAAACAACCTCAGTGTGCAGGTGAGGTTAAGCTTGTGGTGACTGAGGATCAGCCTAAATAACGTTATCTTTCAGTGTCTACCTCGTTTTTTTTCTCCCAGTCCTTATCAACTGTTCCTTTTGGCTCATTCACGATTTTTTCCCCCCATTTTTAATAGAAAGCAAAAGGTTAAAACAGATCAAAGGGTCAGTACAGTGAAAAACTGCCGGGTCAAACACAGTTTACTGTTACTGGTTTAGGTAACGTTAGATATAAAATTCTATTTGTTTAATAAGTGACCTAGCTTGCTTATTTAAAACCTCCTTCTGGACTATGTTAGCTCAGTTGTTTGAAAAAAAAAAAAAAAAAAAACCTTCACTAATCTTTATTTTAGGTAAGCTGAGGTCAAACATGGTTGTTGTAGGTTAAAAAAAGTTAAAATGGAAAAAAAATGGAGTGCTCAAACAAAGTAAAGCATGTTGGCTGCACTGGCTTCTCACTGTAATGGCTGTTGTAAGGTAACACAACTAACATTTGTGCCATTTGATGACAGGATTTATTTATCTTAGATATGCAAAACTTAAGTGAAAACACACCTGAATAAAATAGCTTAAGAACCCGATAAAAATTTCTGACTTCAAAAACAAAACAAAACAAATGGTAAGCATGGCTTCTGCCCTTGGTCTTTAGCATGTAGGTCTACCATTACCTGTATGTTTGTCAGAAAGTTTATCTTCCTGTTTCTTTTCTCCCACCAGCCCTGTCTGACCCCGTCATGAGTCGCAGGGTAGCTAAGGGCCACCTGCAGGTCCTTCAGATATATCGTCTGCTGCAGTGCGTCCATGAGAGAGATAAGGAGCAGATAGAGAAGATGGTGAACCTCGGGGTTGAAAACCTCATCAATCTCACCGAGCCACAGGACGGCATGGGGGCGCTTCATGTGGCAGTTTCGGCCAACAGTCAGGGTGATGGGCCTCTCCTTTACTCTGTCAGATTTCAGTGTAATGTGTCTTGGTGAATAATGTGCTCAAGTGCCCTTTTTTAAAGGTGCAATTTCATCTTACCACTGCCAAGTCTTGGCTGACTGTTTCTCTCCTTTCCTTGTCGCTGTACAGACCTGGTCAGCTTCCTTCTCTCCCAAGGAGCTCACCCTGACATCCAGGACAAGAGGGGCCGCACCCCGCTGATGTTAGCTGCTGAGCAGGGCAATGAGGCCATAGTGGTCCTGCTGGTCCAGAGCCGAGCTAACCTGAGGCTCCAAGACACTGAGGGCAGAGGTGAGCGGCATGAGAAAACAGCATTAACCAAACACATGTGTATTTAACACCATATGTAAAGTGCAGTGGCGTGCGCAGACATTTGGAAGTGCAGGGGCGAAAATTAAAAGGCCACCTAATGTGAAAAATTAAAAGGGCACCTACTGCACACCAGTAGGGCAGGAGCAGGGCCTCACCGGTACGCTTAAGGCGGGCATGTCCAAAGTGCGGCCAGGGGACTGAATTTTAATGGCCTGTCTCTCAGAATATACTCTATGTGGACCTCCACACAATAGTGTTCAATTAAGCAAGTTCACGTTGCGTTTTGCAGCAATGTTTGTCACCTTTTGAAGTGCTGTGTCTTTGAAGATATGCAAGAAAGGCTTGCTGTGTTATTGATTATTGACGTCCCAATGAACTGTTGATTTTTTAAGGTCTAATATTATGTCACTGAAAATAAAATTGTAACTCTACTGTAGGTCAATGTGATTTTATTTTATTTTTTTACCCGATGCAAGAAGCAGCTGGCCCCCACGTATTTTTACACGACCTAATCTGGCCTCCATTCATAAAAGACTCAAGAGGGAACTTTAGCACACAGCATTCAGTCGTCTGAATTAAATACATTTATTTGCTACAACAATAAAAGAAGATTTTGTAAGAATGGTTACAGGAAGTATCAAAAAGGAATAAACATCCAGGGGAAAGACACGGGCATAACCCTGTGCATATTAATCTGTTTAGAAGGCACATAGTAACAGATACAGATCCAAGATCACAGGAGTGGTTGAGAAAAAGTAGGCAGATCTACATTTAAGGCATATACTTTGTTTAGTGAAGAGTTTGCATAGTACCTAAAACTATACATGCATTTCCAAGATTTTTGAGGTATTCAATAACTGAAGTGGATGCTGCTGAGGTTGTGACTGTTGGATATTATAGACAATGTAAAGACATTTTATTGGACTGTTTGTGGCACTTGTCATTATTTTTGACATTTGTTTGTCAAAGAGGTAAAACATAAGTAACAGCCATTAGTTAAGTAGGATAAACCTGAGATCTGTATGTAAAGACATCCATGCTAAAGACAAAGTCTGTAATGTAAATGCAAAAGAGTGCATTGCCCTAGCTCTAAATATCAAAACACAAGACTGAAAACAGCTATAACTCGTAAACTAATTGACATAATGGTAATAATTTATATCACAAGGGTTGATGGAACAGCTTCCCCGCTGATGTATTCTCATTTGAGCTCGACGTGTCGATTTCTCAAATTGAGGTGTTTTCCATTTCAAGTTAGACCAGCAGGTTCATCCTGAATGCCTTGCCTTGTCTTACAACTCATGAAAATGCATGGTGCTTGTGTTTAGATATTGATGAGGAGGCGGTAACCCCGACAACTCCAATCAGCGAGCCTCAAGTTCTTCATCAGGCCTTTTTTAGCCTAGATGTGATAATTACCCCAATTATAGTGTGTGTATAGCAAGTGGCTGAAAGAAAGAGAAAGAGAGAGAGAAGTCCAGTTAGGCAGAAAATCACTTGCGTGTGGGCTTTATGTGTCAACGCAAGCTTTTGTTGTACGAGTATGCGAGTGCATGATTGTGTCTATGTGTGTGTTAGGCTGCGTGGGTGCACCTAATTACAGATCAACCACTAATGGTGATCCTCTCCTGGGAAACAAACCGAGAAACCTGATCTCATCCCTCACTCTCCGAGGACCAGCTTCGACACTCACTGCTGAGCTCTTTTCCCAAAGGCTGAGTGTCAATACTCAAGCATTTGCCTGCGTTAAGGCTGTTTCAGATCAAATCGAGCGCTGAAGCGATTACCACAGGTCTGCACGGCGGCCCGTTATTCAAAGTCTGTCAGCGGCGCCTGATCTTACCGCCCTGTCAAGTGGCCACTGCAGTGTGACGTCAGGATGTGTCTCCATAAGTTAACTCAGCTTTAAAGTGAAACTTAGCAACTTTTTTGGCTTAAATTTGTCATTATGTTGTATAACCTGATTCAACGCTGTAATAGTGGTTGAAAAATGACACCATTTGCTGCTAAATTGGTCTCCGATAAGCTTTGTTTTTACCATGATATTTTCTTTGCCACCGGGAGGAGGAGTTCGTGGGAAAATGAAAAATCGGTGACGTTTTCTACGTTACTCTATGTCCTAATTTGCTGGTCTTCATTACGCTTCATAGCAACAGTGACGTCAGTACGAGCTGATTAGCTGATCGTGCTCTCACTCGCCTCTGCCGACAACAGAGTGTCTGCAAGCCACATGATCAGTCGGCTCGAGCTGAGACGGACTAGTTTCAACAATTTCGTCTCAGTTTTACCTGGACTTAAAAGAGAGAGCGACAAAAAACAAATTGTAGTGCAGGCCGGCACAAACAGCTGCAGCGGATTTGCTTCCAAACGAGTCTCATGCTACAGCTAACGTTGGTTTGCTAGCTCATTTGCATATGTTATCTACTGCAACTTAAGTTTGCAGCAGGGCCACTGCATTTATTAATTTATTTATTTGGCATCCCCTTGCAATCCACTTATTCACACCTTAATCAGACTACCTACATTTAAGTGAATGGGTTAATAAATAAATGTTTTCTCCAGACACTTGTTTTAGTGTGAATGAGCGCTTATTCTCATCATTATAGAGGAGACTGAGTGGGGAAAAAGCAGCACTTGCACCTCCTCTTATTACCAATTTAAAGACAGTTCTGCAAAGCCTACAAACCCCAAACTGCTCCAGTGGAGCTTCTCTGCGGCCACCAGATCAGACTGTGGCTGGACTGGGCAGCTTCCAGTCATGGTTGTGTGTAAAAAGAAAAGAGAGCACTGAAGTCGGCAAACCTTCTCTGTATAAGAATCTCTACCTGTGGCACTAATTATTGATTGATTGACATAAGTACTGATTGTCTTTCTGAGATCATCTAAACCGTGGTTTAATACATACTGATCACTCGTCAATCGCTAGAGTGGAAATTCACATATTAACATGAGCAAGTTAGCAGAAATACTACTGTCAGTAGTGGAATTGAACTCATGCTTCCAGAGGACCTGAATGCAGCGCCTTAGACCTCATGTCCATACGGACATATCCGTTTGTCTAAGTTATTATCTGGAGTGAATATAGATGTTGACAAATATAAATAAATGATTTTTCTTTCTTCAGTTTCAACATGAGCTACTTTTGGATTATATTGATATGAAGGTTTTATTCTAGAGCTGCACATCAAGAGCTGAATTCAGCTACCATTCAGCTTTTATTAACTTCTGTGCCCCTTATCTTCTCTCACTTTAGGTGTGCTGTTCTACTGTATTTACCCCAGCAAGCGTCACATCCACTGCCTGCAGGTGGCACTGAAGTGCCAGGCGGATGTCAACAATGTGTCAAATCAGGGGACTCATGTCTTCCAGTTGATGTGTGAAAAAGCCCAGGAGTGCAGCCCTCTGTGTCTCATCATGCTGGATGAAGGCGCAGACCCCAATGCAACTAATCAGGTTATCATGATGGGGACTGACTAAGGCAGTGACGTGTATTATGAGGGATCTAATAGCTTATATTTTAGAAAACCTTGTGTGACGCTGAGATATTTGCAGTTGAGGTTGTCGTCTTACTAAAATCTAAGACTGACTCTCTCTCCCCATAGCAAACTGGTGTCACCGCATTGATGGAGGCAGCCAAGGTGGGCTCCCTGCAGCTCGTTAAAGCCATCCTCAAGAAAGGGGGAAATCCAAACGCCCTGGACCTTAAACGCCTCACAGCAGTACACTATGCTGCCATGGAGGGCTTTTTTGAGGTGTGGTATCTGCCAACCCAATGTCACATTTTTCGCTATAGTAGAATTTGAGGTTTGAACTACTCATTTGATCATTGCATTGTTTTTTTTCTATGTTTTCCAAATTTGTATTCAAGGTCTCAAAATCACTAAAGATGTTCGGATGCCATTTTTAACCTTCTCTTAATAACTCCGATGCCTGAGTTTTGTGTGACATACAGAGAAGTAATGATCTGATACCAGTGCTTAAAAATAATATAGGCCTACGTAAAATAGTTATTATTCTTTATGAGTTGTATACTGCTAACTCTGTGGATGATGTGTTATGGATAAGCTTGAAATTTCTCAAGTTGCCTTTCATGGATGATAAACACATGTCCAGTAAAATATCTCTTAAGTTGCATACAAGTGTGCAAGATGCTGCTGGGAAGTAGCAGAGTCCCGTTTCTAGTAAAATATATTGCTTGTTTTGAATCGAGCATAGATTTTTGCACTTACCAATACCCAATTCAGCTTTTTAGGCAGTCTCAGAGAAGAAGTTGCAATCATCTATATTGGGATTTAGAATCCTGTCAAGTGTTTCTCTGTTGTTTTTTGTGTCTTCTAGGTGATTCAGGTGCTGTCTGCATACTCAGCAGACATGGGAGTGATCAGCTTAGAGGAATGCACACCACTACACTATGCCGCTGCTGCGGGCGACGCTAACTGCTGCAAGTTCCTGGCTCAGAGAGGTGCTGTGAGAGAGTCTGAGAGTCCAAGGCATCCTGATGTACTGTAGATGCAATGAATTTCACTTTTTTTTTCCCTCTGGTTTTTAAGTATAGCTTTATGATAACAACTCTTAATTGACTGAAGGATTGCCTTCACAGAGTCAGCTTCACCGAGTGAGGAAATGAAACTTTTGTTATGGTCAAATATTCGAGAAAAGTAACAAAGTGGTAGCATATGCAGCTGCAAGCACAGTCTCAAAATAAATGAGGAAACCCTACCTTGCATTTATATTTTTCATAGAACTGTACTTTCTGTCCAGGTTGTAACCCCAAACTGAAGAACCAGGAGGGCTTGCTCCCACGTCAGATTGCCAAAGACGCTGGTCACAAAGCAGCAGCCAAGGAGCTGAAGAAAGCAGAGAAGCAGCAGCGGAAAGACAACAAATCCGGCGGTGTCAGCCTCATGACAGATCTGTGGGCCCTGACCCTCCACGACTGGTCTCATGAGTTTGAGACAGAATTACAGCAAGCCTTGGGCTCCGATTCAGACACAGTTACCACTGAGTTGTTTATTTCTGTATTGGAAGAACTAAACGCACCAGTTGACCTGGACCAACTCCATATAGTCATCTCAGCCCATGAAAAGGGAAAAGAGGGCTGTATCGCCATTAATGAATTCATCAAAGGTGTCAAGTACATCAAGAAACCGTTCCTCCTCTCCTCTTATGTGCCTAAAAAGAAAAAAGGAGAAAAAGGAGGAAAAGGAGGTCAGAAGACGAAAGGTAAATTTGTTCTCCCACTGCCCATGTGCACTCTCCCACCTGAGCTTATGCCCCGACGAG